>OU975442.1:7544182-8144182 GCA_918857605.2 Philereme vetulata
TACACATCGTTGCAACCTATGAATTGCTAACTTGCAATTACCTAGTTAGTGCGACTCGTGGAATCTGGCCTGCCAGATTGTATCATTGGATACAAAACCTATATAATTAGGTGGCTGAATGTATCCTCTTTGTATCCTGCACTCTCATGAATAATTGGATACAGAAAGCCTCAGTTGTATCAACAACATGAAACTCACACCCAAATAGAAATATAAAATTATTGTAGGCAAACCAAACGCCGAAGCGCATTAATGCGCTTCATACACGAGCAGTCAACTTACCCATACAATTTGGACCCTTACCCGTGTCTACGGTGCCCTAAACCGTATATAGTGAGTGAGAAACCACCACACGAACTTAGAAACTTCAACTCTATCGAAATACAAAAGCGTCTAATACATTTAAAAAATCAAGTGGAAAATTATTCCTGATTTTTTTTTAATTTATTCGGTCGATGCGGCGCCAGCTTGTATAGTGTATACACAATCTCTCACTTTATCTATAGGAAGATAGCTGAAGAGGGAGATAGCACTCACTCGTAAAGCGACATCAGCGAAGACGATGACAGGACGTCTCATGACATGCGCCAACGCGAACACGTGTAACTGTTCCAGGCCCGCGTAGTGCGGCGCGGCGGGCGGCGTGTGTCGATGCGGCTCGGCCGACGCCGCGTGGATCGTGTCCTTCCATTCCGTCTCCCACTCGCTCTCCGAGGGGCAGAGCCCGGCCGAGCGCAGGGATACGCTCTCCGACCAACGCCAGCGACGCTTTATTGCATCTGTCGATGAAATACATCACTTACAATTGATTTGTTGATTGAAAAAGTACAAAGGCGAACTTAAGCCTAAAGAGCATTCTCTTCCAGATAACCATTGCGGATAAAGATATTGAAAATGAACTAATGAAAATTTGCACAGGACTAAAAAATAGCATAATATAGGTACATACTACATCATCATGATAGGCTGAACTATACCATGCTCGGCATCCAACTCTTAGATAAGAGTTCCAAACGTCGAGATCCGTAGAAGAACGAAGGTTCATGGCGCTGGGAATCGATTTATGGAGTTCAAATGATCTTGGACGGGACACTTGGCAAGACGTGGTGATGACAGGTGGAGCAAGGTAGCAACTGAATGGTGGCCGAGGAATGGCTGTAGAAGGGTAGGACGTCCGGCAGCGAGATGGGTGGACGACATCGTTATTCGCGTCGAGTCGCGGGCCGTCAATGGGTGAGACTAGCGCAGGATCGTGGCGGATGGCACAAACTTGGGGAGGCCTAAACCACTGCTGGGTGAAGTCGTGCTGTGGATGATGATGAAACTATATCGATATCTAACAAAAATACACACTTAACAGTAAAAGAAGGTTAACGAATGAATAAATTGGTTATTTTTGATCAGTTTGAACGAGAAGATGCCTATAGATTTTTAATCTGAATGCTTCCACTGAAGTAGCCCCGAAATAGGTTGTTGAAATATTATTAGAGACGAGTATCGGTCATTGTGTAAGAGTTAGAATAGAAGACGTGTTATGCTGTGAAGTAATCAATTATCAGTAATCTGTTGCATTAAGTTACTGATTCGCCCAGGCTTCGCTCGCACGGATTTTTTGAAATTAAAATATAGGCTATCATATATATAGCACTCAGGGATAATGAGGCTTTGATCTTCCTATTAATGAAATAATGTTTAGAATCGGATCATTAGTTCCGGAGATTACCTTATGGAAGAAAACGCTTATTTGTATGGCATTTTTGTATATATACAAAAAAAACCTTCTTAGTTATGTACGAAATTAATTTAAAACACACATCCGGAATGGTATTAATAGATTTTAGAGATGAATTTAATACCGGTAGCTTGAATATTCATCCAGTCATCGATACATTTCTGATAAACCATTTTTAACGTTAATTGGCGGCGCCTTTGCGTTGATGCCGCTTAGTCAGTTTAACAGGTACCTACTTACATGATGGATGTATATGATTTGTTAACCTATTTTATACAGGCTGTTACATTGATATTTTAGGGCTTGATATTAAGGTTATTTGACAATTTTGTATATAAATATTTAAAATTATTTATTTTTAATGTTGTTATTCTAGGTATCAAACAGAATAACTATAAAAACTACAATTAAATCAAATAACTAAAACTAAATTTAAAAAAAACTATAAATAAAAAACTGCATCTAAGTCTCCATCTGCAGGTAAGGTGCCCAAAATACTATTTTCAATATAATAATAAATTCTAAGCAATATATTTGAAAAAATCCTCTTCTCAATCGTAACGCTCATGACAGAGCAGTCGTGCGTGGTCAACATGTTGCATCATTATTTTTGGGGGCAGATGTTACACGCCTCACGATATCTCGCCATTTGTCTGTGTTGACAGACATTCTCGTGCATTCATGCACTTGGCCGCCCACTGCAGCTTTTATTTGATCGGTCCATCGCATGGGCGACCTTCCGCGCGGTCTGATGCCCTCCATTCGTCCTTGTACAAGACGTCCAATAGAGTCAGTGTCCCGCCTCGAGACGTGGCCAAACAACTTCAGAATGCGAGTTTGTACTAAAGCCGACAGTTTTATGCCGAGCTCATGGAGACATTAGTACGCAACTCGGTCCATGATATTCCAAGAAGCCTTCTCCAGCATCACATTTCCAAAGCGTCTATCTTTTTCCTATTGTTTTTTATCTAGCCTACATTTTCCCACTGCTGGGCAAAGGCCTCCCACAACTCCTTCCACCTATCGCGATCCCTGGCAGATTCCCACCATTCCTTCTCGAATCCGCTGATGTCGTCGCGCCAACGCTTTCGCGGCCGACCCCGACGTCGCTCTCCATCCTCCGGTACCCAAGGTGTTATGATATTGGCTTATTTCTCCGGAAGCATTCGACTTACGTGCCCGGCCCAATCCCACTTGAGCTTCGCGGTTTTGTCTCCTATATTAAAAGATTATAATTCCCATTTTACAACAATACTAGCCATTAGCCCTACCCGTGTTTTCATTTATTGTCGTACATAACAAGACACGTAGTAGGTATAACTTACTGGTAACAGCTTCTCCCATCTCGCCGCACAGTAGAGCCTGAACCTTCGTCCTGAGCGCCAGCAGTCTGTCGTGGAAGCCGTACGCGGCGAGCGAAGCCGCGTGCGGCAGGCAGTTGCCGTCGCCAGAGGTCGCTAGCGGCAGCAAGCGCGGCGCGCCCGGCACGCGACCGTGCCGCCACCAGTTGAGGATGTTAGCGGATTCGAGGGTCACCAGTGTGGCGGTCTCGAGAAGATCCTTTTCTAAGAATGTTCTGGAAGTAGAAGGATAAAGTCGCATTTCGCATATCAAATATTGACGAGAGTTCTTTCGCCTTGCAATAAGTACCATGTTTTTTAATCCTTGTTGTAATTTCATACAAATACAAATGATAGTGATATATCCTTTTAAGTATTTAACTACCTGTCTTAAGAGACCATACACATCCTTATCAATATAAAAAAGTCGTCATGTTAAGTTATACAACCTTTTGACAAAATATATGTTGATTTAATGTTATTTGTGGGGGGTTTTTTTAAATGTTATTTGTGGGGAAACATGCTTACGGCCCACCTGATGGTAAGCGGTCACCGGCAACACCCGGGGTATTGGTTTGACGACCTCCGTGGTGCAGTGGACGAATAGCCGGCTGAGACGCAGGAGGTAGCGGGTTCAATTCCCGCCGCCGAACAAATGTTTGCGTGATCTGCATATATTTGTTCCGGGTCTGGGTGTTTTTCTATATATTATAAATATGTATTTACAAAATAATTGTAGATAAGTATTCTATCAGTTATCTGGTTCCCATAGTAAAAGCTCTGCTTAATTTGGGACTAGATAGTGCTGTGTGAAATGTCCAGCAATATTTATTTATTAAGTTATACAACCTTTTGACAAAAGATATGATTTTTTTTAATGTTATTTGTGGGGAAACAGGCTTACGGCCCACCTGATGGTAAGCGGTCACCGGCAACACCCGGGGTATTGGTATGTAACAATTTAATTACACAGTTTAATATTATAAATAAAGCTACGAGTACTTTAATAAATAATATAGACAAACTTTTTACACCAAACAAAATTGCAATGACAACAAAACACACAAAAATAAAGGGAAGTAGAATTTTTTTTCCAATATTATTTATTTGGAACATACAAATGAAAACGTTGACAACTGCAAAAGTTAAAAAACTGAGTAGCAGTGTCAGCGCCCTCTTCCAAAACCAAACCGAACAACGTTCCAGCTTAAAACAAGTCGATACTTTTTACGTTTTTTCTAAATATGATAGAATGGGCGATCTTATCGCTAAATATTTTATAAACATGATATTCTCAAAAGTTGTACTGATTATAAAATATGTCGTCTACTTTGACATTAAATCGTTTCTATGGGGGGGCGTCAACGTGAGGCGTTTTTGTAAATTATTTGACCCCCTCCCCTCCCTGATGAGATGTCGCTAAATTTAGTTCGACCGCCCTCCCCCACTCCTCATATCTCACGTGATATTTTTCAAAATTTGTATTCATAAGGTTTGGTTAAGGCGTTGGACTTATTTAAAAAAATACAATTGGCTTTATTATTTTAATTTAAGACCAGTATTCAAGATTGCTTCTCTCAAAATGTAGAACCACAGTGATTAAATATAAAAAATAAGTGATATTTGCTGAGACCCCCCCCCCCCCCCCCCCCTGAACACCTCGCGTAATTAATGGACGCATGTGGCTTATGTAAGTACCGTGACCACTAAAGAACAAATGAGATTTCATACTTGAGCAAATAAATATCAACCATAAAAATATGTACATTCAGTTTATATTACTTCTAACAATAACACATCGCTAGGTTCTATGCCAAAACGTCCCTCCCTAGCGTGTTGATAATTAATAACTTTGGGCTTTGGCGTTATGCCCACTCACACTTGGTAAAAATATATGCATAAATAATGCGAGAAAAAAGGGCAAAGACCTTCCGATGCTACTGAATCTATTGCATATTCAATAATTGTCTATGTGTTTGTGCCATAAAAATGCAAAACAGCTGAGAAAGTATCGTAGGAGTACTGTATTCTGAGTAAGAAATTCAATAAAGGGAAATTTTGTAGGTATGTTTAGATCTTTGGGTGGTTGTGACCGAAACGTCTGAATCGATTTGGATGTGGCCAATAATATTCAATAATTTTTTTTAAGGTTTTTTTTAAATTATAGGCTATATTCATTATAAGGCTAACGTTTGACCACGATCTCACCTGATGGTAAGCGATGATGCAGTCAAGTAAAGCCGATTCTAGATCTATTGTTTATTGTACACAAAATAATTACAAAATTGTCATAGGACATCCACTATTAACATGCCTCAACCATAAATTGATCTTGTACGGCCTGCACCCTACGGCTCCCTGTTATTTAGGTCGTCTTTTGATCTAGTGGGTTACTGTACTTTCCAGTGCGAGGCAGAGACAAAACCAACTTGCTGGACAAAGCGCCTCAGACACCATCATCATCATCATATCAGCCGTAGGACGTCCACTGCTGGACAAAGGCCTCCCTCATTGATCTCCAGGAACTGCGGTTGGAAGCGGCCTGCATCCAACGCCGACCCGCGGTTCTTACCAAGTCGTCTGCCCATCTTGTGGGTGGACGTCCTACGCTGCGCTTGCCGGTCCGTGGCCTCCACTCGAGAACCATGCACACCAGGGATGTTGCGGATGCAGTGTTTTTAAGAAACTTTGTTGCTTTTTTTAACTTTTTGGTGCAGAAATAATCCAAAAATATAAACTTTTAACTGCAGAAAACTCGCTTTAGATACAATACTAACTGTATACTCACAATAACACTAAAACAACTACAATGTTCATACGATAAGCGCAAGTAAACACGTTATGATTGATTTACGAGATGCAAATGATAAACCGTCGGATCTTGTCACCGAAATCTTCGCTTCTATTGGTTAATAAGCACGTGCCCACGACACGCGCCAACTCGCAAGCCCCACTCAATTTCTTTCTTGTCGCAACCTGCACTGTATCTGCATCCGCATCGATTATTGCGGATGCGGATGTATATATCCAAATCGATTCGGAGGCTCCGCATCGACTATTGCGGATGCGGAGGTATATATCCAAATCGATGCGGAGGCTCCGCATTTGCGGACGTGAATATTCGCAACATCCCTGATCCACACGCTCAATCTAGTTGTGGACGCATAAATCTGTTCCATATTTCTCTAAATGAATTCGCAAAGGCGTTCATGTTTGTAAATAAAATTATGTGGGAATTCGTTGAATTATTAGTGAACTAATGTACTTACTTGTTATTGGAGTAGAATAAGTTAGGTAATTCAGTTAGCAATTAAGTTAACTAAATTATTGTTAGTAAGGGCCTGTAAAAATAGATGTAAGTGGAAATAAATACTTAGGCCGGCTTGCACAACGATCCCTAAAAGTATTTAGCGACTAAACATTTTTAAATTTGACGTATTTGTATACTTTGACAACTCTTTAAATCATATTTAGCCACTAAATACGTTTAGACATCGTTACGCAAGCCGCCCTAAATATAGAGATCGTTTAGACAGTTTCATTTCACTGAATCTTTTTTGAGCGTAGTTTTGTATTAACCTGAAATCAGGCGGATAGACTGATATATCTGGCAGCAGTAGAATGTGGTCTGAGCTCAATGTGTTGGGTTCAGGGTCTGTGTTGCTCCGGAGAGCCCAGACGAGCCCTTCGTTGTCTGTGGCCCGGGATATACCGCGGGAAAGTTTGCGACCTGGGAAAAAGATTTTAGCAATTACACTTGTGGTTCACGCCGAACTGAGATCTCGCGAGTCTCCCATAAATGCAAAAATTTAAATCCCATAAATTATAAAATAGTTTCACGAAATGCACAACCAACTGCCTTGACCTACAGTTTCATTCAAATCACAAGTAACAAGAACTCCAGTTAATTGGTTACTCTTTTCAGGGTTAGAAATAGCAGTTATTCTGTATTTCAGACTTTTCCCTATATTTGTGCTACTAAAGCTACAAGAATACCAAATTTCAGCACTATTGGGTCACTGGTGTACCCTGTGAATATCGTCAGTTTAGTTTTTATTATGGCTAATAACTTAAAAAATACCAGTATTTATCTAAAAAGAAAAACGGGGTTGAAATGTACTAATGAAGACCTTTCATTGGACGTCCCACTTGACCTCAAAAGAGACTATTAGTCTCATTTTGATTTTTTTTTACACCTCTTGAACCCCAATATCGCAACAACCCCACAACATTTTTAACTCATTTAATCACACCCGGATTGTGCCATCACTACCTACCTATATATCAAATTTCACGATGATCGGATCAACGCTTGAAAGTTGTCCCCGGACAAACAAACATACATACATATATACAACGCCGATTTGCCCAAGTTGATTTGGATATCTTACCCAATTAATTAGACAATAGAAGTAAGATTTTCATTTTAAAATTGTTCATTGCGAGAACGATAGAAAGCTTCGATTGCCTTTTTAAACCGCAAAACAATATTGAGCTGACCAAAGTTGGTCAAAACTATTAGACGGCGTGTCTTGGAAAAATCTTCACAGTAAACAATTTTATATGGATGTCATGAATACCGAGACGTACTGCAACACGTTCACATGAACGAGATCTGTAGTACAGTTAAGCGTGCTAGCAATATTAACTGCACATCGTTTTATCTAGCTGGGGATCAGCCTCATATCTCAAACGTTATTTTCCTAAAGATCTTGGATTCGAAACATTTCCAGCATCCTCTGCACTCATCATTGAAAATTGAGCTTTACCCTACTAAAGATAGAACTTACATTCCGGTGCAGGTGTGAGGACGAGGTTAGAAGGCGCGGTAAAAGGCATGTTGAGCTCCAAGTTGCTGACAGAACGTTCTGGATTGATCACGCCGACTTTACCGCCAGCCCGCGCCTTTAATGCACCATGCACTCTTTCTGCAACGACAAAATTACACTCAATGCGTAGGTCGTAAGGTCTATTTTAATACGATGATTCTGTTATAATTTCAAAATACGCGTTGGGATTACATTTATTTCGGGACAATTTGAGGAAACTTTGTAAGTACGTATGGCGTGACGTCATTTGCCGTAAGAAAACGCTTTGGGCAAAATGAAAGCTGTTTATGTAAAGTACAGGGTTGGGTTTCATTGTCGCAAGGGACATTTTCTTCAATGCCGAAAGAAATGTGCTTCACGCCATTAAGCAGTGAAATATCAACCGTAATTGCTTCAACGTAATTCCTTGACGAGCAAAACCACAGAGCATTGTTCCATAGTCTAAGCCATGGAACAATGTTGCAAGGTCAGAAAATGTAAAGTGTAACTTTCTTATTGATTTTCATCCTGCGTTAGAAAAAAAAACCAATAAGACTCAAATAACCCAATTTTCGTAATGTTAACTTCAGTAAGGGTCAATTTACACGTACCACAACCACAGCACGTCGCAGCGACAAAATGTGGTCAAGCTGTGGTTACGTGTGAATAGTGTCGCAGCGGCTTTTTGCAGTTGCGTTGTTATACCGACAAAATGTCGATGTGGTTGCGTTGTCGTTGTCGTTGCGATGTGGTAACCACGTGGTCATGTGCAGTTATACTCCGGCTTTCGTAGACGAAACACGGCTTGACTGAACGTAGTCATGGAGGAAAGATTGTTGTTGCTATACTTGTTTTCGCACAACCATACGGCAACTCAGTACAACGCAGAATGAAAGTGGGAGCGCAGGCGCCAGCTAGGCGCAAGCTGTTGATGACGTCATGTCGTGGCGATGTGGCCGCGGTGCCGCCGCCGGTGGTGGCGTTGCCGTCGCGATGTGGTCGTATTACACAGGTGGTCGATAACAACGGCAAAATGTGGTACGTGTAAATTGTAGTATTCATTTTCAATACAAAATATATACGCCCGACCACATGGCGTCGTTGTGGTGTGGTTGTGGCTGTGGTGTGGTTGTGGTGCGTGTGAATTGACCCTAAACATTCACATTTCACATTATATCACGATATAGTGCAACATTATTTTCTGTTACGCCAAACTTTTAACTACTGAGATCGATGGATGGAACGAATTTAACTCGATAGTACGGATTTCAGAGCGCCAACCAGAATCTTTTAGAACATTATGTTTCAGGAGCGTTTTGTTTCAAGCTTGTAACAACACTACTTTGATTTGAACCACAAAACTTTTAAACAATAATGTTATTTTCCTAATAATGTTGTATATTTAGTGCTTTCTAGTGATTACACTACGTTCAGTATAAAACATTGCGAAAATAAACACGATTTACTTACCTTTTAGGATAATTTTACCCTTTATTTGAGCTCTAATGTGAAACGTTTTGAGTGAACGCTTTATGGTGACGTCACCAAAACTGCTTCGCCTTTTCAATAATAAAGTAAGCTTACTAATTGAGGGTCATGGTACTAAATGTCAGTGTAATATTTTTTTAATATTGCTATAAGAGATTTCGGTTGGCCCCCTGGTCCCTTAAATGTGACGATAAAGAACTAGTGGTAGGACTCCTGTCATTCCAAATTCCTTATTGAAACCGCTATAAAATCTAAATTCCAATAAGACAACGACTTGCATCAGAAAAGTAATAGATAAATCACGAAAACTGTTTCATATCATTCTTCCTATTGGCGCTTCCTTTATTGAACGGTAGCACGAATGTTCAAAAAGAATCCACTGTCTGTTGTTTTTATTGTACCTAAGTCTTTATTGGCATTTCGATATGGCTTGTATCGGAAATTGTATTCTCTAAGCTACCCATATCATGGGACGACTTAGGTATTGCAAATAGCTAAAATGATAAATCAAATGCAATTCCGGATTGTATGGGAGCCCCCCTTAAATATTTATTTTATTCTGTTTTAGTATTTGTTGCTATAGCGGCAACAGAAATACATCATCCGTGAAAATTTCAACTGTCTATCACGGTTCATGAGATACAGCCTGGTTACAGACAGACAGTGGTCTTAGTAATAGGGTCCCGTTCGACCCTTTGGGTACGCGACCCTAAAAACGGAATAGCAACATTTTTTGTTAGTAAAACATTCCTAATGCTGGGTTAAGGTTCGTTCCCAACACATTACGTGGTCACACGCCAATTAAACTAGCCTTCCTGAAAAGTATCAAGTATTTTTTTCGGCTACATCGCACATCTGTGACGGCTGCATCCATTAATCATCAAATTACAAGTAAGTTAATAAAGAATATTTCATAAGATTTTTAAGTAACCATAACTAATCAAGTTATCTATTACTGTAAGAACATGTATAAATTCAGGACATGCCGGGATAAAAAAGTATGTAACTCCAACGTAACAAACCAAACAGGTCAAGATCGTATGAGGGTTTAATATAAATCTTGTGCTCTGTCTTTACGTTCCTCTGAAACCTTCAATTAAATGAAAACTTCAATTAAAAACTCCCCATCGTACCTCAGTATTTTATAGTACCTCTTTTACTCTGCAGGCTACCAGACTCTGGAATGCCCTACCTGTCTCAATTCGTCATCCAAAATCTCTCCCTATCTTTAAAAACATGGTCAGACAACACTTTCTGTCATCCATCGCTCTCTAGGTCATTTATTTATTTATACATTTTATTTTATATTATCTATATCTATAAGTACTAATATTATAAAGAAGAAAGATTTGTATTTTTGTGTGTATGTTTGTAATGAATAAACTCAAAAACTACTGGTCCGATTTTTTTATACTACTTATATGGCAAACGAGCATGCAGTCCACCAGATTTCAAAAATTCTTTCACCATTGGAAAGCTACATTCACCCTGAGTAACATAGACTACTTTTTACCCAACTGCGCAAAGGAGGGTAATGTTTTTATTGAAAAACTACGCGTGCGAAGCTGCGTATTGGTCAGCTAGTTTTTTATAAATTGTAACAAGTATATACTTGTTATAGGGATTCTAATAATATCTAACGCCGCCGTCCTTATTTGTTCATATAGATCGTGTCCATTCAAAGGTTGCCTGGAAGAGATCGCTTTTAGCGACGAGGCCGCCCATTGTACCTATGATTTAAAAGTGTTTTTTCTTTTATATGTTTGTATTTAATAGTGAGCAATAAAGAAATTATCTATCTAACTCTGCAACAGACTTAATAAGTCAAAAGAAAACACGTGCGGTAGAATTAAGCAAAGTATGTTTATTTATATCGACTAAGTGAGTATCGTTCCTATTGTGAATTTATCTGATATCTAAATACAAAGGCATCGATGAAGCGGAACGATTGACAATACGATCGCGAAACGCCCTCTTTATACGACAGGAAACTAGTTCTACTTCTAATTTCCGGACAAAATTTACTAGTAAAATTAAATTACGACTCGCAGTAAATAAGGTCAGAAAGTGAGTTGCTGAAGATACAGACAAAATTTATTAGGACACGGTGTCCCAACTGACACTTTTAATTTTAATATTTTTTTTACTGTCGTTTATGACACCATTAAATTATTGAAGCTGTTGAGTACAGTCAGGTAAAAAGTGTTTAAGCAAAATATAATATAATGTGATAAAGCTAATCAATCAAATTGTTTTGCGAGCGTGTGGTGACTTACATTAATGTAAAAAAAAACTACAAGTTTCATTCATAGCGTATATTTGGTATAAATCAACATCTTGTATACTTAGGCATCACATCTAATGATTATCTATTCTAATAATCACTTAAAAATATCTAAAATAAAGAGATAGAGAGAGTGTGACCTTGCTATGCATCTATTTCGTCATGTTGCTGTGCCGCCGCCGCACCTCGGTAAAAATCTGTGTTTTTAACTGACTGTAAAATGCAGCTATTTTTAATGGTCTCCGAATCGACAGTAACAAAAATATTAAAATCAAGTGTCAATTAGGACATTGCGTCCCAATATATTTTGTCCGAATCGACAGCAAGTCCAGAAAGTCACATAGCAATACTAAATTACTCAAAACAAAATAGGGCCCACCCAATAAAATATGATTTAAATTAAAATAAAAAAAAAATACGTACAATTTATTTCAAGTTTAATTTTAGAAATAGGTTAACACATTCAGAATCATTAAAAAAACATTACAATGCCTTTATTTTTGCCAAAAAAATCGTCAAGAAATGCACGTTTTACACATTAACTTAAAATTACACGGTTTTCCAAAACAACACGTTGAAGACACGAGCACATTTTTTTTAAACATGTTCTTAGGGTTGCTTCAATGCCTTATGTTTAGTAACGCGTAGGTCCTCCCCTATTGCGCACACACTCTCTGAGTCGGTTCGGAACACTCTATAAGGTGGATGACGTTTTCATCTGGAATTTGCTCCCAACACACTTTTAAAGCAGTTATCAACTCCTGTCGGCTATGAATTTCAGTGTGGTTGTCTTTAAGGCTTCTTTTCAACCCAGATATGCTCGATCAGATTCAGGTCCGGACTCATGGCAGGCCAGGGTAGAACTGCGATACCAGCTTCGGAGATTGCACTTTGGGTCACTCTGGCAGTATGAAGGCGAGCGTTGTCTTGCATCAGAATAAAGTTAGGGCCTACTCGCTGTGAATATGGGATCACATGAGGTCGGATGACATGCTGAACATAGCTGGCGGCCGTTACATTGCCCTCATCCAAAATCACTAGCTCGGTTTTGCCCATTATGCTAATCCCACCCCATACCATAATACTGGGTCCACTAAAGCGGTTAGTTTCACGAATACATGGTTTTGTAAAACGTTCTCCAGGTCGTCGCCAAACTCGTACGCGTCTGTCATCATTAAAAAACTTTACTTTAGATTCATCTGTAAAAAGCACTGTCCTCCAATTATTCATGGTCCATTCGAGGTGATCACGTGCAAACCTTAATCGCACTGCACGGTGGGCTCTGGTCAATTTGAGCCGAACAACTGGCATTCTGAAGCGTTGTTGGTCTTCATGAAGTCTGTTGCGAACAGTTTGGTCACTCACTCGCGTTCCAGTGGCGTCACGTAAGCGGTTTCTCAATATGCGTGCAGTTACAGTTCGCTCGCGACGTGCAGAGAGTCGGATGTATCGGTCTTCTTGGGAGGTTGTGGCTCGGGTTCTACCTGAACTGCGCCTTCTACTCACACTACCTGTCTCTTGAAAGCGTTCCCACACATTTCGAATAGCTCGTCTTTGCGAATTTCCCTGCTGAAGCAAAATAATGGCTCTGGTCGCGGATTCCGTGTCCATGTGATGTCGAGAACCAGGCATTGTTTATGCAAACAGTAATATAATCGATAATTAAACGTAAGGTTACGATAACTTCTTCTTTAGACACAACAAACCCCCACTGAGCAACAATGTAATGGCACTCACAGATTCTGCGGTATATTGTAAGATTTTGTTTCTTGTCTACCCACTTAAGAACTACCCTAAACTTGGCGTTTAAGTGTTAATTTATGATCAATAAATATGCCTTCCTAACATTTCTATACATCAGTATGCCAATAACTCGCAAAAAAAAAAATGTGTCGGGCAAAATATCGAAATATTTCAAGTGGGCCCTATTTTGTTTTGAGTAGTTTATAAGATTGGCAAATCTACGTGTGAACTAATTAGTTAGGTTTAAATTTGATGGATAACGATCGGAAGTTGATTTAACTTTATAGATTACATACAATGATTACAATAGTTCCATAGCTTATTTGATCTTGATAAATTTACTTGGGCAACATTAAGCAAGAACTTATTTGGAAAGGTTAGTTAACCAGCTAGTTAAACCATTAGTTATATGTTGTCTCGTCTAAAAACAATGTTGGATGCATTCGGGTCTATACGTTGCGATTCCAATACTAAACATCGATTTAAACTAGGTTAAGTAACATTGTTACGAAAGCTTAGGTATTTCCTAAAAGCAGATTATTATAATGTCGTCAGTACTACTTTCAAAGACGTACGAGCAGAATTATCGAGGAAACGTCTCAAAGCATCTCTTTGATATTTCGTTAGGTAAAGAGCGGTCATTGATCACTGATAAAACTTCAAAGAAAACGGTGTGCTACTGTCCAGGCGATTTGTCTCCCCAATGCACGCAACACGGACCTCCAAGTCATCGACTTGTGGCAAAAAAAAATCTCCAGTTTAAGAAAATCTATTGGGTTTAGTTATTTGGGATATGGATATTTGGAACGAGGTTTCGGCGCTGTCTGCTAGGCTAGTAGGTATATTTAATATTATTTAGATTTTTCACTATTCTGATTCTAGGGGGAGGAGATCTACAGTCTACACTAACGTTTTACATTGGAGTGTATAGAAGATATTCTGACTACATGATCTTCAGATAAAGATTCTTTCTAACCCCAACCAACAACTTCTTGAAGCGGTGAAGAATTTTGGGTAAATGGCTGGAGTTTTCTTAAATCCCCGGGAGTATTATAGATAGGGTTGCCACCCGTACTTTATAATAAAGTATTGTACTCTATTTTGGCCAATCTTACTTTATACTTTATGAGGGCAGTAAAGCACGTGAAAATACTTTATTTCTTCTTGCAAAGATTTTTTTAAATGGACTGTTTTTTTACGTGTAACGGAACGGACTGCTTTGGAACGTAACCTAAATCGTCAATGTCAATATTATGTAATGTTACGAATTGTGAAAGATTTTTGTCGTTTCTGCTATCCATTCCCGCCACTTCAGCATTCCCAGAGAGTTTTTCTCTGATGAATGCTAAGTGGCGGGATGAACGCAATAGATATCCCCTTAACCTAATAAAAAACCAATTACTTATATATTTAAATTTAGGGATTGATTAACAAATATTTGTTGGATGTTGCTAAAAGCAACAAATAAAAAAAATGAGTGTGCTTTATGTAGACCATAAAACTTCTTTTTCCATATATTTTAATTTATAATATTGTTCATTTACAAAATTGACCACCCGTCTATACGTCGATCAGTGTATGTTCATTCTGGACAGACGCAACTCGCACATTAAAGTTTAAAAATATACGAAACCGAACTCTCTCTCTTTCTATTTTCACTAACTTATATCTCCCTCTCAACTTTCAACTTTCGTTCGCACTTGTCGTAACGCATTCACCAGCTTACTCCCCAAGTCGGTTTACTTGCGTAAATAAGTTTTACTTCAAAAATGTGTATGGAAGAGAAATAGTCTGGTAAATAAATAGTACTTTATTTTCAGATTATGTACTTTTTTTAGCCTAAAAATTTAATTTACTCTATTTGCTTGAAAAAAGGTGGCAACCCTAATTATAGACTATCGGTAATATGTACCAGATTTGGCGATATCCATGTCTAAATATGTTCTCTAATTACGACTGTACAAAAGAATCGTTACGGAATAGTTTAGAACAATTTAATGTTGAAGTAACAATGTTCAGATTGTGAAGTACCTAGTCAGGCATGAAAATCAAAGCTGTCTTATATTTTAGACTGCTGAGAACATACCGTATATTATGGTAATATGTAACAAAAAACAATACCAGGAGGCAGTGATGTTCAGTTACTATGACACAGGCTCAAACGGTAAACCTCATTGTCAAATTAGAACAACGTAGTTACCAAGTTTCGCTATCCTCATGACGGTAGATTGATGTTATAATAACGTCATAATTTACAACTGCTAATACAACAATTTGCAGCGTTTGGGAAACTTCGCAACGTCTTTTCGTCCAACATACCTCAGTGCCTTAAGACGAAAGTCTTCAATCAGTGTGTGTTACCAGTGATGACATATGGAACCGAGACGTGGTCCTTCACTATTGGCCTTATGAATAAGCTCAGAGTCGCTCAACGAGCTATGGAGAGGGCTATGCTCGGGGTTTCTCTACGGGATCGAATCAGAAATGAGGAGATACGTAGGAGAACTCAAGTCACCGACATAGCCCGACGGATTAGCACGTTGAAGTGGCAATGGGCAGGCCATATAGCGCGCAGAACAGATGGCCGATGGGGCCGAAAGGTTCTCGAGTGGAGCCACGGACCGGCAAGCGCAGCGTAGGACGTCCACCCACAAGATGGGCAGACGACTTGGTAAGAACCGCAGGTCGGCGTTGGATGCAGGCCGCTTCCAACCGCAGTTCCTGGAGATCAATGAGGGAGGCCTTTGTCCAGCAGTGGACGTCCTACGGCTGATATGATGATGATGAATACAACAATAGAAGGTTTTCCTTCTGAACTACTTTAGACGTCTTGTCATTAGTGTATGAGTACGACATAATATATTATATTGATATCTATGACGGACACAGTATTAACTTGCGGGGTGATTACAAAGATATGCAAAATACTAAACTAGAAGACCCTAAACATGTTTATAATATTTAAAGCTTAGCTGATGTCAGTGCTATTTATTCTTTATTCTACACAAATAGATTACAGACAACTGAACTTTCAAAGAGGACATGCTCAACTAACTCCAATTGCAGATTTCCGAGGATAAATGGCTAAAGAGACCCCATAAAAAACCACGGTCGCATTACATAAAAGTGATCTTCTGCATCTAGCTCATATACCAGAATGTAGGGCATGTATTTTGATATATTACTCGGGAATGAAAAGAGATAACAATCATGTAACTTAGGCCAAGCGTTGAAATTTAACAGACTCGTAATATTTTTAGCCTAACGGCATCCGATGTAGGTATATGTAGGATTTGGGGCAACGACTTTCTGTGGGCGAAAGCAGGATTCATGTAAAACTGAACATAATATGTATACCTACTTGGAATATTATTATCATAACAACCAATGGATCAACGTCCACAACATAGGTCTTTTTACCTGACGACGGCAAAGCCAAAAAACCGGCCAAGTGCGAGTCGGACTCGCGGATGAAGGGTTCCGTAATCCGTACCATTAACTATAAAAACGGAAAAAATCACGTTTGTTGTACGGGAGATTTAATTATTATTTTTAAAGTGAATAATATAAGTCAATATTCTGTGAATATTTCAAGCGTGTACCTGTTGTCGTTAACAATATAGAGCAAAAACAAGCAAAAAAATGAAGTTTGTTGTATCGGAGCTCCCCTTAAATATTTCTTTTATTTTAATTAAATTATTTATTTTGAAAGTGAATATATAACTAAATATTCTGTGAATATTTCAAGCGTGTACCTGTTGCCGTTATCAATATAGAGCAAAAACAAGCAAAAAAATGAAGTTTGTTGTATCGGAGCTCCCCTTAAATATTTCTTTTATTTTAATTAAATTATTTATTTTGAAAGTGAATATATAACTAAATATTCTGTGAATATTTCAAGCGTGTACCTGTTGCCGTTATCAATATAGAGCAAAAACAAGCAAAAAAATGAAGTTTGTTGTATCGGAGCTCCCCTTAAATATTTCTTTTATTTTAATTAAATTATTTATTTTGAAAGTGAATATATAACTAAATATTCTGTGAATATTTCAAGCGTGTACCTGTTGCCGTTATCAATATAGAGCAAAAACAAGCAAAAAAATGAAGTTTGTTGTATTGGAGCTCCCCTTAAATATTTCTTTTATTTTAATTAAATTATTTATTTTGAAAGTGAATATATAACTAAATATTCTGTGAATATTTCAAGCGTGTACCTGTTGCCGTTATCAATATAGAGCAAAAACAAGCAAAAAAATGAAGTTTGTTGTATCGGAGCTCCCCTTAAATATTTCTTTTATTTTAATTAAATTATTTATTTTGAAAGTGAATATATAACTAAATATTCTGTGAATATTTCAAGCGTGTACCTGTTGCCGTTATCAATATAGAGCAAAAACAAGCAAAAAAATGAAGTTTGTTGTATCGGAGCTCCCCTTAAATATTTCTTTTATTTTAATTAAATTATTTATTTTGAAAGTGAATATATAACTAAATATTCTGTGAATATTTCAAGCGTCTACCTGTTGCCGTTATCAATATCGAGCAAAAACTAGCAAAAAAATCACGATTGTTGTAGGGAGCCCCTCTTAAATATTAATTTTATTCTGTTTTAAGTATTTGTTGTTATAGCGGCAACATCTGTGAAAAATTCAACTGTCTTACTATCACGGTTCATGAGATACAGCCTGGTGACAGACGGACAGACAGACAGCGGAGTCTTAGTAAATAGGGTCCCGTTTGACCCTTTGGGTATGGAACCCTAAAAAAGGAAGGGTATTGTTTTTAAAGTATGTATTAGTATGTTCGCATTAACCTACTCGTATGTTCCACCGTAGCGTCTAGACTACTCGTCTAATTTTGAATAATGAGGTTTCAATCGATTCGTTATTGATGCGTGATGCGGGTGACATAGACTACATTTTTGCCAGACTACGGCAAAGTTAACAGGAAATGTTTTTAGCAGTCTACGGATGCATGTTCCACCGTAACACCTAAACTACTCATCCGATTTTGATGAATGAGGTGTCAATCGATTCGTTATTATGGTCCGACTGACATGTGACTAGCATCTACATAGATTACTAGTCGGGATACAGTTTTTAAACCTATATAGTTTGTTTTATATAGATTTCCAGGGCGACCGATCTTGTGCGGCCTTGCACCCGACGACGAATAGCAACCTTTATTTGGTCATCTTCAAATTTTAATAACGTTTATTATTAGTTCAAGAACATTGACAATTATCCTAGTAAGTATTTACGATAGGGAATCCTGCCCTGTGTGGGGTCAAACGGCCTAAACAGACGGCGTTGGCTTTGAAACAATCGTAACACATGAAAAACAAATGATTTTAATTTTTTTATTCCAATTTATTATAAGGACCTTTATAAAGATACATGTCGGTCCTACCTATCGTATGTACAATTAATTAGATCAAAATTACAAAGCAAACAAAATAAAGTTAAAACACACAAATATTACGAACTAAATCTTAATTAAATCGGTCATATCGTTTGTATCTTAGGCCAGTAGGACTCAGGACCAGTGGCGTAGCGTGGGTGTCAGCCGCCCGGGGCGCAAGAAAATCTTGCCGCCCTCTTATTTAGGTATTTCAATTCAATAGACTATAATAACTTCTGTCTTTAACTAAAACTTTAATCGTTTAATTTTAATAAGAGCAAATTATTGTATTGCACTAGCAATGTCTATACTCTACAGCAGTGATTCCTAAAAGGTGGTCCGCGGAACCCTGGGGTTCCATGGACGGGTCACAGGGGTTCCGCGGTCTGTCCGAGAGTTAAAGTTGAATTGTACTTTAACATGAATACCCGGCAATCGTTGAGAAAGCTGTCCTGGTCCTGAATAAGTTTGTGAAGACTTGCCGATGCGAGATTGGTTCGCGTTCAATTGTCAGACATAAAGCCTAATTTTACGGCTATTATAAGAAATAATGTGAAAAAATTTCATTCTTCACAATAAATTATTACCTAGGTACATTGTATTTCTTTGTTACAATAAATTATTTGCAATACTTATAATAATTATTTTCATTTATAATTTGTTCATTCTTCGAGTCTAACATGAATATATTCAAACTACAAGGTAAAAACTTTAGATAAGTATCAAAATAGCCAGGTAGGGTTCCGCCAAAAAAAGTATGATCAATTGAGGTTCCATGGCCAAATAAAATTGGGAACCTCTGCTCTACAGCATCGCACACCTCTTGCTCAATAGATAGAATAGCCAGATTGCTTACCCTTAAAGTAGGTACTCATTGTTCATCTTAAATAGTTTTTGATCAATTTCAATTTTGATAAACTTCTCTCACAGCTGGCATTACTTATGTGACAAAAATATATGATGGTTCAAATATTTATAAGATATTACTATTATTTATTGTAAAATTTTGCCGACCCCTAAAGGAGCCGCCCCTGCCGCCCCTACTACGCTACGCCACTGCTCAGGACCAGGGCTATAATGTGACTGTAAGGTAAGAAACATATATTTTTTCCTTCCTGAAATAATCAGTTTTCATTATTGATTCCCTATTCGTTTTTCTGGTTGGTTTTACCTGAAATGCGTAAGCGGTTGTAATTCCATTCATTCATTATTGTAAAGCGGTGATACGACATACATAAACCTAACGAAACCAGCGAATTAGCTCTGCAAGTATTGAACATGTCTTTGCTGCTTAACTGTTAGAGTTTTTATATACTTATTTTTTTATACAATTTATATGGCAAATGAGCATGCAGTCCACCAGATGTTAAGTGGCTGCTGCAGCCCATGAATATCCACATAGAATTCAAAACAAGGTATTATGTTGTCTTGATCACTATGTGGATACGTTGCCATACTATAGGACTTAGCTGTTATGCTTATGTGCCAGTAATTCCAGGAACATACCATTACCATCTAACCGGAACACAGCAGCACAAGTACTGCTGTTTGGCTGCAGATAAAGGTAAGGCGGTGGTGCCCACTTCCTCGTGCCCGTTCACAAAAGCTCTACCACTAGTGAACTTATTACTTACTACTACTGATACTTATTTTGTAAATACAATACTAATGCATCACACTCAAAATATTGATCTAATCTGGTTCGCGACCTCATGTATTGCTTACATTGGAGTTGTTTACCTACGAAAACACAAACATAGCAAAGTCACATCACATAGTGAAGAATGCAATTCAAACATTATTTATGTGTGGTGCGAGTGTGAGTATTCACTGATCGGTATTGGATAATCTTTATAAATTTATGGAGGCTGTATAGGAGTACGATAAACCAAGTATTACGACGATAATGTAAAAAATTGAGCCGCTAAGTAACTGACGTATTCAATAACGAAAAATGGTACTGATTTCATATTTAAGCAATATTTACTTGAGGATTTCAACTACATAAATGAAAGTCAGAAACGCAATTGGTGAAACTTTTCACGATACAATTATTTGTCAAAATCGGCTCTTCTAAAACTCTAATATCGTTCATTCTCCGACTCTAGAAAAGATTTAAAGTATTTTTTTGCATAGTTATATAGGTAATTATGGTACCTAAATTAATGGAAAAGCATTTTCTTTTTCATTTGTTGGTTCTCATGCAGTTCGAGATTTTATCTTTTGTCTCTTACGTCATTTACTCGGCTATGATACATGTTTGTGTCGTTCTTCACCCAAGCAAATAGCACTATCATTTTTTTGCATTTTTATATGCTCCGCCCAATCGTCACCGAAATTAAATTTGTATATCGTCTTAATGCTTCCAAAGCAAGTACCGTCACCTCATCTTTAGAAAAGGGGAGACTATTTAGAAGAACATCTTGCCTCAAAATATTGTAAAAAAAAATAGATTTTGCGCATTTACGCATAACAACCTACTTCGATACTATAAAAAATCGAATTCTTTCCAAATCCGAACCGTCGATTAACATAACGCGATATTTGAAGACTTTTATTTACCATCAGCGAGCTTTCCGGAAATGGGGTTGGCTTCCATTACCATTACGAATCAAATACCCTGGAACAAAGAATTGACTTGTTAGCTGGAGGTGTAATACAAAAGGGCGATGAAGGTCATGTTATGTCCCTTTTGAAAACGTAAAACGACTGCCAACTACGCCAAAACATACATAGGTAAACACACATACATACACCCAAGTTATTTACCAAGGACAAGAACATTGTTTACAAGACACTCACCAGTGACCAAAGTGACGGATTCTAACCAGAAATAAAACTAGAATTATGAATCGTCGCCCCTCCCACACAAGATTTAAAATAGATTGAAGCGTCTGTCCATTTTAAAGATGTTATTGCTGTATGAGGATGCATAGATGACAGAGATCTTGATATATCGGTGTCACTTATTTGAGAAAATGACGCGTCTTTTACGAACAAACCTAATTAGAATACTTATAATATCAAATGGAACAAGGCGATGAAGATATTTGAAATCATATTGAATACGCAGCTAACATACCTGTAGAATACAGATGAAAATGTTACGCAAACACAACGCTCAAACTCTTGATCTTTTATTTAGCATAGTACAACTAACTGTTTCGTCACCAAATATGACATAATAATTGATTTAGCTGTTAGTCTTGGTATTTCTCATATGGTCATGACATGTAGTCATCATTGTTTAGGGTTCAACTGCGGTTGTTTATAAGGTACGAACGAAGTGAGCTCCTGTAAGACTCCCTGTCCATTGGAAGCGGAAAGGAGAAAAAGGACGACAAAGCAGAGCGAAGATATTATGCAATTCGATTCGTTGATTTTGGCAAAGCTCCGCTCCTAAGAGTAAACGGTATCATAATAAAATTTGTTTCCCACCTAATAAGACAGCCTTGTTTAATCAGAGTGTGATGTGTACTCCACGTATATATAACGTAACCACCTACCTGAGTCTGTACTGGGTTCTTCCAGTCTGAATGTGTTCAAGAGAAACTTAAAACTAATATTAATAAAAAAGGCATACTACAACATAAATGAGTTATCCCTTGAATAATTTTATTAAATCTGACATTTAATTTTCTATTTTAAGGTAAGAGCTGACATGTGGAATATTGTAAATAATTTAATTGGTTTTTTTCTATGTTGTAACTACTTGTAACGCTCTGACTAAAATTGCATGCGGTAAACGCTGATTATGGACGAACGCAAACTGTATCACTAACCACCTGTTACTAACCCATATTCCCAATAAATAATTTGATTGATCGATCCTCTTTTCTCCTCTCCGCTCCAGTGGACAGGCAGCCATAACCACGTGCATGCTGTATGCCTTAGCATTATCAGCTATGATTTGTTTTTGTTTTTATATTCTGTGAAGAGCTTGCTTTGCTCGCTGCTGCTTTTGGATAATGATTAAAATAGCTTTGCGTGCATATAAGGCATTGAAGAGTAACACACTTTTTTAAAATCGCCTACGCAACTCACAAACCCCTATGAAGATAATTTCATGATGACCTAAAAACC
This sequence comes from Philereme vetulata, assembly GCA_918857605.2. NCBI lineage: Eukaryota > Metazoa > Arthropoda > Insecta > Lepidoptera > Geometridae > Philereme > Philereme vetulata. Next base: position 7,567,061 of record OU975442.1, read on the forward strand.
TAACTACCTAAAAATATACATTTTTAACTGCAGGATGTTAATGTTTTTCATCGAACTGAGAACAGGGGAAGCGTCTAAATATAGAACGCTGAAATTTATCCACAGAGTACTTGAGAACAAAGAACATTCGTCTATGAAATCTTCCGCTTTATTTCGGAATATAAACAAATTTATTTAAAATACTAAGTAGTTACTGATCTTATCATTGTAAAAACTGATTCATAAAAATGCGCATTTTGACGTTTGTATCAATCGAATGAGAATGAAATCAATCGACTTTGTTTGACTAAACCCAATACAAGATTATAAACTAAACATAACGTACATACCTGACGTCTGTGTCATACTGTTTTATTATATTGACTTGTCTAAGTTTTGTTGCAGGGTTTTTTATGTTATTTGTGGGGAAAACGGCCCACCTAATGGTAAGCGGTCACCGTCGCCTATTGACACCAGCAACACCCGGGGTATTGTCGATGCGTTCCCTGTAGAAATCTCTTTACATTTATCTTAAAGCGTGCCTGTCGTAGCCTAGTGGGAAAACCATAGATATACCATAGAAACCATAAAACCATAGATAGCTCATTCCACATCTTGCAAGTATGGTTTAGAAAAGATCGCGTGAAGCGTGTGGTGCGCGATACCCAATTGTCGACGATATGTGGATGAGCTTTATTACGTTGTCGAGAAGTGCGGTGGTAAAATCTCGACGACCGACGGTATGGGATCAAATAGCGCCTCAGAACATTTCCCATTATACAGGCGGTAGAATACACTGAGCGATCCGATGATGATTTATTTGATTTTATGATGACTATTGATCAATAGATGAGTATCGCAGATTCCAATGAAACATTCCAAATAATTTAAATCGATAAGTTTCGTTGGGTGACTGTCTCTACTTTTTTAGCCCATCGCGTGACTCAATATTTACACTAGCATTTGAAAATAAAAACAACTTTGAAAACATAATACGGAAGAGAATCTCGTTTCCTTATTAAAACAGAAAAGTTAAGGTCAACAAACCAGACAGGCTCTTTGCTATTGAAGCTAAGTTTCAAAGAAAACTTTGTATAAAGAAGAAAGTAGGTATACGTGCTTGAAATGCTTTTAGACATCGATCGTTAGTTCAAACTGTTTGTGAAACTCAGAGTTAAACATTTTAAATTTTCAATATCATAGTAGAATTTAATGCTATTCTCGAGAGAGATATTCTTCAACAATTTCGATTCATAGCGTCTACTTTATCTTTTTTTCGCTATATCCTTACTAATATTACCATTAATGCGTATGTAACTCTGTTTGTTTGTTACTTTTTCACGACTAAACGGCTGGACCGATTTCGATGAAATTTGGTACACCGATAAACTATGACCAGGATTAGGACATAGGCTAATTTTTACCTTTATTATTATTATTATCGTCAGCCTACTGTGTCCCACTGCTGGGCAAAGGCCTCCCCCCATTCTTTCCAGACACTTCTTTCAAGCGCTAAGGCGGTCCAGTCCGCTCGGAAATTAGTGAGCTCATCTCTCCATCTCTTCTTTGGTCTGCCACGACGTCTTCGGGCTGTGTCGGGGTTCCACTCGGTGGTGAGCGCACTGATCACCCGACATACGGCATAAATGACCAGCCCAGTCCCACTTGAGTTTGTCGGCACTTAATACCTAACTGCGTAAAAGGAGGGTCATGTTTTTATTGAAACATCACGCGTGCGAAGCCGCGGGCGAGTCAGTCAACACTCCTATGAAACATATAATAAGTACTAGATACATAATATATATGTTTCATAAGAGTGTTTGTTCCACAAGACTAGTTAGAACATAAAGAAACGTGCACCGGGTCTAATTGATACTAATATCACCGAAATCCTATTATTTACCTGTTACATTTTACAAGATTAGCAACATCGAAGGTTACTTTTTCGGTCTGTTTCATTTTAACACGTGTATTAAGAATTTCTATTACATTACATATTTCTTTTAATAATATACCGCATGTTAAACAATGCGGAATACATTGTATTATTCTACTGTTACAGAATGTGGATAGTCCTTGCTTATAACAATGAAAGTTAGGAAGTCTCTTTGACGCACCTAGTTTTATCGGGGTCAGACGTAGATGGTAAGCCATAAAAAGCATACGATGACGCTAAAACAAAACGTCATGTCTCGTGAGGCCTTTGCTTTACCATTCATGGACAACCTTGTTCCTCGCTCGATTAATTCAAATCAGTAGGTAATTATGTGGGAGTATTGATATCACAAGACTCCTAATACGGCCTTGAGCACTCGTACCGCTTGCTAAATCTTAAAACTTATACATCCGAGAAAAACGGAAAACGTGATTTCTAAGTCAGCCATTAATTGAAACGAAGACGGCATTCTTAGCGGTTTCCTTCATTAAAGTGTACTGTTAAGGAAGTTTTCTATTTCCCTGGTTTATCAGGCTATTTATTAACCTTTTAATTTGTAGAAGCCGAAATATTAACTTGCCAAAAAGTTGTTTACGAAATATTTATGGGTAGTAAATACTTGATGGCGTCACTCAAGGTTCGAATTTTGGTCCTACGTTATTTGTTTTGGTATCCGCGATTATTTCCATTGTAATCGTGGATGCACAAGCGTTTTTTCACAAAAAATATTTTAACGATTTTTATATAAAAAGCTTTACTATTTTTTATTATCCGTTTATGTACCCTACAAAGTTTTTGCAAGGTACCATAGGAACAAGGCCTCCTTAGAAACAAGGCGGCTCTATGTCCAAATCATAACTCTGTGCAGTTTTTTGAAAGGTATTACTGATTGTCCCACTCTTCTCACTGAAGCCAGCCGACTTTGCGTGCCCGAACAACGTGCCAGATTTCGTTCAGGCGTTTGTTGGAACCACTGCGAGCACGTACGTTGCACCGCCAACAGTCCCCAACCAACCACATCTCCCGTGCGCAACGCAGCCTTATTACAATCCATCCTCATTTTGACGTGTTGGCGGATGACTGGAAGAACATCGAGCGGGTGTGTCTCAGTTATTGTGAGAGTATTATAATTAGATATGTATACCTAGGTTATGTCCTTATTGTATTTGCTAACTGTTGTGTTTTTTATGTACCTTTTTAACCTAAAATATGTAAGTTTGAAAATGAATGTATATTATAATTTGTATTTTTTCTTGTAGTAGTTTTAGATACAGCTTATTATATTAATTCTGTAGTTATATTTAGGTGTAAATAAACGAATATGAATTTGAAGCGTTCGTGCCCTTAAACTATGTCTTTCGAAATTCGTGTTATCGTGAAAGTTATATTGCGGAATATTTTGGTGCACTTCACGCGTGCTTAGAAGGCATTATGGTCTAGCTTGCGTCATACGCATAGGGCCTGCCCTGTTTATGCTAGAGGTCATAGGTTAATGAAATTTTGAGCTCGCCAAGTAATGCCCGACCTTAATTTCAAACAATCATGCGGCCAGGCGATTAACCTCAGTTCATAATGAACAATCTATGATAAGTACGCAAGCATTGTACCTACTCAATACTCATTATTTGTATTGTTGAAATGCATGACATTCATTTCTAAGATTCTTGCGCGCATATAATTGAATGTTATTAAACAATTTTACGGGCCACAGAAACGTATAAATAGTACTCTCGGCAGTCAAACTTTTATCATTCTAAGAAATAGGTTTGATGGTTCTTTGCAAGCCCTAAAAAGAGAAGTCAATTGTATGACCAATTATAGTATTTCCATTACTTTATTTTCTCGTTGACATCTCCTGTGAAAACTTGAACGAGCGTCTTTTTTACATTATGTATGCATTATTTTATGAAAATATGACGCTTACGCACGTACAAGGTTATACCAGAGTCGGAGAAACTGATAGGGATGGAGCTATCGATAAACGTAACACGATAACAGACCCGATATTTTTTACAAAATGTAAGAAACTAAACAACTGCCGGATACTTTTGTACAACCGTGTTTGTACAACACGGAGGAACACAAAATACTTACACAACGTAACGTATGGATAATGGGAAAAAACTCAGCGAACAGAAACGTAGTGACTAGCACGACCATCTTGTTGCGAGTGACAGATTAAAACAAACACAAAATGGCGGTGGGCCATTGAGTGTTCCCACCTTGAAAAAATATATTTTAATGTTTTTGTTTTATTTGTCTTTGTTTAAAATATAATATATATATATATATGCGATCGATATCATTACTTATTTGGTCACAACACTACAACTATAAATAAAGAAATGGAAATACTATAACAAATAGCACACAATCAGATCTCTTATTACAGCTGGCGATGAAACATTTTAGGCGTGTTAAGGGCGCACTATACCTGGGGAGACGATAAATCGCTTATTTTGAAACAATGTTTTGTTCGACATATTTAGTGATTTCAATTTGTAATTCATATACTCGTATGTTATAGTTAAGGATTCGTGCTAGAGCGCCTGTGTTGTGAAAACACGATTCCGTAAAATTTTCTCTATAGAAAAGAAATCCAAAGATGACTCCAAACTTAACTTAATACCGTTCTTATGCGATGAATACTACAATTTAGATCTTGAAACTTTGTACAGTAATTATACACAACATAAATAAGGACACCTGTGTTTTAAATTTTTAAAATACGTTTTGATTTTATCATGAGATGAAAATATCTAAGTTTTGCACTAATGAAACCATTCGCTCCGGACGCCCGTTTCGCGATTCAATCTGGCCTCGGCTTTCAGACGGGGTACCCGTGACGCTTGTCGCTCCAAACGAACACGTAATTCTAAGGTAGAATTTATATTTAGTTGGTTTTTGTAAAGACGCAGTAATGAGAAATAAACACAACAAGATAATGAAGGGACTGAATGATAAAAAAACCGGCAAACATATGAACCACGGCGAGATAGGACGTGCAGCGGCGCGCGGAGAAGCGGGGGTGAAATTCGAGTTTGGGCTGAGGTATAGTCAACTCTTAATGGCTTGCTTAAATACTTTATTGACATACGTAAGTTCTATATAGTTGAAATCTACCTGAACCTTGATGCGATTTTCGACAAACTTTCCCTCAAAGTGCTGAACGAATTTAATTGTCCTTGTAACTTACACTCAAGCTTGTTAAGGTTTTTGTTCAGTAACGACAATGGTGCTGACGTAGCTCAACTGGCGAATATCGATTTTGTATAATCGTTTGTGACGGCTCACTGTTCAGAGGATCTTTGTAAATAACACTCTTTATTTTTCTTGAGTATCTTTGACAAAGATAATGAAAATTTTATGTGTAACTGTTTTGCAAGGAAAATGGCAGTTTTGTTTAAAATAACCTTCATAATACTTGGAAGGTTTGGGGTAGTAATTTCTATACTCTCTGTAAGTACCTATATGCTAGTAAAATAAAACCGGCCAAGTGCGAATCGGACTCGCGCACGAAGGGTTCCGTACCATTATCTATAAAAACGGCAAAATAATCATGTAAGTTGTATGGGAGTCCTACTTCAATATTTATTTTATTTATTTACCTTATTCTGAGGTTGGTGCCGATTAAGCTAGTCCTCTAAATTGTAAAAGTTGAAAATTAAGGTAAATTTTGGTACTTACAAGTTTTCGCGAAAATCTAAATTTGCCCATATCTTTTTATCGTGTTGACTCAGGACCTTGATTTTTATACACCTAATAGGGACTATAGACCTCAGTATCTGGTATAAATTTCAACTTGCTAGGTGGTGGACCTAGCAAGTTAAAATTTATACCAGATTCTACGTTCCTGAGAAAATCGGTGGTGACACACGGACAGACGGACAAGAGAGTGATCTTATACCTTCCATTTTTACCTTTTGAGGTGCGGAACCCTAAACTTATAATTGGTCAGCGCGTTTCGGACCACGCACAGTGAAGGGTCGTACATGGCTACACATCAAGCTATAATTTCCAGTATAAGCTGACCTCGCATTGTGTAGGCTTTTCGTAGAATGAGCGGTCAGCTTATGCTGGAAATGTATAGCTTGATGTGTAGCCGTGTGTTCCTACTCAGTCAAGCTGTATCCCAGTCACTTTAATTTTGAAGCTGATTTTAGTCATTTTGTACATAAATGAACTGTTTACAAACCCAACTACAGGCATAAGTTGATCAGCTAGGGCTACTGCTTTTAAAGTCTACCCAGGTTTGACAATTCCTCTTACAAATACAGTATATGTGCTTATTGTAGATACTTTTTAGGGTTAGAGGCTGCAATAAATGTTAACATGGTCCGCAAACCATTAATAAGTATTAAGGGTCCGTTCACACAGACCGGATCGTATACGCTTGGAGTTGGTCGGAGCGGAGCCGCCAACTATTTCACATAGACCGGCTGGAGCGGATGCGCTCCGAACGGCTGCGGGAACGAGAAAAGTACGCCATCGGAGCCGGTCAGCTCCTCTTATTATTTCACACCAAGCGCGTACAAGCATTCTTAATGCCAAAAGCAGTGCACATGCAAAAATAAACCTTACTACAAATACTAAAAACTCTGTTTTCAACGTGATAATCTGCTCTCCTCTACCGAGCCGGTCTGTGTGAACGGACCCTTAGTGTCTGGGTGTAGTATCATAATACTACTAGACCTATACTACAGAATCTTGTGTGCTGTCAGGCATAGTATTTACTACCCCTATAAAATGACAATAATTGTTCACAAGCTGATAACTTTCAAAAGTTACGTATAAGCCTGTTGGCTATTATTTATTTATTTGATTACCTCCAAACAGTACTATTCTGCGATCTCCTATTTTATAATAACTAGTGGTTCGCCCCGAACTGAGATCTCGCGAGTCTCCCATAAAAACAAAAAAAAATATTATTTGTATTGTAACCTTTGACTATCAAAATACTCACACGAAATGCATATCTATATAACATGACCTACAGTTTCATTCAAATTACAGGTAACGTGAGTTCATGTATTTGGGTACACTTTTTTGAGGTAGAAAGCATACTAAATTTCAGCACTGTGGGATCACTGGTGTACCCTGTGAATTTTGCCAAACGTTCAGTTTTAATTATGGTTAATAACTTAATAACTACACGGTTTAAACTAAAAATAAAAACGGGGTCAAAATGTACTCACTAATACCTTCTATTAGATGTGCCAATTGACCGGCTTGTTTTTTTTTTACCCCTCTCGAACCTCAATATCTCAACAACCCCTCCCACATTTTAGCTCATTTAGTTACTTACACCAAAATTGTGCCATCACTACCTACCTATATACCAAATTTCATGATGATCGAATAAACGCGTCGAAAGTTATCCTCGGACAAACAAACATGCATACAACGCCGATTTGCCCAAGTTGATTTGGAGATCTCGCTTCGCTCGATTAATAATAAAAACGTTTATTTTGAGTCACAAGTCCTACATTAATCAACACAGTTTATGTAGAATATAATGGCAATTTTGTGACTGCCACTCGCATTATGCAGATATAGCATAAAATATATACCCTACAGCCCATGTTCTTACGTAGCGCCACTTTTGCTTGCAGGGCAGCAACTGTGTCAATTAAGAGTTGTACATAATACATATTATCTCTAAACAAACCCAATCACCTCTTCCAATTTCAAAAACAAAACCAATACAGAACGTCCAATATACTGCATCACCAGACCATCATGTCATTGTCTACTAAGTCGCACAATCACGACATGTTTGCCAAGTGGGTGAAAGTCGCGTATGATTGGATGCCTCGTACCTAGTAGTTATTGTTTCATTGAACTTATTTTTTAACTGCCATTTTGCTTCCATAGCGTTTATTATAGCAGCTGGTGGAGCAGAGTTTTGAACGAGTTCAAAGATCACGACGAAGTCTTGGCAGACTAACTGACAACGGGGCAATGGATTGCAGTTAAAACTTGCATGTCATCCGAAGAGCTATAGTAGAGTTTTACTTAGAAAACTTTCGTGATTTATTTCAATCATTATTATAAATACGGGATTTATCACGTACCGTTTTATCTGTGTTTCGACCGACAATATTCTTTAACGCGCCGGCGAACCCTGAGCGCAACTTCAATTCGGCCGCGTCAAAAACTTCGGCCTGAATATCGCTATCCCTGTTTAGTGCCGAAGTTTGGCCACGCAGAGCGACAGTGATAGCAATAGAACGATTCTAAATTTGATTAGATTTTGACCGTGTTCCGTAATACCAAAAATGATGACAGAGAACTTGTTGTAATTTTCTCATTGTATTGTTATTCTGTAACTAGACGATATAATCTATGTTCCCATGACTAGGATACGTAACATGTTGTTGTTTTTAATACGAAACAATTAGGTTGAAAACAGGTCTTTTATGACGTAAAAACATGCAGAATGCGATACGCTTCTATTTCATTTTAGGTAAGTATTTTAATCTAATATATGGTTGGGAACCTAGATAAATACTATTCAAATTAAAATAATACTTTATTAAGGTAGAAATATGCTCCAATTAGAAATCATCTTGGTAGTACGTGTTGTATGGGCGATTGTCCCTCCGGTGTCCCCTTAACAGAGATAGAGGATGGGTTCTACTGACAGCCTGGAGGCAATTTTTTCATTATGCAAGAGACAGAGGAGTGAGTGAACCTGGTAGAGACAGTGTCAGTGTTTGCCTGTACCTGTATATATCATACTAGCTTCCGCCCGCGGCTTCGCATGCGTATTTTGTTAATAAAAAGTAACCTATGTGTTAATCCAGGTTATAATCTACGTAAAGAGTAACAAATATCCACACATACATCCATACAAACTTTCGCGTTTATAATATTAGTGGGACTAGCTTCCGCCAGCGGCTTTGCACCCGCGGTTTTTCAATAAAAAGTCTATGTGTTAATCCAGGTCATAATCTAGGTACGTACATACCAAATTTCATCGAATTCGGTTCAGCCGTTTCGACGTGAAATTGTAACAAACATCCACACATACATCCATACAAACTTTCGCGTTTATAATATTACTAGCTGACCAATCCGCAGCTTCGCACGCGTAGTTTTTCAATAAAAATATTGGAAGGGCTTTCCTTTAGGAACGGTTTGATAGAGGGATTGGGGGGGGGGGGGGGACTTGAAAATCCCCCCCCAATAATGTGTGAGGACTTGCAAAAACCTATAATTTTTTGAGAAAATTATATATTTTGAGGTTAAGTATGAAAAAAATCAATTTTTTTATATTGAAAAAAGGCAGAGTCCAGGGGTTGCTCCCCACGTTTTCATAGACCACTTTTTCTTCCAACCCCCCGCACTCTAGGTGGGCTCCCGCCAGAAGCTCTTAAGGTCGCCCCTGAATGAAGCAAGTCACTCAGGACCTCCCGCGAGCTTCTGGCTCCCGCGCTCTTTATATACACTCTAGGGGTCACCACAGAACATAAAAAACAATAGAACTAGCATGAAGACTTTTTACTAAGAAAACCAGTGTAGCTAAACTCACACATGTAAAAACTAGCACACTTAGAAATAAAAGTTATAATTGGTTGAAAGAGAACGTTTAAAAAGACCTAAAACTATAAGACTAATTTAACGGATATAAAACCTTAGCTACTATAGAACATGGTTTAAAATTCAATAAACAGTAACAAAAAATTAAAGTTTACTTCTTCTACTCGGCAAAAGATGGCGCTATAGAAAATATTTTCATTTTAGTCTCTATTAATTAGAAATAAGACTGATAATGCAATGGCTGTTACTTGATTACCCACAACACAAAGCTACCAAACAAGAGATGGTGCTGTCGCTAACGATTTTTGTTATAGTCTCTAACAGCAAAGTATAAGATCGATAATGCATTGGCTGTTACTCGCTTGCTCAAACAACAGTGCTACTCACTTAGTGATGTACCAATGAGGATACAAGACGAATGTATCGATTATCACCTACCTACTACGGCTAACGAAATAGGTACGTCAGGTTAAATTTATGGTGGTCGAAATAAAAAGCTTTTCTTTTCTTTCTTTCTTAACATAATCACAGGTATCCAACTCATAAATACTTAAAAAAATATTATATTACTGGAATATTATATACTGAATTATTATTTGAGGGGCACACTAAAAGTTTCCGGGATCAATAATAAAAAAATACTAATAATGGTCAAAAATGAATTTTTACTCAAGTTGGGTATTGATAAAAAAAATATTAATAATACCATTATTATAAATAGCAACAGTGAACGAATCTAATGTAAACTTTGTAAAAGAATTTCGAAATTCCCGCAATAAAAATGTACAACTTATGTCACTGTCGATTGCCAAATTCGAATTTTCCCGTATTATCTGTCACTGTCATGTCAATTTAGTGTCGCAATAATCGATAGAACGGAAACTGTAAGGTCGGACACTGATTTCCGAGTGAATTTCGCAATCGAACACGGACTTTAAAAATTAATATTTCAAAAACTATAAGGTTGCGCAAGTTGCCACTGCACATATAGGCTTTTTTTTTGTATATCACACACATGAAAAAAAATGAAAGTCCTAGAACAAGTTTCCTAAAGGAAATTCCAGCCAAAATATTACCCTCCTTCTGCGCAGTTATGTAAAAAGTAGCCTATGTCACCCGGGGATAGTGTAGCTTCCTAACGGTGAAAGAATTTTTTAAATCGGTCCAGTAGTTTTGGAGCCTATTCAATGCAAACAAACAAACAAATCTTTCCTCTTTATAATAATATTTTTGTAGATATGTTCTTTAATATTGTAGAACATACTTTTGTTCTATCTTCAATAGTTTCCGCAGCGCATGCTACGAAAGACGTTTTAGGGCACTTTTTTACACCTTGGGTTACGTTACTTAAGTTTTGGTAAAGGATCCCTAATATTTTCTAGCAATAAATATAGCCTATGTCACTCAGGGTGAATGTAGCTTTCCAATTATAATATTAGTATAGATATACTAGATTAGTAGATTGTTTTAGATGGAGCATACTTGCCTTGAAAGACCTGGGAGGGCAATCGCGCTAATTTTGAACGATATTACCAAAGTAAAACCAAAACGTTATGCATATTTCGTACCTCGCTAATCATTGGGACGTGAATGAATAGGCTTTTCTTCGAAAAATAGAATTTTGACACCAGTCAAACCAACGTGAAACCCAAACCAAACACGTTACGTTCCAACGTTAGACACGTTCAAAATTAGCGCGATTACTCCCTTATTCACTCTGGAGTTGGGTCCAAAAGACCCGTTAAAAATCCTCATATTTTATCAACAAAATCCATGGCAACAACAACAAACATAGGCACTCTATCTTATCAACATGTTTTTGAACTAGTTTTTTTTATAATTTCTTTAGTATATGAGTAATGTAGATTTTGATATGATACACAATATCATTGCCTGATATCTCTTATCAGTAGGAAGTGTATTTGTAATGTGAATTGTGACGTGCATTTATTGATATGCCTACAACCAAAGGCTACCTGGAATAAATCACGTTAGGTTATAATGCCACTCCATATTAGTGGTAATCGGCATGCCTATAACCTTATTAGTATACCTACAACTATAGGCTGCCGTGAAGAAATTCCATTTAGATAATACCAATGAACCACTGTACATTTATAAAATAATAAATATTGCTGGACAATTCACACAACACTATCTAGCCCCAAACTAAGCAGAGCTTGTATTATGGGAACCAGATAACTGATAGAATACTTATGTACTTTTTTTTGTAAATACATACTAATAATAGATAGAAAAACCACCAGACCCGGAACAAATATCTGTAGATCATGCAAACATTTGTTCCGGCGGGAATCGAACCCGCTACCTCCCGCGTCTCAGCCGGCTATTCGCCTACTGCACCATGGAGGTCGTCAAATTTGTTTTAAAGTTTTTGTGTAATTATTGATTTGGTGTAGCAATGAGATATTGATCTTATTGGTGTATTATTTATAGTCTTGGCAGTATCAAATAGTGAGTTGATATGTGATCTAACATACACAAGTTTTTACAATTGATTTAGTTCCATCAGCAATTAATGTAGATAAGCTAGGCTCAGGTCATTATCAGTATACTTTTACCTTTTTTTGTTACATAACTATTTGTTATGTCTCTTTCAGAATTTTATTAGAGACTAAAACACACACATGATCAAAATGCTTAAGGAAAATATTTCAAGGATATCAGCAGCCAATAGAACCAAAATTTTAAGGCATGTGCTTTTAGTTAAAATTCTATTATGCGGCAAAACGCTTATATCCTGTACTGTAAGCATGAAATGATAACTACTATAAAGAAGCTTGATACATGCTCAAACTTAATGTTTGGAGTTGCCTCTGATTGTCCCCTAGTTGACTGGAATATTTGACGACCACTGTGGCACAGTGGTCGAATAGCGGGCTGAGACGCAGGAGGTTACGGGGTTGATGCCCGCTGCAGGACAAATGTTTGTATGGTCTACAGATATTTGTTCCGGGTTTGGATATTTTTCTATACTATATAATATTTAAAAATCAATATATTTTCAGTTATCTGGTTCCCATAGTACAAGCATTGCTTAGTTTGGGGCTAGGTAGCACTGTGTGAAATGTATATTTATATCTGCACAGGTCTGTAAACTGAGTAAAAGGACTGTGGGTGAATATTGTAAGGATTCTCATATGTATATAAATAGCTTTATTCCTATGTTCGTTGGATATCAGGTACTAAAAAGGTAACATGATCTTATATGTACCTACTGTTGCAGTGTGCAAACCACAAATATTACTTCCTTGGTATCAGGTACCTACCTAATGCATTGTAGGCAAATGATTATTCTAGAATCTCTCATTATACCTGATTTTGTAATATTGCCATTTTTTGCTCCTTTACAAATCCTGTGTAGTTTGCGCAGTGCACAAAGAAAATCCAAGTTACCATAAAGACACGGCTGGGGCGTAAGGCCAAATTAAACGATGACACTCCGATGTTCGCTCAAGGTTAACTTAAAAGCGCAGTAATCCAAAATAGTACACATTAGCTTCTAGCAATAAACCCAAATATTACGACCTCGTCACGAGCCGATACGTATCGAAAATGTTACATTTGCATCTAAATACATTCAAAAGGACAGGTGTTCAATGTTACTGTAAATAAACTTACCAAAAAGGGTATTAGAGATCCTTTGGAATAACTATTGATCCATAAATCACTTTCACAATGAAAACAAAATGATATGAGATTAAAATCGAGAAAATTACCAGCTGTATTTACAGTTTGCAATATTTACAAATAAAAACACTTTCTACCGTGCGAAGCACTCGTGCAAATTCATTTGACAAACGAACCGAAACGAACATTTCGCGGATGAAATTATATGAAGTGAAGGTGGCTACAATACCTAATGTAACAGTTTTGACATTGACACCACCATTAGTGATGCACTATATAATGATAATATCGATTAGATTTGTGCGATTGCTTGAAAAATATATTTTTCAACTTTTATTAAAACGGGTACCTATTTATCGTGTATGTACGTTTTCATAAGAGTAGCCTATCAGATATTATATATATTATTATAAGAATGTTGTGCCCCACGAGTAAGGGCAAATCCTTAAGGTAGGAGTTTAGCGCATCCCTTCGCCTTCGCCTTCTACGCGGGCATCGCCCCTTGTTTGGGACCCATTCTGTGGTGGTCTTCGGTCACATTATGTCTGACATACGGCACACGTGGCCGGCTCAGTCCTATTTGAGTCTTATAACTTTTTGATCGACGTCGGCTACCTGTTTTTGGTAGCGTTTATCCGATTTCCTGATTTAGTCCATGAGCGTATCAGATAGCCAATTCAAATTCATATCTTTCAGAAAATCTCCACTTGGAAAAATCACACTGGAAACTGCGACACAGTATTTTACTAATGCATTTTCCAGTGTTCACATAGTTTTAGTCACATGTAAAAAAAAGTTCACTGAAATAAATAAAATTATAAATTACTTGAGCTTTGACTCTGTCACCTAATGATGAGCGTAGTATACGTATACGTAGTCGTAGATCGTACTCGTCTACGAGTTCTATCCATCAAGTTTCAGTTTGTTAACGTTTTATTAAATATACAAACTACGATCATTCGAATAAAATAGCACAACTGCGCCCAACACTACTGAATCGTGTTGTCTATGGTTATAATGTTACAAGATTCATAAAAGCTCCCACAAGTTGATCGAACACAAAACTTTAAGGTAATATAAAATTGTTATTATTGAAAGACATCAGAGTTTATGTATAATGAATATCCCAGTCCTACATTATCAAAATTATAAACTTTCATTGATTTAACCCTTATTATTATCTATACTATCTATACTAATAATAAAAAGAGAAAATATTTGTTTGTTTGTATTGAATAGGCTCCGAAACTACAGAACCGATCTAAAAAATTCTTTCATTGTTGGGAAGCTACACTATCCCCGGGTGACATAGGCTACTTTTTACCCAACTGCGCGGAAGGAGGGTACCTAATGTTTTATTGAAAAACTACGCGTGCAAAGCTGCGGATTTGTCAGCTAGTGTATTCTAAAATACCCGATTTTTGAAACAATATTCTATTAACTTGATTTTTTTTATCCTACTATTTGAGGAGATTTTGACTTTAGAATGGCAGCACCTCCCTAGATTTCCGGCTTCCTGTCGGGCGGACCGATACACCTCGGCTGAACCCCAATCAAATCATTCAACTCGAACACCGTGGGTAAACTCATCAAAACAAAAATCCGCGTAGGAATTGCGCGTTCTAATAAAAATATTAGCTTTTCACTGAAAATTATAGTGTATGACTGACAATCGATTGCCGACAGTGTTCATAAGTAATTAATAGACGCGTAGTGAAAGGTTTTTGTGAGAATATTGAATATAAAGTGATAATTTTAATAAATACATTTGTGAATTTTTTATTTATTTTGGAAAATGACGGCGTCTACAATGATTGAACTGGAATCCTGGATCATCTACCAATGTGTCCTGAATGAGTGCAATGTCTCCAGCAGCTGTAAGTTATGTATTTGATTAATATATATATATATATATATAATAATAATAATAATACAGGGCTTGATAATAAATTAGGCGCGGTGTGCACTTTCAATATTCTCTGTCAAGTGGTTAAAAATTCGACATAATTAGGTATTTAGGTATTTGAAAAACTACGGTTTCTGTGGTAGAGATTACTTAATTAGGTAGAGATAAGTAGAGTTTGTTTCTAATTGTACTTTCTTACCTAAATTATATCTGAATAGGTACTTTACTTCATTGAATGTCTTAAATTGTGTAGTTTATTTCGAATGATTCCTAATTAGGTTTTTATTTACATAAAAAATAAAATAAGTGTTGAATGGAAACGTGAGGTTCCTACCTAGGTACCTACATACATCTTTTTTCCCCATTCAACATTATAAAACAGATATGTTCCAACAATAATAATAAGACAAAGGGATAAATAAAAATTATGCTTTTAAACTCTTCCTTGATGACTACACACCCAAATGAGTCATTTATGATATGAATGATGACGAACCATAACATAATGTGCACGTTTTCCTCTAACTCCAGTAAAACAGCCATTCCCTTGTAAATTATTATTTAAAACATAAAAACATCGTAAAACGGTCAAAACTCTCCCAAAGGGAGGGATGAAAGAGCATTGACCTGACGTTTTAAAACAATTTCTACGTTTAATTCTAGGTAGGTAAGTACATAAACAAAAAAAGGTGTGTGCTTTAGACCACACGACTGAAGTAAAACTTCTTTTTCAAAATATGAATTAATAAAATTGTTCAATTACAAAATTGTCCACACGTCTGTAGGTCGATCAGTCTACGTTCATTCTGGACAGACGCAACTCGAAACGTAACTCTCTCTCTTTATATCTTCACTAACTTATCAACTTCCGTTCGCACTTTTCTTCTTTCACCATTTTACTCCCCAAGTCAAGCGTGTGTAAAGAAGTTTTACTTCAAAAAATGATCACGTTGTCTTTGATAATCTGGTCACTCTGCGATAGGAAGAGCCCAGTTTCATGAACATCATCTTATAGTATTTTTCAAACTTTCGCGATCACTGTACTTACCCATTTAGCTGCCGAAATTCCTACCTTTCTATAAGTAGTGCTCTGGTTCAAAAAGAGATTGTTCCAAGCTAAGGTAATGCGCCCTTCCCCAACATTTAAAGTTGCACGTAAAAGTGCTAAATTTGAGGCATTTTCTTGCTGCAATTGCGTCTAGTTGCTGTCTATATCGCGCAAATCTTGCCGCAATCTCATAGTAGGTATAGCTCGGTGATATTCCAGTAAAATACTTCACGTAGGTATGTATTTGAATTTTATTTCTCGACGATACAGTTGCCGGAATATACGCTCTAAAGGAGTTGCAACACACAACACGTTACAGCAAGAGTATATCGCTGGCAATATTGCTGTAGTTCGGAGCAAGATTTCCAGCAAGATGCAATTTTTATAGCCCGTTTACGAGCCCTTTAAAGTTTCATCATCATGATCTCCAGCCCGTGTCGACCCACTGCTGGGCATAGGCCTCTCTTTGTTTCTGCCATTCTTCCCGATCCTGTGCCAGTCTGAACCACGTACGACCCATGGTCTTATGGATGTCGTCGACCCATCACGCTGGTGGACGTCCCCTATTTCGATGCCCAGTTCTCGGCCTCCACTCTGTTAGGGCCTTAGTCCACCTGTCGTCACTACGTCTGGCCAAGTGTCCTGCCCAACTCCACTTGAGCCCTAATATTCGCTTGATGACGTCTTGTACTTTAGTCCTTTAAAGTTTACTTGCAGTAAAACGTTAAACATACATATTTTGGCGTTTGACGTAATGACCGGAAGATCTGTAATCTGGTAGTAAATTCGCACAATAACGCTTGGAATGGTGTGCGAGTTTTAAGTAAAGATGCTGCAACGGCAGTCAGTTGTTGGAGCTATGTGAATGCAATATATAAAGCCAAAGAGCTACTTTAGATCCACTGATCCTGCAGTGGTACGTATTGGGCAATCTGTGTCGACAGCTGTATGCCGCCATATGTATCATGAGCTATTAACGTTAATTAGTGGATCCAATGGAGCGATATCTCTTGAGCAACTTGTGTCATTACATTTTTAATTTCGGAATATAATATCAGTCACTAGAAACAAAGGCTGCATCTTGGTCACTGGTCCAATATAGAACAACTAAAAAGGACCTTGCAGAAGCTTAGACAATCTAGACTGCAGAATGGTTACTGGAAAGGTAGGCTGTTAAAAGCCTCGTGGAAGGCCTAACTGACTGGCGGATTAGGTTTGCGAACAGCTATAGATGGCAAAAATCGTTGAAGAGAAGCAGTAATGCTTCACCAAAAGAGTCAATACGGTCCTCAGGAAAGAGGAAACGATGGAGGAGAAAGAATAACCTATTAGTGGTACGAAACATGGAACCGTAGAAGAATAGTTCATTCGTAATCGAGGGTGTTATTTATCAAATACAACAGAGTAGTAACACTTTGCATCGAATGCAAGGAAATTAAAAAAATAATTTTTAATAGTTTGTTCCTAAAAAGAAAATTTGCGTTCCCGGTATCAATTGTTTTTTTTACTACTGGTTATAGTTCGTTTATTGAATAGGAATAAAGATTTGTCATGGAGGTTGTATTTCATTTTAGTATATTATGAATGACTCTTGCTATTTTCAAAATTACTTACGGCCCTAGGGGCGTGAATCGCATTTACGCATCAGGTATCGAGCTAACATGTGACTAACTTTCAGAGAATGAGTGATGAAAAATAATTATGGTGGACATTATAGCCAAAGTCAGAGAAAGACAAAACCGCTGAATATTCTAGACACCATTCAAGCAACTTTGCTCCTTGTTAACTAGGATTCTAGAAGAGTTGTGAGAAAATCTTATGAATATTCTAAAGCCTTAAAGGTCACGCAGCATGTATGATTCATACCTCGAAAAATGCTATATTAAACATAACATGAAGCATAGGGCACGTTGCGAAATAGTGTTGCCTTCAATCATTCCTTCGTTACCACATCAGGACGATTCGACGATCTTACTCACATTGGGACCAAAGGAAATACAGTTAGGTTAGTTTAGTAGAGTTAAATAAAACCAACTGTATCTTTAAACTCCTTTCAGTTACCCTTTGAAAAAGACTGTGAGAAAACCAAGATCTCGACGACCTCCGTGGCGCAGTGGGTGAATAGCCGGCTGAGACGAAAGAGGTAGTGGGTTCGATTCCCGCCGCGGAACAGATGTTTGCATGATCTACAGATATTTGTTTCGGGTCTGGTTGTTTTTCTATATATTATAACTGTATTATTACTACTTATAGTATGTACTTATACTTATAGTAAGTATTTACAAAAAAAAAGTATGTATACTTAAGTATTCTATCAGTTATCTGGTTCCCATAGTACAAGCTCTGCTTAGTTTCGGGTTAGATAGCGCTGTGTGAAATGTCCAGCAATATTTATTTATTTATTTTAGAAAAAAACTTATAGGTAGGTCTAACTTCAATCCATTTTTCTACAAGATCGTTTGTCTTCGTTACTAAAGGAAATTCAATCCAGGTGCTATTGATATCCTCCCTTCATTATCAGTACCGTTCAGGAAGCCTGACCATTCAGGAAGTTACCGCCAGCTAACTCACGCGTGAAATTATGTCACACTGAAAGGATCACCGAATCTGAATGAATGTCAAGGGGTGGCCGTTAGGACAGAAAGGTTCTGGAGTGGAAACCACGCACTGTAAAGCACAGCGTAGGTTCAAGATAGATAGTTCTGGAACACTATGGGGGAGGCCTATATTCTGCAGTGGACGTCTTTTGGCTGATAAAAAACGAGTGTGCTTTAGTCCACACGACTGAAGTAAAACTTCTTTTTTAAAATATTAATTTATAAAATTGTTCAATTACAAAATGGTCCACACGTCTGTAGGTCGATCAGTCTATGTTCGTTCTGGACAGACGCAACTCGCACTCGTTTAAAAATATACGAAACGTAACTCACTCTCTTTCTATCTTTACTAACTTATAACTCCCTCTCAACTTCCGTTCGCATTTTTCGTAACGCATTCACCAGCTTACTCCACAAGTCAAGCGTGCGTTAAGAAGTTTTACTTCAAAAATGTCGGACCGATCCGTAGCCTTATATACACGTACACACGTACTCACGTACACACACGTACTTGTATACACGTACAGTACGTACCTCACGTGTGAAAGGGATGGCCTGACTAGCGATAGCGACAAAACAGCAATTGGCTTAGGTATTAGGGCTACCGATAGCTTTCCGACGTTATAAAATAGCCACGCAGATCTCTTGAACTAACCCACGGTAATACCCGAATCGCAGGCCAGATGTAAATCGATAGAGTCGTTACGAACTGGCATACAGGAGTTCCCAAGGACACAACGGTGTTGTCAACAGAAAGCTTAATTAAGATACAGGTGTAAAGATCGATTACAAGACAGGATATTTTTTCGGAGTCCTACTCTACTTTTTTGGTTTTTCAACATCATTACCATAGTATTTATTTTTATAGTGTATTTGACCCTGGCGTGACAAGAACCTGTAGCACAATTGGCAGTGCATCCTCTTATCAAGAGGAAGGTTGCGGGTTTAAGTCCCGTCCGGCTTGAAAGTTTTTGAAATTTTTTAAAATCATTTAATAATTATTTTAATAGAAAGCGTTGGCAGGACGATCTCGACTCATTCGATACATAGTAGTGGGATACTTCGAAAGAGAGAGATGGTTGGAAAAATCTGGGAGTGAACTTTGCCCAGCAGTGGGACGAGATAGATTAATAAAAATATATTATCATCAGTAGCTAAACTAGGATTTTCGAAAACTAAACCTTGGATTAATAGCCTCCAAGATGAGAACAGTGTGAAACATAACAGTCGCGAAAAGATCATGGAGATATGCACCAGCTTTTATAAGAATCTTTATACCGACGATTCGAATAGTGACATCAATGTTCAAGAATACCACCGCCCTGACACTATACCCTTCATCACCGGCAAAGAAGTCCATGACGTCTTCAAAAGTATAAAGTATAACAGAAGCCCCGGGGAAGATAGTATTACGACAGAGGCGTTGAAGATTGGTGCTCCGACTCTACTCCCTCACGTACCGAATATGTTTAATTCCATACTTGAAACAGGACAGCTCCCTGAACAGATGTGCCACTCAAATATTGTCTTTCTTCACAAGAAGGGGGACAAATCTAACATTGGCAATTACAGACCCATTAGCTTAGCATCACACCTGTACAAAGCCTTCCTCAAAGTAATTCAAAATCGCATCAATTTCAAACTCGACCAACATCAACCACCCGAGCAGGCAGGTTTTCGTCCTGGTTTCTCAACCACGGATCACTTACATACCCTAAATCAAATAATAGAAAAATACACCGAATTTCATAAACCCCTTTATTTAGCCTTTGTGGACTACACAAAGGCTTTTGATAGTTTAAAGCATTCTGCCATATTCAAAGCATTAGAAAATCAACAGATGGACAAAACTTATATAGATTTAATTAAAATTATATATCACAATAGTACCGCCAACATAAAACTCAACTCCATCGGCCCACTGTTTCATATTAAAAAGGGAGTGAAGCAAGAAGACTCGTTTTCTCCCAAAATTTTTTACTAGCACCTTGGAAGAGATCTTCAAAACCCTAGCAGACTCATGGACCACAAAGGGAATTGTCATCGGAGGTAAACGCCTGACAAATTTGCGGTTTGCGGACGACATAGTACTTTTTTCACCTACTCCTCTAGAACTGCAACAAATGCTCCAAGATCTGAGCGCGGCAAGTCTTGAGGTTCGGCTTCGAATGAACCAGTCGAAGACGAAGATCATGTCAAACAGCACGAAACGTAAGGTCGAGGTAGATGAACAGGTAATACAGTATGTCGATGAGTACATTTACTTGGGCCAGTTAGCTAGCTTCGGAAACAGGCAAGATAAGGAAATCGATCGCCGTATCGAGAATGCCTGGAAGAGCTACTGGTCCATGAAGTAGCATATGAAGGGTGACCTTCCTCTGACACTTAGGCGCCAACTCATCGACATGTGTATCCTGCCCATCCTAACTTACAGTGCGCAGACATGGTCTCTGACTGAAGTCCAAAAGTCAAAGCTCAAGATTTGTCAAAGGGCAATGGAGCGCAGCATTCTCGGCTTTAAACGTGTCGACCGAGTGCGTAACACCATGCTGCACTCACTTACCGGCATTGCAGATGTAGGGAAGAGATCGGCTGGGCTTAAGTGGGAATGGGCGGGCCACGTTGCCCGAATGCACTCCGAGAAATGGGGCCATATTGCAACACCATGGACGCCTGAAGACGGAAGGCGACGTCGGGGTCGGCCGAGAAAGCGTTGGCGGGACGATTTCGACACCTTCCAAAGAGGATGGTGGGAAATAGCGACAAATAGGGATGCTTGGAGGGACTAGGGGGAGACCTTTGTCCAGCAGTGGGACGAGACAGGTTAGGAAAAAAAATTATCATCAGTTACCTAATGTTTCTTTGGAGTGGAATATTTTAAATCTATTAAAGACATTGTATGATTCGTTCAGTTTTTTTAATGTGTCCTGGAGTTGGAACAAGCATATGGCCCACCTGATGGTAAGTGGTAACCATCGCCTTTAACAAATAGCCTATTGCTTCGTAGGTCACGCATCGTAGAAACGTGCTCTACGATGCCCTGCGTTCATCAACTTGAGGCATTAAGGTGTATGATGGAATTTGTATTCGATTGCTAGTGTTTATTTTTCAAACTTGCTTTGAAACAGCTTCGGCATGATAAAGCTCGATGGTCAATCAAACCCGTCAAATCCGTCAAAAAGCTCCACATAATATAAATACCAATAGTACATTATATACCATTTTTTTTAAATAAACAGTTTTTGTAAAAAATATCTGCTTAGTATCCTAGTATATCCACCAACATAAGGTAAAAGTATGTTTTACAATGCAAACTAATAAATTTTTAAAGTATCTCCATCGTAACCTTTGCAAGTGAGCTATAAAAAGTGCCCTTACGGTTTGCACGCGCCAAGGAGCGACCGTTAAACATGTGGCAAGCCAGCCAGCTGCTGGCGCACCTGCCTACCTTCAACTTCAACTTTACAATGTCTTTTGCATTAGATGCCGACGACAAAGGAATATCGTCTCGTAGGATGTAAATGAATCGATTAGGAGACTCGTATTTCTAGTTTTCATTGTAAAAATCGGTGCAACTACACGTTTAAATAAAAAATGGTTTTTTGTAACTCAATACGCTGACGTTTCGATGTGTGGGCCTAGAGAAGAAAGATAATACTTTATTGCACACCATATACAACAAACGAATGTATACAATTGGTAGTCTTATCGCTAAGTAGACCATCACCACACTCTACTACCAGACAACCTTTGGATGGGATGGATCATGTGAGTTTTACCTAGGGTATCAATGGTGTACCACATACAAAACGCGTTGCTGAATCAATTTGGACGCGAGAAAAGGAGTTTTTACTAGACAATAACTATCAAATTCATTTTGAAATGGTGGTCTGGCTATGTATATGTTATTTACGAGTGTTTGACGATAAAATCGATATTTCTGTTATAAAAAGGTGAGAGTGTGTTCGTACACAAAAAATACATCGTCGCAAAAATGGAGCAGCCGTATTGGACAATAAAAGGAACCTCCTTTATCTATGCTCGTAATACCTAATGGTCCATAAACCTCTCGGAATGCAAGCCTTTGGAAGGACGATTCTAAATGATGAGGCCCTCAACCCTTGAGCCCCACATTCCAAGGAATCCAAGCGAAAAGCTAAGAGACAAAACGCTGAATTTAAGAGCGTCGAATCTTGTGACAAATAAGACAGTACCAAGAATCTCACACATAAAATTGATAGTGTTCATTACAGAGAGAATGAGGCAATATATACGAGTTTATTTCAGTACAATGCCAGTTTAACTTCTGAGAACCTTTGATCAGTGCTCAAATTGAATATTGAGGTCGACCACACTATAGACTTAAAGACCGTTCATTATGCTCGGAGAATTAATTTTATTGAAATGTCGCAGACCCTCTCATGGCGAGCACTCAAAATGCCAGGGATATTTAAATTCCTAATAATTGAGACCAAAATTTACTTGTTTATCGAATGCTGTAATATATTAAGTACCTAGGTAGTACTTGAGATTTTATAGCCTCTTTCTCCTTAACCATGATTCCTGTAGCCTTCTTCTGGTGTAAACAGGCAATTTTGGTGTCGAGGTCACAGGGTAAAGGCTATTTGAAGAAAACTGAGGGGTAAAAATTCAGTACACCTTGTCCTAGTTTGTAGTGTTCTATCGTTTACGCCCTTGAGTTATAATACCTTCTATATCTGTGGTTGAAAAGAAAAGGGCCTGTCTGATTCAACCAGTAACTTGATCTATTCATTTTTCTGTGATCGAACGTAGTGAGATCTCTAAATCAACTTGGGCAAATCGGCGTTGTAGAATGTATGTTTCTTTGTCCGAGGATAACTTTCGAAGCGTTTATCTGATCATCGTGAAATTTGGTATATACTCGTAGGTAGCAATGGCACAATTTCGGTGTGACTAAATGAGCTAAAAATGTGTGGGGGGGGGGGGGGGGGTTGTTGAGATATTGGGATTCTAGAGGGGTAAAAAAAATCAAAATGGGACTATACGGTCAAGTGGCATGTCTAATAAAAGGTCTTTGTGTGTTCATTTCGACTCTATTTTTATTTTTAGTTTAAACTTTGTAGTTTTTAAGTTATTAGCCATATTAAAAACTGAACTTTGACAAAATTCACAGGGTGACCCCACAGCGCTGAAATTTGGAATGCGTGTAGCTTTAGTAACACAAATATAGGCAACAGTCTGAAATCCAGAATAACTGCAATTTGTACCCCAGAAAACCAACCAATTTACATGAACTCCCGTTACCTGTAATTTGAATAAAACTGTAGGTTAAGTAATTTGGCTCAGCATTTCGTGGCACTATTTTATTAGTTTAAAATTAGGGCCGTCTTGCACAACGATCCCTAAACGTATTTAGCGCTCAAACATGTTAAAATTGTACGTATTTGTATGATTTGACAACAACTCCTTAAATCATATTTAGCCACCGTTGCGAGTCGCCCTAAGAATATATTTTTTTGTTTTATGAGACTCGCGCGATCTCTTTTCGGGGCAAACCACTAGTCGTAGATGTAATTTTAGGCAAGGCCTACATCAAGGAATAATATGATAATGATGATGATGTTTCTACCTACATAATAAACACTTTATAGTATCTATTTCAGGTTGAATGATAAATCCATGGGGAACGACCGAGGCGTAGTTATTAATATTAATCATTATGTCCCTATACTAAAAGCGGACGTAATTCATTGTTACGCGTCAACATGCCGATATTACAAAATCAATGTATGTAAGGAATATCATTATCATTGTTTATGTAGAATTGTTTAAGCTGGTGGACATCCCTGGTTGCAAATTATATTCCCAACATACTGCATAAAAACCTTTGCCCTGCAGTAGGACAATACAGGTTAATTATATAATAAATAAATAAATAACTGGTGGTAGAGCTTTTGTGAACGGGCTCGAGGAAGTGGGCACCACCGCCTTACCTGTATCTACCACCAAATAGCAGTACTTGTGCTGCTGTATTCCTGTATTTACTGGCACATAGGCATAACAGCTAAGTGCTATAGTATGACAACGTATCCACATAGAGATCAAGACAACATAATACCTTGTTTTGAATTCTATGTGGATATTCATGGGCATGTAGCCACTTAACATCTGGTGGACTGCATGCTCGTTTGCCATATAAGTCGTATAAAAAAAATAACATACCAAGCATAAGTAAAAACCCCTCACTTAATGTGTATGTATATGTGTATATAAAAAATCATATGCCTGGAAGAGGTTGCCTGGAAGAGATCGCTTTTAGCGATAAGGCCGCCCATTGTTCCTATGGTTTAAAATTGTATTTTCTTTTATATGTTTGTATTTAATGGTGTGCAATAAAGAAATTATCTAATCTATATATATAATTTCTAATGTGTATGTATCATCTCTGTGATAAATATAACTGATTCTAGCTAGGTAAACCACGAGCTGTTTATATAGGTACATATATCATGTTGTATAACTGTAATAGTTTTTCCTTACATCCGGAAAAAGGATAAAGCATAGAATAGAATAGAATAAGGTAAACCACGAGCTGTTTATATAGGTGTATCATGTTGTATAACTGTAATAGTTTTTCCTTACATCCGGAAAAAGGATAAAGCATAGAAGAGAATAGAATAAGGTAAACCACGAGCTGTTTATATAGGTGTATCATGTTGTATAACTGTAATAGTTTTTCCTTACATCCGGAAAAAGGATAAAGCATAGAATAGAATAGAATAAGGTAAACCACGAGCTGTTTATATAGGTGTATCATGTTGTATAACTGTAATAGTTTTTCCTTACATCCGGAAAAAGGATAAAGCATAGAATAGAATAGAATAAGGTAAACCACGAGCTGTTTATATAGGTGTATCATGTTGTATAACTGTAATAGTTTTTCCTTACATCCGGAAAAAGGATAAAGCATAGAATAGAATAGAATAAGGTAAACCACGAGCTGTTTATATAGGTGTATCATGTTGTATAACTGTAATAGTTTTTCCTTACATCCGGAAAAAGGATAAAGCATAGAATAGAATAGAATAAGGTAAACCACGAGCTGTTTATATAGGTGTATCATGTTGTATAACTGTAATAGTTTTTCCTTACATCCGGAAAAAGGATAAAGCATAGAATAGAATAGAATAAGGTAAACCACGAGCTGTTTATATAGGTGTATCATGTTGTATAACTGTAATAGTTTTTCCTTACATCCGGAAAAAGGATAAAGCATAGAATAGAATAGAATAAGGTAAACCACGAGCTGTTTATATAGGTGTATCATGTTGTATAACTGTAATAGTTTTTCCTTACATCCGGAAAAAGGATAAAGCATAGAATAGAATAGGGTAAACCACGAGCTGTTTATATAGGTATATCATGTTGTATAACTGTAATAGTTTTTCCTTACATCCGGAAAAAGGATAAAGCATAGAATAGAATAGGGTAAACAACGAGCTGTTTATATAGGTGTATCATGTTGTATAACTGTAATAGTTTTTCCTTACATCCGGAAAAAGGATAAAGCATAGAATAGAATAGGGTAAACCACGAGCTGTTTATATAGGTATATCATGTTGTATAACTGTAATAGTTTTTCCTTACATCCGGAAAAAGGATAAAGCATAGAATAGAATAGAATAAGGTAAACCACGAGCTGTTTATATAGGTGTATCATGTTGTATAACTGTAATAGTTTTTCCTTACATCCGGAAAAAGGATAAAGCATAGAATAGAATAGAATAAGGTAAACCACGAGCTGTTTATATAGGTGTATCATGTTGTATAACTGTAATAGTTTTTCCTTACATCCGGAAAAAGGATAAAGCATAGAATAGAATAGAATAAGGTAAACCACGAGCTGTTTATATAGGTGTATCATGTTGTATAACTGTAATAGTTTTTCCTTACATCCGGAAAAAGGATAAAGCATAGAATAGAATAGGGTAAACAACGAGCTGTTTATATAGGTGTATCATGTTGTATAACTGTAATAGTTTTTCCTTACATCCGGAAAAAGGATAAAGCATAGAATAGAATAGGGTAAACAACGAGCTGTTTATATAGGTGTATCATGTTGTATAACTGTAATAGTTTTTCCTTACATCCGGAAAAAGGATAAAGCATAGAATAGAATAGGGTAAACCACGAGCTGTTTATATAGGTGTATCATGTTGTATAACTGTAATAGTTTTTCCTTACATCCGGAAAAAGGATAAAGCATAGAATAGAATAGGGTAAACAACGAGCTGTTTATATAGGTGTATCATGTTGTATAACTGTAATAGTTTTTCCTTACATCCGGAAAAAGGATAAAGCATAGAATAGAATAGGGTAAACCACGAGCTGTTTATATAGGTATATCATGTTGTATAACTGTAATAGTTTTTCCTTACATCCGGAAAAAGGATAAAGCATAGAATAGAATAGAATAAGGTAAACCACGAGCTGTTTATATAGGTGTATCATGTTGTATAACTGTAATAGTTTTTCCTTACATCCGGAAAAAGGATAAAGCATAGAATAGAATAGAATAAGGTAAACCACGAGCTGTTTATATAGGTGTATCATGTTGTATAACTGTAATAGTTTTTCCTTACATCCGGAAAAAGGATAAAGCATAGAATAGAATAGAATAAGGTAAACCACGAGCTGTTTATATAGGTGTATCATGTTGTATAACTGTAATAGTTTTTCCTTACATCCGGAAAAAGGATAAAGCATAGAATAGAATAGAATAAGGTAAACCACGAGCTGTTTATATAGGTGTATCATGTTGTATAACTGTAATAGTTTTTCCTTACATCCGGAAAAAGGATAAAGCATAGAATAGAATAGAATAAGGTAAACCACGAGCTGTTTATATAGGTGTATCATGTTGTATAACTGTAATAGTTTTTCCTTACATCCGGAAAAAGGATAAAGCATAGAATAGAATAGAATAAGGTAAACCACGAGCTGTTTATATAGGTGTATCATGTTGTATAACTGTAATAGTTTTTCCTTACATCCGGAAAAAGGATAAAGCATAGAATAGAATAGGGTAAACCACGAGCTGTTTATATAGGTATATCATGTTGTATAACTGTAATAGTTTTTCCTTACATCCGGAAAAAGGATAAAGCATAGAATAGAATAGGGTAAACCACGAGCTGTTTATATAGGTATATCATGTTGTATAACTGTAATAGTTTTTCCTTACATCCAGAAAAAGGATAAAGCATAGAATAGAATAGAATAAGGTAAACAACGAGCTGTTTATATAGGTGTATCATGTTGTATAACTGTAATAGTTTTTCCTTACATCCGGAAAAAGGATAAAGCATAGAATAGAATAGGGTAAACCACGAGCTGTTTATATAGGTATATCATGTTGTATAACTGTAATAGTTTTTCCTTACATCCAGAAAAAGGATAAAGCATAGAATAGAATAGAATAGGGTAAACCACGAGCTGTTTATATAGGTGTATCATGTTGTATAACTGTAATAGTTTTTCCTTACATCCGGAAAAAGGATAAAGCATAGAATAGAATAGAATAAGGTAAACAACGAGCTGTTTATATAGGTGTATCATGTTGTATAACTGTAATAGTTTTTCCTTACATCCGGAAAAAGGATAAAGCATAGAATAGAATAGAATAAGGTAAACCACGAGCTGTTTATATAGGTGTATCATGTTGTATAACTGTAATAGTTTTTCCTTACATCCGGAAAAAGGATAAAGCATAGAATAGAATAGAATAAGGTAAACCACGAGCTGTTTATATAGGTGTATCATGTTGTATAACTGTAATAGTTTTTCCTTACATCCGGAAAAAGGATAAAGCATAGAATAGAATAGGGTAAACCACGAGCTGTTTATATAGGTATATCATGTTGTATAACTGTAATAGTTTTTCCTTACATCCGGAAAAAGGATAAAGCATAGAATAGAATAGGGTAAACCACGAGCTGTTTATATAGGTATATCATGTTGTATAACTGTAATAGTTTTTCCTTACATCCAGAAAAAGGATAAAGCATAGAATAGAATAGAATAAGGTAAACAACGAGCTGTTTATATAGGTGTATCATGTTGTATAACTGTAATAGTTTTTCCTTACATCCGGAAAAAGGATAAAGCATAGAATAGAATAGGGTAAACCACGAGCTGTTTATATAGGTATATCATGTTGTATAACTGTAATAGTTTTTCCTTACATCCAGAAAAAGGATAAAGCATAGAATAGAATAGAATAGGGTAAACCACGAGCTGTTTATATAGGTGTATCATGTTGTATAACTGTAATAGTTTTTCCTTACATCCGGAAAAAGGATAAAGCATAGAATAGAATAGAATAAGGTAAACCACGAGCTGTTTATATAGGTATATCATGTTGTATAACTGTAATAGTTTTTCCTTACATCCGGAAAAAGGATAAAGCATAGAATAGAATAGAATAGGGTAAACCACGAGCTGTTTATATAGGTGTATCATGTTGTATAACTGTAATAGTTTTTCCTTACATCCGGAAAAAGGATAAAGCATAGAATAGAATAGAATAGGGTAAACCACGAGCTGTTTATATAGGTGTATCATGTTGTATAACTGTAATAGTTTTTCCTTACATCCGGAAAAAGGATAAAGCATAGAATAGAATAGAATAGGGTAAACCACGAGCTGTTTATATAGGTGTATCATGTTGTATAACTGTAATAGTTTTTCCTTACATCCGGAAAAAGGATAAAGCATAGAATAGAATAGAATAAGGTAAACCACGAGCTGTTTATATAGGTGTATCATGTTGTATAACTGTAATAGTTTTTCCTTACATCCGGAAAAAGGATAAAGCATAGAATAGAATAGAATAAGGTAAACCACGAGCTGTTTATATAGGTGTATCATGTTGTATAACTGTAATAGTTTTTCCTTACATCCGGAAAAAGGATAAAGCATAGAATAGAATAGAATAAGGTAAACCACGAGCTGTTTATATAGGTGTATCATGTTGTATAACTGTAATAGTTTTTCCTTACATCCGGAAAAAGGATAAAGCATAGAATAGAATAGAATAAGGTAAACAACGAGCTGTTTATATAGGTGTATCATGTTGTATAACTGTAATAGTTTTTCCTTACATCCGGAAAAAGGATAAAGCATAGAATAGAATAACAATTTATTTGGTACACACAATATGACACATGAAACAATTATAAAGAACAGTAGGTACAATTGAATCTAATAAGACATGATGTACTTTAAGGTTGAGTAATGCACATTTTTTAATAAATTATCAGACACAGGTACTTTTACTTAATGTAATTTGTCTATACCAAAACCTCAGATCCACTGATTCTCTCCTTCTTGCTACCCGGAAACACTTAACGTCCTTCCGTGGCAACTCTTTTGAGGTGGTAGCTGTCGGTCTATGGAACTCTCTCCCTAGTCATATTAAAAAGGCGCCTAGTAAACCGGTTTTCAGACGACTAGTCTACAGTCATTTCTTGCAGTCCTCCACTAGCTGTTAAAATATATGAAAACGTAGTATGTGTTTGTATGTAATAGTATTTTTTGTTTTATATCTATAAATATATTTGTTATATTTGTCATATATATAAGTATATATATATATATTCTATTTTGTTTTTTTAATTATCATTAATATTGTTACAAGTTAGCATGCCAACCTTTTTTTGTTACCTCTGAGGTTGGCAGCTAAAAAATGCTATTAGCATTAAGCCCACCTGTTGTACATGTAATTTGTATTTTTGTGCAATAAAGTATTAAATAAATAAATAAATATAGCAAAGACATGAACCGCAACGGTTAACAAAATAGATGTAATTTAGAATCGTAGCAATATAATCAAAATGGAGTGGACTTATAAATTTGAAAGATGTTTCCAACTCAGTCGTAGTTTTCTAATAAAAAAGTTAAATTCGCTTTGCAATTTGCTCCGAATACGGCGTCCACTTTCTTGGATCGTTTAGTCACTATAATGAATCATTTGAGTTATTCAAACAAACCGCAATCATGTTGTTAGTACGCCTGAAAGTTTACTAAGCTACCAATGATTATGATTACGGATTTATTCAACACTAGTTTCTACCTACAGCTTCGCCCGCTTCACCTAATATGATACATGACTGTCCGTTCTAATCTCATATTATGAAGAAACTATAATACTGATTTCGATGCGGTCTGCAGTGGTGAGTAGATTAAAACCTAAGTATTGTTTAAAATTTTCTATTTTAATTTATTTAAATTAGGGTGAGTCTGTTATTTCAGGCAAAACCGCTAAAACGTAATAAAACTCGACTCTTTAGACAGTTTTCTGGAAATCAGTTTAAATTATCGCATGCAGGTAGACCCTTTTCTATTCTGTACTCGTATAATGTTTAAACACGTTCAAATCTTACATACGTGTATTCAACAATGAGTAAAAAAAAGTGGCAATCCGGGAGTGCCGACAGAAGTGAAAAAATTAGCGTTCAACGTTTGGGTATTCAATATTTAAAAGCAGAACTATAGATACTTATATACAGAAGTGTCGGTAACGGTAACAGTATCGCGAGATCAATGGTTTTTTTCTCATCTCAAAAAATGACCAACGCGCCTAAGAAGTTTTTCAGTTTTTTCAGGCGCCAATCAGGTTTTTGGCTTCGAACATTCAAATCGGTTCAGTTGTTACGTACCAACAAACACACAACCTTGTGCATTTCTTATAATAGTTTAGATATTTATTTAGAGTCTATTTTATAAAAAAATCCCTAGGTCTGCGCGCTAGTGGCGGCGATTCTGTTGTTCACACTGACTAACTAAAATTGTGTAAAATACGAACGGTCTTATTTTGTTTACGCTAAAGATCAAATTAGAATGACATTTAAAGTGACATTTCTAAATTAAAGTATTTTTTACTAAGATTGCGTGTTTTTGGGCTAGTCTTAGTCAGCAGTCAAATTGGTGCTGATTAAAACTACCCGAAAACAGGAAAGATTTGTATTTTTGTGTATGTGTATGTTTGTAATGAATAAACTCAAAAACTACTTTGCCGATTTCAAAAATTCTTTCACCATTGGAAAGCTACATTTACCCTAAGTGACATAGGCTATATTTATTGCTTGAAAAAATTAGGGATCCTTACTAAAACTTAAGTAACGTAACCCAAGGTGTAAAAAAGTGCCCTAAAACATCTTTCGTCGCATGCGCTGCGGAAACTATTGATGATAGAACAAAAGTATGTTATACAATATTAAAGAACATATCAATATCTACAAAAATAATATTATAAAGAGGAAAGATTTGTTTGTTTGTTTGTTTGCATTGAATAGGCTCCGAAACTACTGGACCGATTTAAAAAATTCTTTCACCTTTGGGAAGCTACACTATCCCCGGGTGACATAGGCTACTTTTTACCCAACTGCGCAGATGGAGGGTAATATTTTTATTGAAAAAATACGCGTGCAAAGCTGCGGATTGGTCAGCTAGTCGTTTATAAAGCGACAGGATGACCTCCATGGAGGTTTAACCGGTAGGAGTCCGACATACCACTCATTGGGTTCAGAGCGGTATCCATGAGGATTGCTCCATGAAAAAATAATAAGGAGTATTAGTAGGTCGTCACATTTAGCTGACGGCCATAGGGTAGTACTTACTACCCTACGTAAGTAGTATAGGTATACGTTGGTGCTACTTTGGCTTATAAAGGATCAAGGACGTCTTTAATTAGGTTTTCTCAGCGAGTCTCCTGCTTTATCGTAAATACGCTAGAAAAGTCCAGTCAGATATTACTTATTGGAATTATGAAAGCAAAGGTGAGCAAGTGATCACCTTGTGGCAATGACTCACACCAGCTGTTATGGCATGCGATCCAACTGGTTCCAACCGTTACATTCGTTTCGTTTTTTGTATCATTATTATCATTTTTATATTTAACGAGATGCGCACTTTGATTTTATAATTTGAGTTTTATGAGAATATCGAACGGGTTTATTGGTTTTGAGAATTCCATCTAAATGTTCGAAAAAATCGCTTAAGAGGGAAGACCGCCCATTCATTTTTTTTATTTGGTGTTTGATGCAGTTTTATTTTTCTACTAGCTGTTGCCATCGACTTCGCACGCGTTACACTACTAAATGTGTCGGTAATCTAAAAATAAAGCTAAATTCGCTGTTGCAACTTGTCCTGACACCCCATTTTTATCTAATGGGAACTAATTTATGGGATAAACTTGCCTATGAGGTGATCCAGGTTATAATCTATGTATACGCCAAATTTCATTGACATCGGTTCAGCAGTTACGGCGTGATTGAGTAACAAACAAACAAACAAACGTCCAAACTTTCGCAATTATGATATTAGTGTGACTAAGTGTCTTCTAAGTATTTTCTTTCATTTATTCAGTATCATGGATTGAATAAGGTGTTCTCATTATACAGATTCCTTTCGCTCTGACGAAAATTTGATAAGATCAAATGATATTGGTTAAATACCATTTGATCTTGTCAAATATTGGTATCAATGTCCTGATCATGTTCAATTCAATGTCAATACAATTGGCCAATTAATTGAACACATCCTGACATTATTTGCCAGCAATTTCGAGTGCATGATTTAGTGCATGTCATGCGAAATCAGATATTTGCACGAACTTGCCTGTTTAATTATAGTAGGTAATTAAGTATTTGATAATTAGTCATCATTAAAATGAGGAAACTGATAGGGAAACTGATAGGGATTTTTTTATACGGTGGAAAATGTTTTACCCATGTCCTCCAACTCGGGGAGAGTTGAAAGGGTCTGTCGGACTCTCCTTAGGTTACAACTAACGGCATACCGACTAAAAACCCACCCATATTCCTTCATTCACCTCAGTGCTAGTGCATCATCATCATCATGCAAGAGTAGTAGAGTTCTTTGTGAAAGAGCTCACCCGGGGAACTCGGGGAAGTACTACCACCATACCTATTTCTGCCGCCAAGCAGCATTGCTGTGTTTCGGTTTGAAGGGAATGGTTGCCGGTGAAATTACAGGCACATGAGGCTTTACACCTGTATGCATCAAGTTGATGGACACAGGGAAGTGCATCGTAGAGCACGTTCCTAAGAAGCGTGACCTACGAGGCGATACTTTGTTATAGGCGATGGTTACCACTTAACATCAGGTGGGCCATATGCTTGTTCCATCTCCAATTCGTATAAAAAAAATCATCAATCCATCTTGAGATGAGTGAGTCGATGCTGCACCAGCACTTGACAGGGTTACGGGGTCCCGATTGGATTCAACCGCGGCCATAGACTGATAGGGAACAACCCAAGTTCGCCCAACTCTTTTGAGATCTGCCTGTATCCCGTAGATAGATAATTCTTTATTGTTACACCAAATTAAAATAACTTAACCTAGAAAACATAAAGACTAATACATGGTGGTACAATGGGCGGCTTTATCGCTCAAAGCGATCTATTCCAGGCAACCTTTGGATGGACTGGATTGAAAAGACGTGTTACAATAAATACCTATTTATGTAGGATAAAATAAATAAATACCTAAACCTAAAATATACCTACATACACTTACATAAATACATATAAAATATATACATAATATACTTTTACAATAAATATCGCAAGGAAATACAATGTTTACTCTAAAGAAGCCGCTAGTATAATTTGAGGTAGGTGTTAGAAAGGAGTTTTTTTAAGCTAATGAATATTTTTTCTGGTTGGTGTTTTCATTTAATGCCAATATCAAAGTCTTAGAGCCTTTTAATAGATTGCTGTCTAAGAAATTATAAGTCGGCAGAGCCCTTTAATTTATAAACATGCCGCAATACCATGGAGAAAACTATGATGCCGATTAATAAGCCTCGCTTGCCATCTTCAAAGACTGCAAAAATACTATCACCGTATTTGTTGTAAAATGTAACAGTAATCATAACGGGGATATATTCGGTTACGATGCGCTCGCGCACGCTTTTAATTGGTTATTCCGCTTGCACGAACACCGAGTCTACTTTATGTCTAGGTAATACGGTTTAAATTGTACTTGTGTGACTGATGACGCAGAATTGACCGTTGAAATACGTCACGTGATCACGTTCTTGTAATTTTGTACCTTGTGATAAACTGGTTGAAATTTACCAATTAGCGGTAATTACCACGAAATGAGCAGTTATTGTAGTTATGGTGGCATTGTTTGGATCTGCACAATGTTATTTAAAATCCGAATGAGCAATCAAGCAAGGATGAAGAACGTTATTAATTACACCTACGTAAAACGGTATGTACTTAACATCACAAATAAGAAAATATATATATATATAATGATCTCTCTAAAGAAGCTTGTGAAGGAAGAAACAAAATAAAAATGTTTTTGAATTGTTCGAATGTCCAATTCATCGTCACGGGTTTAGATGAGCAATTTCAAAAAACTTGAAAAGGATAAATGCTATTTCTGGCCTAATTGAACACAAATATTTTCATATTGATTAATATTAATAATTCTTTATTCAGTACATGATACAATAATAAATAAACTATAACTAAACTAAGCATGCTATAAAAAAACTAATGTAAAGTATGAATAGATAAATAGATAGTTATAGTCTCACTATATATAGTTCCCTAACCTCCACCCTAGGAGAACCCTGTGTTGTACATAATAAAATAAATGAATTTATCAACAATATCCAGATTAAATTGCAATTGGTTATTTAGAGTAGTGTGTAGAGTAGGTATTAATATCAAATGTAGATGAGGTCAGATATGATCATGGATGTAGTTGTGGGGTAATGTAGAAGGGGGGGGGGGGGGGGGAGAGTGTTACGGTGTACTTACGAGTATGTGAAGTGTATGTAAGGAGGAGGTGAACATGTTAAATTATATTTGTATACATCTTTAATATATATATATTTATATATATATATATATATATCAAGATGTATATATATATATTAAAGATGTATACAAATATAATTTAACATGTTCACCTCCTATATATATATATATATATATACAGGGTGTGGCGTAATGAGTGGATATTAGGGTACCTGCGGGTAGGGGCCATTGTGGCGGTTCAGAAAAATATTTGTTATGCTCAGTAAAAGTGCCTCGGTTTTCGAGATATTCGACATTTTCGAAATTTAAGAAATATTTCACCCTTCGTCACTATTTTTGGCGCCAAGACTGCAAATGAAATTTTTCGGTCGTTTGGGGACAATTTTGTGGCCACCTCGTTCACCAGACCTCAACCCATTGGACTTTTTTTACTGGTGATGCCTTAAAGAAAAGGTTTATAAAGACCCAATCAATACAGTGGACCAGCTACGGGAGCGTGTGCGATTAGCTGCTCAGAAAATCACAGAGCAAAGAATTGCGAACAGGATTAAAAGATCTTTTATCAAAAGGTGCAGAGCATGCATCAGAGCACGTGGTGGCCTTTTCGAACACCTTTTGTGATAGTAAATTTAATAAATGAAATGCATTTAAAATTTATTGTTTCGTTTTATTTCATTACCGAATTTTAAACTAACGTTTTTAGGTGATTTTAAGTAATGAAGTAAATTTTAGTACTATTTGTAATTTTATAATAATTAGCTCTACCCATTTTAATAGGAATTACTTTTGAATCAACTTGTGGAAATACCATGTAAACCATTTCGGAATCACGATGAAATAGACTATTTTTTTTAAAATTTGGCATTCAAGTGACCATACATTTTTTTTACACCACAGAAGGGTAAAGGTCAGGAAAACAAACGAAAGCAAGTAAAATTTTAGTGAAATCTTATTTTAAAAACATAACTGTGCTTGTGTTATAAAAATAATAGTTTCCATTCGAAAAAACAGATAGAAAAAAAAATTTCATTTGCAGTCTTGGCGCCAAAAATAGTGACGAAGGGTGAAATATTTCTTAAATTTCGAAAATGTCGAATATCTCGAAAACCGAGGCACTTTTACTGAGCATAACAAATATTTTTCTGAACCGCCACAATGGCCCCTACCCGCAGGTACCCTATTATCCACTCATTACACCACACCCTGTATATATATATTAAAGATGTATACAAATATAATTTAACATGTTCACCTCCTCCTTACATACACTTCACATACTCGTAAGTACACCGTAACACTCTCCCCCCCCCCCCCTTCTACATTACCCCACAACTACATCCATGATCATATCTGACCTCATCTACATTTGATATTAATACCTACTCTACACACTACTCTAAATAACCAATTGCAATTTAATCTGGATATTGTTGATAAATTCATTTATTTTATTATGTACAACACAGGGTTCTCCTAGGGTGGAGGTTAGGGAACTATATATAGTGAGACTATAACTATCTATTTATCTATTCATACTTTACATTAGTTTTTTTTATAGCATGCTTAGTTTAGTTATAGCTTCACAAGCTTCTTTAGAGAGATCATTATTTCCAGTATAGAAACCCGCTCTAAGGTAAACAGCGCCCTGCGTTATACAACAATGGAGACATCCGATAGTGACATTGTCACCGCAAGCACAGAATACCTACAAAGTACCAAGGATCCTTTGTCTGGTGAGGATCTCGTTACCGTATACCCTGTATGCTGTTCCGCTTCACCCGTGCATGACTTTTGAATAATGTTCTCGGAACGGTTTTGTGTAAGCTTGTATTTAATGAGTTATGGCGGGTTCCTATATCCGTCGGTAACCAGCTACGAGTCGTTTCTCCTTGAAAACGTGTTAAAAGTTTGACACTACTCTCAGGCCATTTTAATAGGTAACATTTGACAGTTCATCAAAATTCAACAACGCAGCCTTGTAACGGCGGGCATAAAATAATATATTTTTTCGTTTTGTTAGAACTGCACAATTGCATAACTTCTTTCAATTACGATTACATATTTATTGTATTAATGACCGATACGAGTACGAGTTCGGTACGAGTTGTACCGAACTGACAGACGTCAACAGATGTCAAATGTTACCTATTAAAATGGCTCGATAGTAGTTTGACACTTTTTCAAGGAGATACGAGTCGTAGTCGGTTACCGACGGATATATGACCCCGCCATAAGACGGCTACAGCACTATATAGCCCCAAACTAAGCAAAGGTTTTTCTTAGAAAACTTTCGTGATTGATTTCAATCATTATTATAAATACGGGATTTATCACGTACCGTCTTATCGGTGTTTCGACCGACAATGTTTCGGTTCAATTCGTGAACCTTCATCAGGGTGAGTGCGATCCGCTCCGAATAACGTCTCGCCTCGCACTGCGCGCCGCTGCTCTCTGCGCGCGAGTGGACGGGCGGGGTGGTGGGGATTGGGTCAACGAAAGCACAGTGCGTTGACCCGCTGTGTCATCATCATTATCAACACTGCTGCTCTCTTCTGTAGTTCTTGGTACAGGCAAACACACAACACTAACTATGTCTCTACCAGGTTCACTCACTCTTCTGTCACTTGCATCATGAAGACATGGCCTCCAGGCCGGCGGTAGAACCCATCCTCTATCCCTGTTAAAGTTCGGCACACGACTTATTTCTATCGCCTCTCGGATCTTGCGAGGAACGAAAAAATTCTCTCTCGCTAAAACCCGGGCCTTGTCGAAACGTATGCGTAACGTAGTGCGTCGAATCAGAATCCAGGAAAAGTTAGTTAAAGTTTTTACTATGGGATCCAGATAACTGATAGAGTACTTATATATCTTTATTTATTTTTGTAAATACATATCTTTACTTAATATAAAATGAAGTCGCTAACGCTATCTGTTCGCTTAGTTCTTTTAAACTACTCAACGGATTTTAATGCAGTTTTCAGCAATAGAAAGAGTGAATTAAGAGGAAGATTTATATTTATACCTAATACATACATAGTAACTGCGAAAGTAACTGTTTGTTTGTTACCTTTTCATAACTAAACGGCTGAACGGATCGTAATGAAATTTGGCAAGGAGATTATATCCCGTGGAAGGACATAGGCTACTTTTTACCCGAGTGCGCAAAAGGAGGGTAATGTTTTTATTGAAATACCATGCATGCGAAGCCGCGGGCGGGTCAGCTAGTAATATATAAAAAGAAATAACCAGACCCAGAACAAATATCTGTAGATTATACAAACATTTGTTTCGCGGTGGGAATCGAGTCGCAACCTCCTGCGTCTCAGACGGGTGTTCGCCCACTGCGTCACGGAGAATTATAAAAATATAATTGTATTCAATAATAAAATCAATAAATTCTCAGTTTCAAGCTCGAGTTCCTATGCTAAAAGGATCGTATGAGTTATAGCTCTCATATATAGAGAAATCCAGCATTATCCAACGAGTATTATCCTCTTGGTATTCCCTCTAGACGTTTTCTTTTGTTTTATCGCCTTTCCAATTATACTTGGCTTTTGTTCTAGCATTGTTGATCTCTTTATTGTTTTATTAAAGATTGTCTTTCTCAGTTATTGATTTGTTTTTGGGAGTTTTTACTTGAGTAAAAGTTAGTTTTCCTCAGTTATAAGTAGAGCACGAACAACAAACGAACAAGTAAATATTGTGGTTCTATTTCGTTTGTCCTTGCTTTACATCAAGCATCTGTTGTAGGTACATAAACTTCGTAGGAATATAATATTTTCAGTAGTTGAAAAACGCCTCTACAGAAATGACTAAACTGAGTTGAATAAATGAATCTCTACCTTTGTCTCCTTTGTCCCCTACCGACTTTAACCGATCAAATAAAAGCTGCAGTGGACGACTAACTGCATGAATGCACGAGAATGTCTGTCAACAGAGACAAATGGCGATACCGTGAGGCGTGTAACATCTGCCCCCAAAAATAATGATACAACATGTTGATCACGACCGCTCTGTCAAGAGCGTTACGATTGAGAAAAGACCTTTGCCTCTATAAGTAGGTTCCTAAACTAAAACTGTCGCAAACACGCCTAACTATACTGAAGAGTAAGTGATTGACGTATCCCACGGCGAGGCTGATGTCCGTTAGGATCTCAGCAATGCACAGGAGTGCAATTAATTTAGAACGCTGCGCTGGGGTGTACGATTGTGCCATATACTATTCCAAGAGAAAAAAACTGATCAGAGCCGGTGTATATTTGTGACGATATACAAATTTAATTTTGGTGACGATGGAGCGGAGCATATAAAAATGCAAAAAAGTGACAGTGCTATTTACTTGCTTTGGCGAAGAACGAGACAAACATGTACCATAGCCACGCCGCATAGTCACAGGAGTAAATGACGTCAGCGACAAAAGATAAGATCTCGAACTGCATGAGAACCAACAAATGAAAAAGAAAATGCTTTTCCATTAATTTAGGTACCTTAATTACCTACATAACTATGCAAAAAAATACTTTAAATCTTTTCTAGAGTCGGAGAATGAACGATATTAGAGTTTTAGAAGAGCCGATTTTGACAAATAATTGTATCGAGAAAAGTTTCACCAATTGCGTTTCTGACTTTCATTTATGTAGTTTAAATCCTCAAGTAAATATTGCTTAAGTATGAAATCAGTAAATTGGTACTGATTCAAATTTTTTGTTCAAATTTTTTGCATATCGTCTTAAATATTAAATATTTTCACAGCCCGTACGTAATCTGTAAACGTAATGCTTATAATACAGTGGCAGCTCGGTTATTGTTTTAGCTTCTCCCACGATTTTACTCTCTCGAAAGCCGGGGAAATGAATCATTTGGTTTTATGTCTAGTACTTATAGTTTCCGTTGGGTAATTGAAAACGGTTTTTGAATTGACTATGATTTGATTTGAATTCTGAGTTAGAAGGGTAATCACCAGAGATAAGAGGCACTTTTACAAGAAAAGTTTTATTTCCACTGAACAAACATGCCTACCATCCCGCACACAAGCTTTGAAATTAGAAATCGCACTAATATTATAAATGCGAAAGTTTGTTTGTTTGTTCATAACGGCTGAATCGATTTTGATGAAATTTGTACTTAGATTATAACCTGGAATAACACATAGGCTACTTTTTGTACAAATAACGCGTGCGAAACCGATGGCAGAAGCTAGTAAATATATATGTCCATCTGTTCAGAAGGTAGCTACGATTGTTATAAAAAATCCTCTAAACCTAAAGGTTGTCTGAAAGAGATCGCTTCTAAGCGATAAGACCTCCCATTGTACTATTTTGTTTGTAATTTTTTGTTTATATAGTGCACAATATAGTGTTTTCATTCATTCATACCTCATGACGACCTCCGTGGCGCAGAGGGCGAATAGCCTATTGAGACGCAAGAGGTTGCGGGCTCGATTCCCGCCTCGGAACAAATGTTTAATATATAATATGTATTTTGTCAGTAATCTGGTTCCCATATTACAAGGTTTGCTTAGTTTGGGACTAGATAGCGCTGTATGAAATGTCCAGCATTATTTATTTATTTAAACGATGCCATAAAGAGACGTACAGACATACTGACAGACACAAGTTTCCTAAGACCACACGTTTCGCACCAAGGGGATATACAGCATGTCCCAGAAGATGCGCCGGCGAACCCCGAGCGCAACTTCAATTCGGCCGCGTCAAAAACTTCGGCCTGAATATCGCTATCCCTGTTTAGTGACGAAGTTTAGCCACGCAGAGCGACAGTGATAGCAAAGAACGATTCTAAATTAGATTAGATTTTGACCATGTTCCGTAATACCAAAAATGATGACTGAAAACTTGTTGTATTTTTCTCATTGTGTTGTTATTCTGTAACTAGACGATATAATCTATGTTCCCATGACTAGAATACGTAAGATGTTTTTGTTTTTAATACGAAACAATTAGGTTGTAAACAGG
Source organism: Philereme vetulata (assembly GCA_918857605.2). NCBI lineage: Eukaryota > Metazoa > Arthropoda > Insecta > Lepidoptera > Geometridae > Philereme > Philereme vetulata. The sequence goes on from OU975442.1 coordinate 7,608,533, forward strand.
TCTTTTATGACGTAAAAACATGCAGAATGCGATACGATTCTATTTCATTTTAGGTAAGTATTTTGATTTAATATATGGTTGGGAACCTAGATAAATACTATTAAAATTAAAATAATACCTTATTAAGGTAGAAATATGCTCCAATTAGAAATGATCTTGGTAGTACGTGTTGTATGGGCGATTGTCCCTCCGGTGTCCCCTTAACAGAGATAGAGGATGGGTTCTACTGACAGCCTGGAAGAGATTTTTTCATTCCTCCAGCGGCTTTGCACCCGCGGTTTTTCAATAAAAAGTCTATGTGTTAATCCAGGTCATAATCTAGGTACGTACATACCAAATTTCATCGAATTCGGTTCAGCCGTTTCGACGTGAAATTGTAACAAACATCCACACATACATACTACGCTGCGTCTTCCAGTCCGTGGTCTCCACTCGAGAACCTTTCTTCCCCAACGGTTATCGGTTCTACGAGCGATGTGACCCGCCCATTGCCACTTCAACTTGCTAATTTTGAGAGCTATGTCGGCAACTTTAGTTCTTCTGCGGATTTTGTCACGCAAAGAAACCCCGAGCATAGCCCTCTCCATAGCTCGTTGAGTGATCTTGAGCTTGGTCATGAGGCCATGAGATTTTTCTTTATATGAAGTTGTTTATTTTCATGGCCGGAATCACCCTGTTCAGACTTAAAATACTAGTTCCGGGCCACCCTGTGTAACAAAAATAAGTTTTTTTTCTCCTTACCTACTTTTAATGAAAGTTTGTCACGAGAAACCATATCCAAATCGATTGCTATCGTAAAGATTCGCTGTGTTAATGCTATTTTCATTCCTATTCTAATATCAAACAGTAAAATTGCAGAATGAATACGGTTTTCAACATAAACACTTGCAATCTAAAATTCTGGAGCAATCAGCTTGCAAAACGTGATATCTATCCATTAAGCGACTTATCCCAATTAAGGCAACGCCAGGTCGGCGGATAATGTCCTAATTAGGTATGCTGATAAATATATCTGTAGATCATGCAAACATTTGTTCCGCGGTGGGAATCGAACCACGCCAACCGCGCCACGGAGGTCGTCATCCTATTCCTTCTATTATACCTTACAAAGCTAGACACAATAGATATAAAGAAATAAACAAATAAATGTAAGCATAATGGGCGGTCTTATCGCTTAAGAAAGCGATCTCTTCCATATTTCTTCGTGACGTAATGTGGACTAGCCCTATAACTAGTGGTTCGCCCCGAACTGGGATCTCGCGAGTCTGCCATAAAAAATATATTCTATTCGTACTCTTTGACTATCAAAATAGTTCCCCGAAATGCACAACCAAGTTACTTAACCTTCAGTTTCATACAAATTACCTGTAACGGGAATTCATATTAATTAAATTATTGGTTACTCTTTTTTTAAGGTACAAAATTCCGTTATTCTGGATTTCAGACTTTTGCCTATACATATATTTGTGTCACTGCAGCTACCAACTAAGAATACCAAATTTCAGAATTATGGGGTCACTGGTGTACCCTGTGAATTTTGTCAAAGTTTTGTTTTTGTTATGGATAATAACTCAAAAACTACAAGTTTTAAACTAAAAATAAAAACAGGGTTGAAATGTACTAACAAATACCTTTAATTTGACGTCCCATTTGACTTGATAACCTCATTTTAATTTTTTTTACCCTTGAACTCAATGTCTCAACAACCCCTCAACATTTTTAGCTCATTTAGTCACACCAAAATTGTGTTACCTACCTATCAATTTTCACGATGATCGGATCAACGCTTCGAGCAAAAAAGTTATATGAATTCTTATATAATATTATAAATTCGAAATTAAATTAAATTTCGTACCTACATATCCTACTAATATTACTTATAAACGCGAAAGTTTGTACATACAAACGTACAAACAAACATGTACATACAAACGTTCCGGCGTGAAAGAGTAACAAACATCCATAGAACCGATTGCGATGAAATTTGGTATGTACATAGATATACATGTACATAACCTGGATTTACACATAGGCTTATTGGCATACCACGCGTGCCAAGCCGCGGTTTGGTCAGCTAGTATTAGATACATCGAAATCGGTCTATCCGTTTGGCTGTGAATACGTATAAAACAGACAGAGTTACTTTCAAATTATAATATTAGTATGATTCCAGTAGTGGCACTCCTACACTACTGACATAAGGTTTTTAATTACTTTGACCATAAGTTGCTGATATACAAACTTGAGAAGTATGACACTATATTAAGTTTGCATTATTATCCAAAATGACTTCGTTTTGAAGAGGTCCTCGGATGATACTTAAAAGAAACACAAACTCATGCACACTTATGCATATATATGCTTGGACTTATATAATAATTATTAAAACATCGTAAATAATAAACTCGGAGGGGGCGTTAGGGTTCGCGACACAGTTTATAACTTCTGCGAATACTATCGTGTTCCAGCATTGGCCTTCAGAATGTCTGTATTAGATTTAATTTTTGGCCTGTGAAAATATGACCACGTCTCTGAATTTCGCAACAAGCTTAAGTCGTTACCCATTCGCTGCCGCAGGAATACGCATATTCTCTTTCTCTTGTACAGTATCACGTTTAACCCTTCTAGTCCTTCTTATCTCAGAGAGCGCTTTGAGTATCTTCATCAATCAAATCCTCGAGCCTTGCGCTCCTCTGAGACCTTGCAACTTAAAACTCCTGTACACTTTTCTAACTTTTATGATAAATCCTTTACTGTACAAGCTATCCGTCTATGGAACTCTCTTCCTCCACACATTACAACTACCAAATCATTTCCCATCTTTAAAACAGTTCTATTTAAACATCTGTCTGCACTTCAATGCTGATTTCGCATTTTCTCATCTATCGTTACGCTACTCTTGGTTTTTATTTCACCCTTCTATTGTACACCTATATGTACCTACTTATAGAAGAAGAAGATGTACCTACTTATAGTATTTTATATAATATACCTTTTTTTATTATTCGTATGGAATATTTATGTACTATGCTATATTATTATGTGTGTACCTAATCCATTGATGAGTACTTGTATATATGTATATATTTATTTATTTGGCTTATGTAAGTACACTGTTTATTCAATATTCAATTATTTTTATGAATAGTTTACGTTTTATTCACAGCTTATTAACAGCTACGTTCTCGTGAAATCCGGTCCATCCAGAGGTTGTATGGAAGAGATCGCTTTTAGCGATAAGACCACCACGTGTATTTCTGCGTGTATTGTTATTGGTTTTTTTTTATTTTAAGTGTGATTTACAATAAAGCGTTTTCTATCTTCTATCTATCTATTGTTGTACCATGTTTTTGTTTTAAAATAAAGTTATATTGATTTGATTTCTAATGTCTTACCGTGAGTGAACTTCAAGTCGCAGATGAGAGGCGCACAGAACAATTGATTATTGGAAGATCTCATGCAGTAGTTTTTAGTATTGACGCCTTTTGTTCTAACAACAAAGACATCTCTAGAGTTTGTGCTCTTGCAAAATGTGGGCATGTATCAAACGTAATGTTGGACTTGCCTCTGTGCCCTTATGCGATATCTTCTCGGGTCTGAGTAAGAGGTCCGAAGATATCAATAATAGAGATTAATATAGTCGTGAACTATATTAATATTTTCTGCTCGTGGAGTCTCAATTAAGGCCACAGCAAGCGTCAGATACAATCCAAATTAGGCATGCATATAACATACGATCTGAATATTTAATTCTGTATTGGAACCGTGAGACCAGTTCGAGGACGAGGACGTATATTCTCACACTGTTATGACTATTGAGCTGCCTTTATACCGAAAAAAACACAAAGCGGTTACTGCAACAATACAAACAAGACCATGTGAATTGGATAAATAGGTACATACTATGCAAAATAGTCTAAGGGAATAATTTTATAGGATTCGGTAACTAACAATTTAACCATTGTTAATAACGCTTTGGATAAGTGGTTAAAATGTTTATGGAGTGTAATTTTGTAGTTGTATATGTATTGAGTAGTTTAATCGCCTTTAAAATCACTTTAAATATTTCTAATCTAAAAATACTACATATATTCAAAGCTAAAAATTTTGCTAAAAGCTAAAAGTTTTGGGTAAAATCGTCATAATTCCCCATCTATTTCGAACGATTGTAATGTTTATTGATATACTCTGTTTAGCTTAACGGTAAACAGGGTATAATTAACTTATTTTAATTTTTGTAAAAAAAATTCATGAAATGTATACTTTTTAACATTATTAGTAAGTGCATGCCATTTAATTTTAACAACGTCGAATCCAAATTAAAAAACGTAAGCGACATTTGTAAAAAATATAATTACTGTGTAAATAAATAACTTATTCTAAAAAATTGATCAATAGTTTATTTTCTAATTATTTGAAGAATATTTTTGTGAAATATCATATCTTATTACCTTATTGTGTAAAATTAACTTGGGAATGTCTTAATTGTCAGAGGTGTCTTTGTATTTTTTTTACTGTAATTTTATTAGTAATTCGTGTTTTTAGATCAATAGTTTTGTTACTTATATCCTTGAGTATCATGTATTTAAATTTCAATATCTTACAACAAGCAGAATTATAATTGTTAGGGTTGCAATATTGAAATTCTGCCCCTTGATACATTCGAATAAATTTACTCGCACGACATGCATGCCTTTTGACATCTATAACAGCACTAAGATTTACCATTTGTACATGTAACCGTTAAAAATTGTTTATGTTGACGACTCCTATTAATAAAAAAAACATAACCTTCCGAAGCGCTCGTGGTACACCACGCTTATTTGTAACCAAAATGTACGCTCATTACGTGCCTGCGTCAACACGTACATGCACGTGGACGTGAGAAAAAATGCGAGGTTCGGTACTACTCTATAGGTTTTAAACGCAGCCACTCGCACGCGGCTAGATGACCAATGCGTGTGCGAGCATGTACGCCGGCCGTTACACTACAGTGTAAATGCATCCCGATAACGTTCAAACGTGTAAAGGGGGCGCAATGCCCACGTGATCAAAGGAATCACATTTGCGAGCACCTGCGAGCTCCTATTCAACCGATACCTTCCCTTCCCTCCCGTTTTATATCCTGCGGTTCGATGAAATTACCAACCGGTTAGAAACGTTTGCATCCCTTAGTTACCGTAGCCTATGGACATTTGTAACTCTGAAAGCAGTAATAGAGTTGTAGATAAACTTTATTAATTGGACATTAATTCAACAATTATTATAATCTGTAGTACTGGTGGTAGAGCTTTTGTGAACGAGCTCGAGGAAGTGGGCACCACCGCCTTACCTTTATCTGCCGCCAAATAACAGTACTTGTGCTGCTGTGTTCCGGCTAGATGGTAATGGTATGTTCCTGTAATTACTGGCACATAGGCATAACAGCTTAGTTCTATAGTATGGCAACGTATCCACATATAGATCAATACAACATAATACCTTGTTTTGAATTCTATGTGGATATCCATGGGCTGCAGTAGCCACTTAACATCTGGTGGACTGCATGCTCATTTGCCATATAAGTTGTAAAAAAAATAACAACGCGCTCTGTTATAACTTCATTAATTTCTTTCCAAAGGTCTGAAAGAGATCACTCTCAGCGATAAGGTTGCCTTAGTTTGGTTAGTGTTATATTGTTTTTGTGTAGTAGGTAATTACAATAAAGAATTATCTTATCTTAGAGTAGTAGTTAAGAGTAGTTGAGTTCCTTGTGAAAGGGCTCGCCCGGGGAAGTACCATATCTATTTCTGCCGCCAAGCAGCATTGCTGTGTTTCGGTTTGAAGGGTATGGCTGCCTGGGAAATTACAGGCACATGAGGCTTTACACCTGTATGCCTCAAGATGGACGCACATCAGTGCATCATAGGGCACGTTTCTAAGGTGCGTGACCTACGACCTACGTTACCACTGAACATCAGGTGGCCCATAATCTACAAGTCGTATAAAAACGCATTAAACGCGGTGTTTATCACGCTAATACATAAAAGTGATAGTCTTGTGCCTGTACGTGAATCTCATTATGTGTAGTTTTTTATGTGACTGAAATTCTTTATTTCCTCAACACCCAAAAGAATAATGGGTTTTGATGAATGAGAGGTTCATGATTCCATGAATAAAATGGCACAAAAAACTTAGGTATCTTATCTACCGTACTATTGTTTCGTATGAGCTGTTTTTCACAGCCAGCGATATGGTTATTGGGAAGGTATAAAATTGGGGAAGGGAAAGGTCTTGATTTTTTGACCTATTTTGTCTCACTCTAGGCAAAACTGTCCCAAAATATCTATTCTGTTACCGTATTCCACTAATCTGCTTTATTTGAGTATGATTTTTATGTGTTTGCACGTGTGATGAAGGTTGTCCTAAATTCTTTGAATATTCTAGAATCTATAGGTATAGGAATCGATACACTTGCGTTACGTAAAAACATTTTACTTAAAAAAAACAGAAGCTACGTTTCTGCGAAAGAAACCTAATCCCCGAGAAAAGCTCCGTATTTTAATAACAACGTGATCCGACAAATAAACATTTAACAAAGGGTTTCCCTGAAAATAGGGCAAATTACCTACAATGTATCCAAATTGTAGGCACATGTTTCTGATAAATGAAAATGAAAAGATGCTTGAAAAGTTCCCAAATCCCGTAACTCTATTGGTAAAGCGTAGATTCGCTTTTTAAATTGGATCAATGTTGCCAACGTATGAAAATATAGCAACTTTTTAAAAGGACATGGACGGGTTAATGCGGAAATAGTGTCCACTGCAACATGTGTGAGTTCTTCAGCTAGGGTTGTCACTTACCTAGGACAGAAAAACAGCTTCAACGTGACAATGAAAACACTTTACTATGTAGTCTCGATAACCATCTAGTATGTTTAAATAAAAACTTGCGGCAGGTTATAAAAATTGCAACCGCTCATATCCTCTCACACGTACACACATCACTCATTGCTAGTGAATACCTAAATATCTATATTAAACTTGTAACCAATCGCAATCTTGATGATGTATGAAAAGCGTTCAGTGTAAGAGAAACTCCAAAAAACTATAACAATCACGTCAAATAGCTAACAGCCCTAGCTAGCCATTTCACGCTGTGTCACATGTGGTGCGAAGCCGCAGGGCGCATTTTCTTTTTTTTCTTTTTAAATTTTATTCCCATAGCGTCCGGTTATGTTCTGCCACCGCTGCTGGACGTAAGATAAAACGATATTAAATATAGAACGAGGAAAACCACAAAGTTGTTTACTATATTACGAGTGTATTTATTCCATGTGGCCAGTTATTTGTAATTTTATTTCACAACCTGTGTTTTTATTATGTTGGTTTTTGTTGTTAAGTTTTATTTTTTTTTCTTTACAGGAACTGAAGAGCGAGCAACCTTTATTTTTGACGCTGCATTTATTTTAAGTTATCTACATGGTATCCACATGTAAGTTATTTTTTGTTTTTATTATTTATATATGTTTGTTTTGTGTTTTTTAAGTTCAAGTGTTTTACCTCAACAGGATATCTATAACTAAATATTTTACAAATCTATATGTCTTTGGCCGACTGCATCGTTATCAGCATTTGCCATAAAACAAAACAAATGAACAAGTTAATTTAAAACCAGTTAAATCAGCTTTCTAATGGAAAAACCATCCGAATCGGTCCATCGGCTTGGGAACTACGATGTCACAGTCATACAGGTGGTTAAAAATAATTCTCATTACCATCTGTCATGTCAAGTACGGTAAAGCGTCGTAGCGTTTTTCCAATTCCCTCTCTATACATCCGGGTCAAGAATTCAATTCCGCATTATTTGCCGGTTGCTTTCCGGCATCCGGATCCGGACCGTAAAATATAATCCCGGTGGATAGTGCCCTGATTCCACAACCTTATTGAATCAGGATAGGAATAAATTTGCTGGAATATACTGAAAGAATAGGCGCTTTAGAATGTTCTGGGTATTCTGTGAATTCCGTGTCGTGATAATTGCATTGATTTGATTTATCATTATAAGGAGAAAAATTTAATTTAAAAATAGCAAAGGTCCTTAGATAGGTAGGTACTACAGATAGCGTCGCTAACTGATAGCCCCTCCATGTTTAAAGTTTGAAATAAAAAAGTAAAGAAGGATGATTTCGTTTATTTAGATAACACCTGTCTATAATTTAATAAATAAACTTTTTGGACATATTCATTCCCAATATAAACTACTAGCTGACTCGCCCTGGATTTTTTTATTGATGACAGTCTAGCACCTTGACCACTACCTCACCTGGTGTGGTGAGTGTGATCGAAGATGGAGCACGCTTGCCTAGAAAGAACCTATTCACTCTGGACTTGAAGACTCCGAGATTATACTGGTTCGGCTTCGCTTGAATTTTTATCAAAAGAAATAAATATTGCTGGACATTTCACACAGCGCTATCTAGCCCCAAATTAAGGTGAGCTTGTACTATGGGAACCAGACAACTGATAGAATACTTATATATTTTTTTTGTAAATATATAACTTATAATATATACCCAAGAAACAGTAAAACACCCAGACCCAGAACAAATATCTGCAGATCATGCAAACATTTGTTTCGCGGCGGGAATCGAACCCGCTATATCCTGAGTCTCAGCCAGGTATTCGCCCACTGCGCCACGGAGTTCGTCAAATAAGATAAAGCACTCAGTGATAACGTGATTAGTGAAATATTTTTTAGAATCGGATCAGTATTTCCGCAGCTCATCCCATACATTCAAACAAACTCACAAACTTTACTTCATAATATTAGTTTAAATATTAAACTCTGGTAAACGGTGGTAACGTAAACGCGTTTTACGTTACCACCGATGATTTACCACAGTTTACCCGTGATCATGATTCATAATTCATTTATTCATTCGTAAACATGTATAAAAACAGGTGACAAAAATTACAACATAGGTTCCAGACGTGTTTTACCATATTAGTTGGCTTGCAAATGCATGGTGCGTGCAATTACGTCAAAATTTCGGGACAATCAAAAACTCACAAATCATTGTAAATATCCCGTTTTTAGTGACATTTCGTGTAGGTTGTAACTAACTAACTATCACATTATGCGTTCCCCACGTCTTACATTCTTGTTGATATTAATGATGCATTTGGTAAAAGAAAGAATAAACAATCTTCTGTATGGCTCCATTCATTTACAACAAGCTCCCGGAGTCACTGAGCGAGCTACCTTGTTCAATGTTTCGAAAGTAAAAAATTGCACTGTTAAATAAATGTTACTATACCATAAATGAATATCTAAATGAAAAATATTAGCTAGGATTATTTTATTTACCAATTTTATTTTATAAATAATATTTTTTTTATAGTTTACTATTTTTATTTTATTTTATATAATTATTGTAATTGATTTTGTTCAGGTGTTATTATAATTTAGGACTTTGTAATTTTAATATTGCATTCCGGAAAGGCAGAAATGTATTGATACCAATATTTACTTGTGACATCTTTGTAACATGACATTTTTTTATACAATATAGGCTTGCGTTTGACCACGATCTCGCCTGATGGTAAGCGATGATGCAGTCTAAGATGGTACACGCTTGCCTAGAAGAAACCTATTCACTCGCGACTTAAAGATACCCAGGCTGTAGCTATTTGGAAACACAGACTCTGGCAAGGCGTTCCACTCTTTGGCGGTGCGCATAATAAAGGTCGAAGAGAACCGCTTTGTGCGAATGGGAGGTATTTCTGCCATATAGCGGTGGCGCACAGCAGAGAGTCTGGTTGTCCGTTGATAGAATGGAGATGGTGGGATCAGGTTGAAAATTTCCGCCGCACACTCCCCGAAATGTACTCGACAAAAAACCATAAATATTTCAAGCCATAATACATTTGATTTGATTTGACAATTATTTATAGACTATAATATACAGAAAAAACAGTTGAATCATCTAAAGACCGTTGCAATATTAATAATGAAGTAATAAATTTACTCGTAAGTTACTCGTATGTATTTTTGCAAGTTGTTTAATGAATGTCAGGTACCCAGGGCCAGAGCAAGGTGGGTTGTTGGAATGCGTTGTCGTGGCAACGTTCCGTGTGGAAATGAGTTTACGATCTTGCAATTATTATTGCGGAATGCATAGTCTTGTATACTATTATCTTATTATTGTTTATCTTCGGTAGAATATGGACTGATGTAAAGTTTATGAGCGTGACTGTAGTTAGATTTTTGATGTGAAACATCGCGCGCCTTGGGATTGCGACTAGGGTGGCCACCTTTTTTTAAGCAAATAGAGTAGGTATATTTAATTTTTTAGCCTAGAAAAAAGTGCAACATCTGAAAATAAAGTACTATTTATTTACCAGCTTATTTCTCTTTCATATATATTTATTATTTGCTTTGTATCCATCTTTTTAGAACATTTTTTCGGTGTACTGTAGTCAGAGTCGCTCAACTCTTAAGTCAGAGATCGATTCCTGTGTTCGCTTTGTAGGTGTATTTAGCTACAGTTACAGTTACAGTTATCTGCTGCTGTTGCATCCATATTTTAGAATTATCACACAACTCATATAACGCTTTGCAATCACAACAACTCAAACAAGAAGAGAAAATAAAAACAACAGCAGCGGCAAAAATAACAAGTTAACATGACATAATATTGACATTGACGTTTTAAGTTACGTTCCAAAGCAGTCCGTTCCGTTAAACGTAAAACATAGCAGTCCATTTAAAAAAATCTTCACAAGTAAAAATAAAGTATTTTCACGTGCTTTACTGTCCTCATAAAGTATAAAGTACGATTGACCAAAATAGAGTACATTACCGAGATCGACTTGTATGTCGTCACGTTTATGGCGTCGTCAGAGTGTTGCCATACGATAATATCAATCAAATATCAATAAATATCAAAGTCGTTGCGCCACTTGCCACAACAGTTTTCATATAGATAGATGAATATGTATATATCCTACTAATATTATAAACGCGAAAGTTTGTATGTATGGATGTTTGTTACTCTTTCACGCCGGAACGGCTGAACCGATTGCGATGAAATTTGGTAGATTTGATTAATTTGATTTTCTATGTACGTAGATCATAACCTGGATAGGCTACTTTTTATTGGCAAACCACACGTGCGAAGCCGCGGATTGGTCAGCTAGTGTATATATAAAAATGAATCCCTGTTTCAATTGGTCGCGCCATAACTTGAGAACGACTTTACCGATTTTGATGTTTTTTTTGTGTGTGTTTGAATGTCCCTGGAAGGTTAATATTGACAATTGGACCCGGTAGGTGGCGCTCTTGTTGAGATCAAGAAAATTGCAGACGAAGTTGCGGGCAAACAACTAGTCACACTTATATTATAAATGTAAAAGTTTGGATGTTTGTTTATTTGTTTGTTACTCAATCACGTCGTAATGGCTGAACTGATTTCGATGAAATTTGGTGTGTCGATAGATTATGACCTGGATTCAAACATAACTACCTTTGTTGACAAACAACGTGTGCTAAGCCGCTGGCGGAAGCTAGTTAATTATACATTTTTTCAATAACCATCAATTCAGATGTTTCACGTCTGCCGTGCGTCCAGTGACGGCCCCATTTTTTTTTTGTTTATCTTCAATATGAAAATTGGAAGGTAAAGGCAGAAAATAGGAACAGAAGTTGTGTACCACGGGCGAAAAAAGGCACACGCATACATAGACGCGCGTACGAGGATCTCGGATCAAGTCGGTCGAAGCCTCGTGTTCTGTTATATAGGTGTATAGGTAGGTTACTGCGGCATACAGGGTGAATAGTTGATTTGAGGTGGAATGTGCACCAGTGCAGTTGTATTTATATGAGACACTTACAATTGCTGCGTTCAAAGAGAATAAATCATATTTTGTATGTTATAGAAAATTACTGCTATCAAAGTAACTTATGTAAAGTTTCAGAAGACCAAGATATGGAAACATTTCAAAATTGAATAAAAATATATACTTACATCGATGTAGATATTGAAAATTATCTACCATCAAAATTCCGCACGTTCCCTATATATTTCCATCTGTGCTACGTGTGGCAGTCGCAATTTATGTCCTTTACCCTCTGTGCATATTAAATTAGTGTAGACTGAATGTTTATTTATACAAGACTATTAATAATTGTGTCAGAAGTTATGAAAATAGTCGTAATTCTATGTGGATATCCATGGGCTGTAGTAACCACTTAACATCTGGTGGACTGCATGCTCGTTTGCCATATAAAAATTAAAAAAAACATGAAGCTGGAAGCAGCCACTTAGTAGCGGAAACGAGTGACACACACTATTTTTACTTATTAGGGTACTGTACCTCAAAAGGACCCTTCGTTGTCCGTCTATATGTCTGTCTGCCCGTCTGTTGACGACCGTCTATTGACTACCTCCGTGGTGTAGTGGGCGAATAGCCGGCTGAGACGCAGGAGGTAGCGGGTTCGAATCCCGCCGCGGAACAAATGTTTGCATGATCTGCAGATATTTGTTCCGGGTCTGGTTGTTTTTCTATATATTATAAGTATGTATTTACAAAAAAAATGTATATAAGTATTATATCAGTTATCTGGTTCCCATAGTACAAGTTCTGTTTAGTTTGGGGCTAGATAGCGATGTGTGAAATGTCCAGCAATATTTATTTATTTATTTATTGTTAAGGCTCTTTTTCTCAGGAACTCGTGGAGGTATCAAGATGAAATTTGTATCAAAAAAGTAGATCTAAAGTCCCTTGGACCTGTAAAAAAACAAGCTTCTAACTCAACGCATTCAAAAAATACGGCCATTTACGCCGCATATTTTGCTTGCAAATAAATCAAAACCTATTGGGCACTTCCCGTTGATCGAGAATCATGAAATTTGGCAAGAAACGGGATCTCACAGCACAAGTAAAGGGAAAAATCCGAAAAAGGTTAATTGGTAGTTAATCTATATCTATACTTCTATACTATCTATACTAATATTATAAAGAGGAAAGATTTGTATTTTTGTATTTTTGTGTGTATGTTTGTAATGAATAAACTCAAAAACTACTGTGCTGATGATTTCAAAAACTCTTTCACCATTGGAAAGCTACATTCACCCTGAGTGACATAGGCTATATTTATTGCTAGAAAAGATTAAGGATCCTTACTAAAACTCAAGTAACGTAACCCAAGGTGTAAAAAAGTGCCCTAAAACGTCTTTCGTCGCATGCGCTGCGGAAACTATTGATGATAGAAGAAAAGTATGTTCTATAATAATAAAGAACATATCAATATCTACAAAAAACTTTGAAATAATATAAAGAGGAAAGAGTTGTTTGTATTGAATAGGCTCCGAAACTTCTGGACCGATTTAAAAATTCTTTCACTGTTGGAAATCTACACTATCTCCGGGTGACACAGGCTACCTTTTACCCAACTGCGGAGGAGGGTAATGCTTTTATTAAAAAACTACGCGTGCGAAGCTGCGGATTGGTCAGCTAGTAACATATAATAATAAAAAAATACGGAACCCTCGGTGCGCGAGTCAGACTCACACTTCTCCGGTTTTTTGATTTCACTATCGGTCGGTGGTGGCCACACGATCAGACGAAGCGACCACTGGAGTCAACCGTGGCAGTCCGCAGTCCGGTGGCGGTGTTTTGTGGCTGTGGCGTGTGGTGGTGTGCGGTGACGCTAACTCTTTGATGTAACGAAGGACTAGGTTTATGGTATCAGTTTTCATGACTCTGTTGTTGTCGTGGTAGAAGATAATAGGTATAGAATGTGAGGTAATACAGAAAACTTTCTGTTTTTATTTTAATGTAGGCCCGGCTTCGCATTGATTTCAAAATAAATTGGGTTCAAAAATCTTATAAAGAAATCACTTTCAGTTATTCCAAAATTTTCCAATTATTTCCATAAAAACTTTATTCGGACTATTAGTCCTGCGAACATTAAAAAAACTAGCCAAATCAGTCAGCTGTTCTCAAGCAATGCATTACGAACACCAATTTATTTATATATATATATAGATAGATATGTTGGAACTCTAAAAATATTACGTACTTGCTTATACTAACATGGATTCATCGTTTGATTACTCGCGTAATAACATTTCCTTGGCATTAATTAATGATAAATTGCCATGTCAAGGATACGACGGCGGCCTGTTTTTGTAAGCCTTGGACAGTGCTTACGTGCCTTACGTGTCCACCAACTATAAGGCCATATATGACCATATGACGACCTCTCAGTGGCGCGTCGGGAAAGTAGCCAATCAGTTGGACGCAAGAGATTTGGTTCCCGCTGCGGTACAAATATTTGTTTGTGACCTCCGTAGCGCAATCAGCGAAAATCTGGGAGAGACGCAGGAGGTTGCGGGTTCTATTCCCACCGCGGAACAAATGTTTGCATGCTCTACAGATTTATGTTTCGGGTCTTCGTGTTTCTCTATAAAATATATTTACAGCAAAAATGTATATATGAGTGTTCTATCAGTTATCTGGCTCCCATACTTTATTTAGTTAGTTGGTACTTAGGCTTGGCACGCGTGGTTTGTGGATAAAAAACGAGTGTGGTTTAGATCACACAACTGAAGTAAAACTTCTTTAGCTCCATCTATATGTAATGTATATATATACATATTTGCAATAGGCAGTAGGCATATAATTTAAGCCAATTTGGGATAGGAGATATGCGATAAATCAGCTGGCTATGAGAGAAAGAGAAAATGTGTGCTCGCACGTCTCTCTCTGTCCCCTACAGTAATATACGAAACTTAACTTTCTCTCTTTCTATCTCCACTAACTTATATCTCCCTCTCAACTTCCGTTCGCACTTTTCGTAACGCATTCACCAGCTTACTCCCCAAGTTAAGCGTGCGTTTTATTTCACAAAATCTTTAGGTGCGGTTAGTGGGGTGCGTCTTCGTGAAATGCATGAAGTATAGGCTTTGGCACACTATACTCCTTTGTTGTTACAGTATAATGATAACAGAATAGTGTTCTCGCATGTGTGCTTAAGTCGGCACACCTGTATGATGTGAAATGTCAAGGCGCTTGTTACTGTGCCCGGGGCAAAGGCAGAGGGCACTTTTAACAAGGGTTAGTCAGCTAACCCTGTTGTCATGTATGGGATAAGTCACACGTAAGATTATAACTGAAGTTGTAGAAGAAATAAATTATTTGCGCGGGAATTTATTTCATCTTTGTTAAATCTATATACATATATAAAAATCAATTGCTGTTCGTTAAATTTTTTTTGTTTTGTTGCCCTAATACAGAAATGTAAATATAAAATTTATAAAATCCGAAATATAAAATTGGGAAAAACCCATAAAAATAGTTGAAAATTAAAAAAAAAAACATAAGTGGTAATTTTGTATGGGCATTGCCTTTTTGGATTACGGACCAGTCTTTTGAGAATGAATGACAGAATGACTATAAAAACAACGACAGAATGACAGCTACTATCCATTCATATTGAACGGCTAGACTGATATCAATGAAATTTGGTAGATAGACGACCTCCGTGGCGTCGTGGGCTGAGACGCATGAGGTAGCGGGTTCGATTCCGGTCGCGGAACAAGTGTTTGTATGATCTACAAATATTTGTTTCGGGTCTGGATGTTTTTCTATATAATATACTAGCTGAAAAATCCGCAGCTTCGCACGCGTAGTTTTTCAATAAAAAACATTACCCTCCTTTGCGCAGTTGGGTAAAAAGTAGCCTATGTTACTCAGGGTGAATGTAGCTTTCAAATGGTGAAAGAGTTTTTGAAATTGGACCCTACTGGTCCAATTTCAAAAACTCTTTCACCATTTTCATTACAAACATACACACAAAAATACAAATCTTTTCTCTATATAATATTAGTATAGATATAGAAGTATGTATGTATTTACAAAAAAAAAGTATATAAGTATTCTATCAGTTATCTGGTTCCCATAGTACAAGCTCTGCTTAGTTTGGGGCTAGATAGCGCTGTGTGAAATGTCCAGGAATATTTTTTTTATTATACTGAACGGCTAGACAGAAACTGACGACCTTTCAATGAAAGGTAGATAGATAAATTATGACCGGCATGGCATAGACTAGTTTTTTACCCAACCGCGCAGATGTAGGGTAAGGATTTTATTGACAAACTATACTAGTAGGTCCAGCTAGTACTGCATGATATGATTATATAATAAGGATTTTTTTAAAAAGAACGACATGTTCAAATGACCACACATATAAGAAAAAATACAAAAACATCTCACATGTCCACTAACAACTCGTATTACTATGGGTAAAATAAATATTAAAAGGTATGTGGGGATGAAAAGGCACTCAGCTTCAGCATGTTAAATTATAGATAGAATATTCTTTATCGCACTAATAAACTAGATAAGATAAGATAAGATAAGATCTTATCTTATCTTGCGTAAACGATAAACTAATACGCGAACTTATCCTAATTAGCATTTTCTTCCAGCTGTGTGATGTACATATATATAGAACGGATGGAGTAGAGTTAAGCATTTACAAAAGTAGTTTTCAAACTTTCGCGATAATACATGATTATCGACTAAAACGGTTTCGTACCCAAGGGGTAAAACGGCACCCTATTACTGAGGCTCCGCTGTCTGTCTGTCTGTCCGTCTGTCACCAGGCTGTATCTCATGAACCGTGATAGTTAGACAGTTGAAATTTTCACAGATGATGTATTTCTGTTGCCGCTATAACAACAAATACTAAAAACAGAATACAAAAAAATATTTAAGAGGAGCTCCCATACATCAAACATCCCATACATCATTTTATTGCTTGTTTTAGCTCGATATAGTTAACGACAACAGGTACTAGACGCTTGATATATTCACAGAATATTTAGTTATATATTCACTTTAAAAATAAATATTTAAATTGAAATAAAACAAATATTTAAGGGGGGGCTCCCAAACAACAAACGTGATTTTTTTGCTCTTTTTTAAAGATAATGGTACGGAACCCTTCGTGCGCGAGTCCGACTCGCACTTGGCCGTTTTTTTATATGTTATCCCAACGGGAGTACTTGGAGTCAACCCATGACCACGACTGTTGCAACACAGCCGAAACGTCGGGATAACAAATAAAAAAGGTACATACGCGATAAATACCCGTTTTAATCAATAAGAGTTTGCAAAGCATATATTTAAAGATACTCTTATGTGTTGTTTGTTTATTTGTGTAACCAGAACGGCCATTGCCAATTATACTAGTTACAATATCCTAATAATATTATAAACGCGAAAGTTTGTATGTATGGATGTATGGATGTTTGTTACTCTTTCACGCCGGAATGGCTGAACCGATTGCGATGAAATTTTGTAGATTATAACCTGGATAAACACAGGCTACTTTTTATTGACAAACAATGCGACAAACAAACGATAATAATATTTGGAATAGGTACACACGGCTACACATCAAGCTGACTTCGCATTGTGTAGGCTTTTCGTAGAATGAGAGGTCAGCTTATACTGGAAATTTATAGCTTGATGTGTAACCATGTGTACATCAGGTCAAGTAAATTAAACAGTTCATATTAGGCACATGAATACCCCTCCTCATTCCTCCAGTCGCTATGGCGGTTCCTTCACTGTCCATGGAGTCCAACTGTGGAACTTTCTACCACACTCTCCGCGCAAGTCCATCACTAAGCACTTTTAAGCTTAGAGTCAAAGAGCATTACCTGTCCTTGTAAGCTTTTAGGTTATTATGTATAAGTAGGTATAGTTTATAGGTATTATTTATCTATTTTATTTATTATGGTATATATTATGTATAACTATAGGTATTTATATGTGTTTTACTCCAATGCCCTTTTCTTTGCACATACCCACCACTATAATCAACTATTTCTATCTTCAAAGGTTTGCTGAAAGAAAACTATTATTAGGGTTAAGCTCGCCTTTGTCTGTAAATCTATTTGTGTACATTATAGCATGAATAAAATATTTAAACATTGTTATTAAGTCTATAATAATATTATAAAGAGAAAAGATTTGTTTGTTTGTATTGAATATGGCCCGAAACTACTGGACCGATTTAAAAAAATATTTCACTGTTGGGAAGCTACACTATCCCTCGGTGACATAGGCTACTTTTTACCCAACTGCGCAGAAAGAGGGTAATGTTTTTTATTGAAAAACTACGCGTGCGAAGCTGCGGATTGGTCAGCTAGTAATTAATAAAGACTTATAACTATAAGACTCCCTGGGGAATGCCAACATAAATAATTTAGGTATATTTTTCGGCAATATTTTATAAAGGCAGCTAGCCAGCCAAAAAAAGTACATAAAAATCGTAATCTCTATAACTTAGTATCGTAAATGGTTATTATCGTGAAGGCCATAAGCGCTAAATCGTTTTCTCATATCTGAACCCTAAACAAAATAACGATATTATTGCGTGTAGTTATCTATCATACATAGTTAGGGATAACATCGGCTAATATTGTCTGGGACCAAACTACTTACCCAAATGGATCCTGTCTACGTCGTTTATAAAATGTGTTGTTTGGCCATACAAAATCAACATTACTACCTATTGTATTTTTTTTAGTTGAGTGTATTTTTTAGGGTTCCTTACTCAAAGGGACAAACGGGACCGTCTGTCACCAGGTGTATCTCATGAACCGCGATAGTTAGACGGTTGAAATTTTCACAGACGATGTATTTCTGTTGCCGCTATAACAGCAAATACGAAAAACAGAATAAAATAAATATTTAAGTGGGGCTCCCATACAATAACGTGATTATTTTCTCGTTTTTGCTAGATATTGACAACGGCTACATGTAGACGCTTGAAATATTCACAGAATATTTAGTTATATTATTCACTTTAAAAATAAATAAATATATTAAAATTAATTAATTTATTAATTCTAACCTACGGTGCACAAACATGGTCATTGACCGAGCTGCAGAAGTCCAAGCTCAAGATTTCCCTAAGGGCAATAGAACGCAGCGACCTAGGATACCGGAGAACCGATCAGGTGAGGAATACCACGCTTCGTTCTTTGACTGGCATTGCTGATGTGGGAGACAAAACCGCGAAGCTCAAGTGGGATTGGGCCGGGCACGTAAGTCGAATGCTTCCGGAGAAATGGGCCAATATCATAACACCCTGGGTACCGGAGGATGGACAGCGACGTCAGGGTCGGCTTCGAAAGCGTTGGCGCGCCGACATCAGTGGATTCGAGAAGGAATGGTGGGAATCTGCCAGGGATCGCGATAGGTGGAAGGAGTTGGGGGAGGCCTTTGCGCAGCAGTGGGAAAATGTAGGCAAGATAAAAAAAAAAATTAAAATAAAGTTAATATTTAGGGGTAGGGGGGGGGGGGGGGGGGCCATCCAACAAACATGATTTTTTTGCCGTTTTTGTAGATAATGGCACAGAACCTTTCGTGCGCGCGTCCGACTCGCACTAGGCCGGTTTTTTTTAATAATATTTGTCCTTTCGAAACGGTTCTCCCTCGATTACTGTGGCTAATGTTTGTTCTTCATTTCATTCACTCATTTTGTTTATATTTCATATTTTATATAGCACTAGCTGACCAAACCGCAGCTTCGCACGCCTAGTTTTTCAATAAAAACATTACCCTCCTTCTGCGCAGTTGGGTAAAAAGTAACCTATGTCACCCGGGGATAGTGTAGCTTCCCAACAGTGAAAGAGTTTTTTAAATCGGTCCAGTAGTTTCGTTTCGTTTAATTACAAACAAACAAATCTTGCCTCTTTATAATATTAGTATAGATTTAGCCTAGAACTAACGAAGTATTTAAAAACATGTACTTATATGACATTTATTTAATTGATTGCTAACGCCATCTATCATTAATAATGTTACAAAACACTGATTTCTACATATGTATGAAATCTTTTAAACTAAAGCTAGCAAGTAGAGTGGAGAGGCACGCGTGGATCGATAGTGGCGTGTTACACGCAACTCGCCTACACCTCGACACCCCCATTCTATCCATAATGTATAGGATTTTCTACAAACTTTGTGGACATAGCATAGTGCCCCATTTCCGTACATATTTACTTGAGCCTTGTTACGTATGTAGCGTATTGTTACAAGCTAAGAGTTCGGGATAAAATAATGAAAATCAATCTAACCAAAATAACACTTTTATTCAACATTAAAATGATAAACGATACACGATCTTAATCACAGGGATTTACAACACACTAAATCACACCACTGTTACACAATAAACCACTAAAAGTCACCGAAATGTTCGCACGTATGGCCAAATCAAGACTGACCCTGCGGACGTTTCTACGCACTATTTATACCGCGTATTATTTCCAGAACATTCTCGACGTATCTACTAGTTACTAGAAAAGTGTAGGTATTTCAACTAACTACTATTTCTTAATCTGTGCAACCGTAGGTAAAAACGTGGTATGTAGGTATATTCCAAACCAAGTATTACCTATTCTGTGACACAGTAGGTATAACTTCGAGAAATGTCGACTATTACTTATTCTGTAACCGCCTCGGCGTAACAGTATTTTATCAGTCATAAAATCTCATGCTAGCTTAACTATAAATAAATTAAAACATCATTCGGCTATCCATGCTATCCATATCCATACTAATAAAATAAATACAAGTGGTTCGCCCCGAACTGAGATCTCGCGAGTCTCCCAAAACACAAAAAAAAATATTCTTAGGGCGACACGCCCAACGATGTCTAAACGTATTTAGTGGCTAAATATGATTTAAGGAGTTGCCAAATCATACAAATACGTAAAATTTAAACATGTTTAGCCGCTAAATACGTATAGGAATCGTTGTGCTAGCCGGCCTTAATCTTTGACCAATAAAATAATGCTACGAAATGAGTTACCAATCTACTTAACCTACAGTTTCATTCAAATTACTGGTAACGAGAGTTCATGTAATATGGTTATATTTTTTTGAGGTACCAATTGCAGTTATTTTAGATTTCAGACTTTTGCCTATATTTGTGAAACTTAAGTTACACACATAACAAATTACAGTACTGTGGGGTCACTGGTGTACCCTGTGATTTTTTTTCAAAATTCAGTTTTTTTATGGCTAATAACTCAAAAACGATAAATAATTTATTAAAAATAAACACGGGGTCAAAATGTACTAACAAATACCTTTCATTTGACGTCCCATTTGACCTAATAGACTCATTTTCATTTTTTTACCCTCTTGAACCCCTTAACCATCTCAACAACCCCCCAACATTTTTAGCTCATTTATCACACCAAAATTGTGCCATCACTACCTACCTATGTATCACACGATGATCGGATCAACGCTTCGAAAGTTATCCTTGGACAAACAAATATACATACATACAATGCTGATTTGCCCAAGTTGATTTAGAGATCTCGCTTCGCTCTATCAATAAATATTGCTGGACATTTCACACAGCGCTGTTCAGATTCAAACTAAGCAGAGCTTGTACTATGGAAACCAGGAAACTTATGTAAGTACATACTTATAATATATATATATATATATATATATATATATATATATATATATATATATATATATATATATATATATATATATATATATATTAAAGTTAAGAAACCATAAGTTCATTGTTCAACACCATGGCTCGTGGGTGAGTGATCGTAAGTGATAATTACCACTGATCACTTCCATCCTTTGGAGAACTCGTCGGAAACCTTCAGAAGATAAAAACAAATGGTCATTTGTGTTGTTCACAACCGTATCACATTTTTACCCCTAACATAATCAGCTCAATATTTTCTGACCCAGGACTATATTTGGAAATAACAAGAGAACAACGTTGTAGATCCTATGACTAATTTGATTCATAAATATTCTTAGAAATGGCAACAGAGCTGGCAGAGAGCCCGTTTGATAAAGCGCACTGATTAATGCAATGCCACCTAGGGCGGAAAATACGCCATACATGCATCATCCATGAAGAAAGACTCCATTTTGTACGTTTGTTTGTCGTGCTACTGGGCTTTTCTTGGTTTTGCAGTATAGCGATATGCCCGACTGGTTTAAAAGATTGATGGCAGTTGACAATTCCCATAGTTCTAATGAACTACTGGATTCATCGCAGTAGGGTTCTCTGTAAACTGTACAGGAACTACTATGAAAACCCAGTACAAGTAGTTACACTGAAAATTAATCTTCTGAAAGAATCAGCCAGCGTAGGATTTAGTATTATTTCGGAGTAGGTATATGCAACTTGTAAGTATGTCACTTTGTTTCTAAAACTCGGCAGTTACAATTGAACTAAACAAATTCCAAAATTTCCCAGAAAATAAGGATTATTCTTGAAATCCCCACTGATATGTCCCCACTGGTGCGTAGCAGTAAATACAGGTGCTTGAATCACTAATGCTTCGTCGAAGAGTGGTTAGTGACATGAATGGTTCGATAAAACATGACCAATACAACTGCTACGCACCAGACTACGTCCCGTAGTGGTAGGAATTTCGAGAATAATCCAAAAAGCATATAAGTGTAACCTAGCTACATTTTATAGAAAATCAAATTTCTTATAAAAGAAGCCTAGCGCGAGCTCATGGTCCATAGACTCTCCTGAAACGTATCCCAATTTTCCCTTTCAATTTATTTT
The DNA here is from genome assembly GCA_918857605.2 of Philereme vetulata. NCBI lineage: Eukaryota > Metazoa > Arthropoda > Insecta > Lepidoptera > Geometridae > Philereme > Philereme vetulata. Next base: position 7,631,165 of record OU975442.1, read on the forward strand.
ATGAGAAAAGCGTAAATTCCTTTTAGCCCGAACAAATTCTTAAAGTTTTAAAACTTGTTGACTCTTGCGTTTAATAATTACTGGAGAAGGGGTAAATTATGTAGGTCGATAGTGTTTTATTATTCAAGGAGGCTGGTCGAAAGTCAATATCGTAGTTGACCCTTCTTCTCTATAAATAGACCAACGAATTGATTAAAGCGTATTTTGAGAAAGTTCTTTGTGAAACTTAGAAATTGTCTCAAGTAGTTAAATTCAAATCAGGAAAGAATCTCATCTGTACATTACCTTCTTAGTCGTTTTCAATATGGGTATCCAATTGGGTAAAACTTGACAAGAAAAGTATCGTGTAGGTAAATTTTGTGAGAATGTAATTTGGAAACTAAAGGATCACCGTCTGAAGGTTCCTTCGTATTCAAACAACAAGTGTAATAAAGTGAAGAGATATAAGAAAATAATGTAAGAAAATAACGGCATATTGAAGTAACAAAAACAAGAAAGTCCTAAGAAACTTTGGAGCAAGCTGTAGCATCCTCTGTAAACGAAAAATAAATATTTCTCAAACTTTTGTACGAAAGATGAGAAAGCATAGTCAAATAAGATTACAAGACATACTGAGAGTTTGATCGCTTTGTATGTACTTTGGACAGTATCCAAAGAATAACACGAAACGTATCCATGTAAATATGCTCAATTATTAGACATTTCTTAGAATAAAAACGTCTTGTTAGTAATGTATATTCTTTCGTATGAAAAACAATACTATTTTCAAATAACCATTGTTAACCAAGCTATCACAAACAGACATGTCCCGCAACTGTCTTAGACAGGCACTTGTTTTAATAAGTCATCATTTAAAGAGATAATGTAGCTAATACCTACTTAGTCTGGGTTTTCTATTGTTTTTGTTGCCAAAAGAATTATTGAAATCTCCAAATCAACTAGGGCGAAACGGCGTTGTATGTATGTATGTTTGTTTGTCCATGAATAACTTTCGAAGCGTTGCGTTGATCCGATCATAGTGAAATTTATATATAGGTAGATAGTGATGGCACAATCCTGGTGTTACTAAATGAGCTCAATGTGTTGGAGAGTTGTTGAGATATCGGGGTTCAAAAGGGGTAAAAAATAAATCAAAATGAGACTATTATGTCAAGTTGGACGTCTAATGAATAGCCCTTATTAGTACATATCGACCCGGGTTTTATTTTTAGTTAAACCGTTGTGGTTGTTGAGTTTTTAGTTATAACTCATAACAAAAACTGAACTTTGACGAAATTCAGAGGTTACACTAGCTACCCCATAGTGCTGAAATTTGGTATTCGTGTAGCTTTAGTGACACAAATAAAGGGAAAGTCTTAAAAATCCAGAATAACTGCAACTTCTACCCCTAAAAAGAGTAACTAAATAACATGAACTCCCGTTACTTGTAATTTGAATGAAACTGTAGGTCAAGTAAGTTGGTTATTCATTTCGTGACACTATTTTATTAGTCAAAGATTATGAATAATATTTTTTTTTGTTTATTGGGGGACTCGCGAGATTTTTGTCCGGGGCGAACCACTAGTTATTTCCTGTTTTAACACAAAGTTAATAAAATCTATTCACCAGCGTACAGTCTAATAAGTACGAAAATTAACCAAGAAAAGGAACTAGTGGTTGGTACATACATTCGTGTTTTAAACTTGACTTTAGCACATCCATACGAATATTATTATTAATATCATTATTTTATTAACACCACCACATTTAAATGAAAAACAAAGTCCGAATTATTCGGGGGACTTGTAGTATCGTTCCGATTATGTCGAAATCGTTTTGCAGAGTAGACGCCCAGGAGAATGAGCGATTCTTATCTGACCCAATTTTGGTACTGACATCAACCGGAATAACTACATACATGATACCAAACTAACTAAACTAAGCCCTTCCAAACATCTGTTACGGTGTAAAGTTACAGTTTACATCTATCATACTTATAGCAGTTCATTCCAATTAAGAAAAGATCCTTCTTATTAATTGTCTCGAGCTGCGGTCGTTGCTCCCGATATCATCTGATATCATGAGGGTATACTTAGATATAGGTATCTTTTAGGGTTGACACCATTTCGAGATCTCAGATGTTCGTAATTGAGATTGCGGGTGTAAGTGACTGCTCACTTATATATTTTGGTATTCACCAAAATAAGGTAGTTGATATAAGAGGATTTAGAATTTATTTTTAACCTGTGTTGTCCCACTGCAGTGCAAAGGCCTCCTTCCCTTCTTTCCAGTGTTTTCTGTTCCCTGCTTTAGTGGGCCAGCCTGGTAAATGCACATCCAAGTCGTCACGCCATCTCCGTGGTGGTCTGCCGCGTGGGCGAGTTGCATTAGGGACCCAATCAGTTATTATCTTTGCCCTTAGATCTTCGGGCATGCGACAGACGTGGCCAGCCCAATCCCACTTGAGCTGTGCTGATTTTTTTGTGACATCCAAAATATTTGTTAGCGAGCGCAGTACGGAGTTCCGTATTCGGTCTGATAACCGGACACCTAAAATACTGCGCTCCATAGCCCGCGAGGATTTAGAATTATTTTTTATTATTATAGCCTTTATACAGACACATTGTACATTGAACTTATAATTACCTAAATAATTAGATTTTGTCGACATCGACCTATATGTCTGTTTGCCATTTTTCGGCAAAGGTCTCCTCCAACTTTTTCCAATTTTCTTTGTCTCTTGCTGTTCTGCTCTAAGTTTTACCGGCTGTTGATTTTATTTCGTCTTCCCATCTCCTAAACTGTCTTCCATTGTTCCTAGTTTTGTAAATTGGATACCAGTTCATTAAAACTTTACTCCATTTTTCAATACCTCGAATTGTATGTCCTGTCCACCTCCATTTAAGTTTTATTTGTTCGCTGTTACAGTAACGTCTTTTATTTTTGTACGTTTTCTTATTGTTGTATTTCTAATTTTATCAATTTTCCTTTTACTGAGCATGCTCCTCTCCATGGCTCTTTGACATACTTCTAATTTTGAGTATGAGCTTTGGTAAGTGCCCAAGTCTGGCATTCATAGGGCATCCCATAAAACAGTTTTCTTTATTGAGTTTTTTTTTAATTTTCTTAACAGTTTTCTTAATTTTATAATTAGGATTTAAAAATAGGAAAAGTTCGCGAAGAATCTTTTCGCGCGTATATATAAAGTACCTAATCTTATATAAATACGTGAAGAGAAAAATGTGTACCCCTTTCTTAACTCATTGTGCGAACGAAGAAGTGTGAGATTTGGCATAGTTAATGTTTGTATGGAGGGGAGACTGCTAAAATTAAGCAACAAAATTTATAAATATAAATATATGAACTACGGCCGAATTTGACCACTGACAAAAAAAAGCAGGTGACTAAATCCCTACGGCTGAGCCGGGAGTAAAGTTGTACTGAATTTCTGTGATTTGAATTTAGAACCTCATTGGTATTAAAATTTGAACCAGAAACAGCGACAATAAGAACTTATTCGTAAGTCGAACTAATCTCTGCACATAATGCACGAACCTAGAATGGTTTTTATTATCTCGTAGATAGTGTGAAGAGCTTTCTCCTCGTTGATAAAGCTGTCTGTATCTTGGGCGTACTTATCTCTCTCTCTACACTCTTCTATTTTTTCTCTAGTAGATTCTAGTAACTTCCTCGTTCCGCTCGTGAGTTAACTCTAGAATCTTTCTTTACATTCGGGATTCAATATAGCGCCCGTGACGCAAGACACTGCTTTATCCCCTCGTTTAATAATCTACTATTTCACCCTAATATCTTGATAAGTTATTTCTAGAAGAATTTCCTCCTGAGAAAGAGATTACCTGTTAAAAAAACTGTTTCGATATAGCTAGGTAGTTTTTTTTAAATTAATTAATTGTGTACATAACTCATTTTATTTTGTAGGTAGAAACAAATACTATATTAATAACAATAAATCATTTAATCAATAATAAAATAGTTACAGAGCACACGGCAGACCGCGACGCCGATGGAAAGACGAACTCGACTCGTAATATCGAAGACCGGACCACACATGCGCACGATATAGTGGAGTGGATGGAAGGAAGGGAGGTCTTGGCCCTGCAGTGGGACATTACAGGCTCCAAATAATAATAATAACTTAATTAGATTATCTAACTATTATTATTATAAATACGGGATTTATCACGTACCGTCTTATCGGTGCTTCGACCGACAATGTTTCGGTTCAATTCGTGAACCTTCATCAGGGTGAGTGCGATCCGCTCCGAATAACGTCTCGCCTCGCACTGCGCGCCGCTGTCCTCTGCGCGGACGGACGTGATAAATCCCGTATTTATAATAATGATTGAAATCAATCACGAAAGTTTTCTATCTAACTATTATTAACATAATTAATACTATTTGTGTTGCAAGATGTGCTAATTACCTATCTCTTCAGCAATAATCGTCTTTATGGCGTAGGCCTCCCCTAAATCCCTCCAAACATCCCACTCTCTCGCTGTTCTCATAAATAGCGGTCCAAATTGTTGTATAAAAATATCTACGAGCTCGTATATAACATATAGCGGCTCCTTAACCGTCTTCGCCAGAATGCACATATTCTATCACTTCTTTTTAGACATAGACATAGACAATCATTTATTCACTACATTCTACACAGCGGCAAAAGAAAACCAGGTCGACCAAGAAAAAGATGGACTGACGACATCACTGAAATCGCTGGGAGTCAGTGGATGATAACAGCAAAAGAAGTAAACAGGACGAGGCCTATACCCAAATAGGGATACAAACAAGCATACAACTTTAGAGAAAAGAAAAAAAATAACATATGGAAATAAAGAAGGTTTTAATAATAAATAATACAATACAGTTACATTTTAAGACAGGAATTACATTTTAAGACAGGAAAACAAAAAAATAATTAAATAGTATAACCGTAAAACATAAACAAAAATAAGGGAGAACTTGGTAGATACTGTGTGCTACAGCAGTAAATGGGACTCGACTCAGCATTATGCCCGCCGTAATGGTAAGCGCTTTAACATTCTCTTTAATTCCACTTCACCTTCTTAACTAAAGGAGCGTTTCGAGTTTCAGTATCAGGCGCACTCTCGAAACCTTCGTTCTCGAACTCCTGTCCATAGTTCACAGTTTTATGGTGACTCCTTCACAGTACAAGCTGTGCGACTGTGTAACGCCTTACCTTTGTCCGTAAATAAGGTCGTCCAAATCTCTTCCTATTTTCAAAGTCAAGGTATACAACCATTTCCTTTCGTTGTCTCGTAACTGCTAATTAGTGTTAATATTATTTATCCTCCATATGTAGTGTATTAGTTTATTTATATATTATTTGTATGTATATAAGTTTACGTTTATTAGATATAATCAATAGGTATATTTTAATTTATGGGTTCTGTTTATGTATGTTAAAGGTTCTCATGCATCGCCGTCTTGATTTTCGTGTATCCTGTCCATCCAAAGGTTGTCTGGGAGAGATCGCTTTTAGCGATAAGACCGCCCATTGTACCGTTATTTATTGTGTATTTCCTTTGTTACTGTATTTTTGTTTGGTGTGAAATAAAGAGTATTTGATTCATTCATTGTTCATAGAACACATATAGCTCATAGAACCTCATCGACCTCGACGAAGAAAGCCGAACTATATTGCGTCATATGAAATTAAATGACACTTAAATAAACCTAAAAATATTATACTATTATTATTATTAAGTCTTCAACCAGTGTGTGTTGCCAGTCTGTGTCTATGTTGGCAACCTATGGCACTGCAACGTGGTCCTTTACTTATGGCCTCATGACCAAGCTCAAGGTCGCTCAACGAGCTATGGAGAGGGCTATGCTTGGGGTTTCTTTGCGTGACAAAATCCGCAATGAGGAAATCCGCAGAAGAACTAAAGTTGCCGACATAGCTCTCAAAATTAGCATGTTGAAGTGGCAATGGGCGGGCCACATCGCTCGTAGAACCGATAACCGTTGGGGAAGAAAGGTTCTCGAGTGGAGACCACGGACTGGAAGACGCAGCGTAGGCCAGACCCCCACAAGGTGGACCGACGATGTAGAAAGGATCGCGGGGAGCCGTTGGGCGCAAACGGCTACCAACCGCTCGTTGTGGCGATCTAAGGGGGAGGCCTATGTTCAGCAGTGGACGTCTGATGATGATGATGATGATGATTATAATTAGGAGCCTGTAGTTTCCCACTGCAGGGCAAAGGCCTCCCTTCCTTCTCTCCAGTCTTCTCTATTGTGGGCCAATCCTGTAAATGGGCATCATTCTTCGCCGCGGTCTGCCACGAGGTCGTTTCCCATTTAGAGGCGTCCACTCTGTGGTGGCTTTAGCCCATAACGCATCCGACATGCGGCAGACGTGGCCCGCCCAATCCCATTTCAGTTTACCCGCTTAAAAATAATATAAGTATTTCTAATTAAATTAAAAACCACATGTATGTGTATCAAATACGCATAGGAACGGTAGCCACTGAAACTGCATAGTGGAGTGTATAATCGATCAACCGTAATGCACGTAGATGACGTCATACGGTTTTGACGTGATCCTAATGCCTGATTTTGTTATACGTCTCTTCGCTCGGTTTCGCTGGATCTGCGTTGCCACCAGAATAGAATAATCTATATTGTAAACTGTTTTTAACAAAAGTTGGTATGGTAGTTTTTAAGGGTTCATACCCAAAGGGTCAAACGGGACCCTATTACTAAGACTCCGCTGACTGTCTGTCTGTCCATCTGTCACCAGGCTGTATCTCATAAACCGTGATGGTTAGACAGTTGAAATTTGTACAGATGATGTATTTCTGTTGCCGCTATAACAAAAAATACTAAAAACAGAATAAAATAAATATTTAAGGGGGGCTCCCTATACAACAAACGTGATTTTTAGTATCAGTACACAAAGGGTAAAACGCACCCTATTACTGAGGCTCCGCTGTTTGTCTGTTTGTCTGTCCGTCTGTCACCAGGCTGTATCTCATGAACCGAGATAGTTAGACAGTTGAAATTTTCACAGATGATGTATTTATGTGGCCGCTATAACAAAAAAATACTAAAACGGAATAAAATAAATATATAAGGGGGCTCCCATACAACAAACGTGATTTTTTGCTCGTTTTAGCTCGATATTGATAACGGCAACAGGTAGACGCTTGAAATATTCACAGAATATTTAATTATATACTCACTTTAAAAATAAATAATTAAATTAAAATAAAACAAATATTTAAGGGGGGCTCCCATACAACAAACGTGATTTTTTGGCCGTTTTTATGGATAATGGTACGGAACCCTTCGTGCGCGAGTCCTACTCGCACTTGGCCGGTTTTTTAAAAATACGTTAACAGATTGCTCTTTTCGAACCTACGATAGGTAGGTACCTAATAACTTATATTGATTCTTATAATACATAGCTAGGTAGGTAGATACATAGTTAAATGAAATACAATTTAGCAAAAAGTATTGAAATATTAGAAGAAGAAGCATAAACAAGACAATCAATACTTACGTTTGGTGGATTTTCTCCACCGTGCACCGCTAAGCTTCCTCGCACAGCTCTGGGTTACGCATCCAAATACGGATTGCAGACCAAGAGCCGACGCAGTTTTCCATACTTGTGTGCAGACCGCAAACTACGCGAACTAAGCTATGTGAACTATCTAAAATAGGCGAAGCTAAGTTGGTTGTGTATGCAGCTACAGGAGCTAAGCTAAGCCCCTCCCGCCTTCCCAGCGCGCACGCCCTTCGCACATCCTTCGCCAGTGCTGTCCAGTGTCTTTCGTCGTATGCACGGTCGTTTTGTAGCGATAACACGATAATATAACTGAAAATGTTCATCATCTAACTCGTAAAATAAAGTTCTAAACTCTCCACTTGTGTGCCGAGATTTAATGTGTTGACAATGACATATCCAAAATCTGGAATGTCTTTTTCTTAAATAATAATAAGTCAGTATTAATCTTCTTTTTCTATGTGTAACGTATTCATCATCGGAATTTTTTTCATCGATTATATTCATGGCGAGCGTCGTCCGTCTAATTGAAACTCGCAACACTGACTAAACTTTGGCTTAGCTCTTGTTATGCACGCCATTTATTTCTAGCTTAGCTTAGCTGAGCCTAGCTTGCTTAGTTTAGCTTTGGCATAGCTTAGTTTTCGGTCTGCAACCGGCTTAAGGATACTCAATCTTAACTTTCACATAACACTACTGTTTTCAACAGCCTGTATACAGGTAGAGGATTAAAACCTACATCAATTTTCGTTACGCTCTATCTTTCTTGACGTTTTGTAGTAGAATTCCCACCTCACTTTGTTATTGAAATAAGCTAGAATAAAGAAGACTAATTGCGGAATGTCTGATGCCTAATCCTTTTTCTAGTAAGTTATGAAATAAAATGATATAATATAAAATAAAGATAAGTTAACACGATATGTAAAAAAAATATGAGCTGCTAAGTAACTGTCGTATTCAATAACTAAAAATGGTACTGGTTTCATATTTAAGCAATATTTACTTGAGGATTTAAACTATTTAAATGAAAGTCAGAAACGCAATTGGTGAAACTTTTCTCGATACAATTACTCGTATTGGTCAAAAGTAGCTGTTCTAAAACAATAATATCGTTCATTTTCCGACGCTAGAAAAGATTTAAAAGTATTTTTTTACATAGTTATGAAGATAATTATAATACCTAAATTAATGGAAAAGCATTTTTTTTCATTTGTTGGTTCTCATGCAATTCGAGTCTTTATCTTTTGTCGATTACGTCATTTACTCCTGCGACTATGCGGCGCGGCTATGGTACATGTTTCTCTCGTTCTTCACGAAAGCAAGTAAATAGCACTGTCACTTTTTTGCATCTTTATATGCTCCGCCCAATTGTCACCGAAATTAAATTTGAAAAAAAATTAAAATCGCTGACTCCGTCTTTTGCTTCGGGGTTAAAAACTGTTATAGCTAAGAACCATCCCTGTTAAACAAGCTTTCTATTTAAAAAAAACTGCGTTCGAATGGGTCCATCCTTTCGAGAATTACGATGCCACAAACAGACAGTCACAGGCGTCAAATATATAACATCCCTCGTTTTACAAAATAAATAATAATACAAATAAAAATATTTTATTTCAGACTACAGATATCTATTTACACGACGGTAACTTTTTTTTCTAATGGCGGGTTCCTATATCCGTCGGTAACCAGCTACGACTCCATCATCATCATCATGGGTCTTCAACACTTCGACCATTTTTGTTTGGGAAGTGTGGGTAAGGGTCGACCTTTCGTGCTTAACCCTGGCTTCAACGTCAGAGACGACTATCTCTGAGTCACGGGATGATGTCCGGAGTGCCATCCTGACTTGCAGTTTGGCCTCTCAGACGTTACGTGGCCGATGTCTAGGCTAACGTTGGTCCTCTTGTGGTATACGTTATGGAGAGGATGGTGAGCACAGGAGCTCCCGCGGTAATGGACGCCAGGGAGTTCGAATGTCAGGTGACCGTGCGTGCAGCGGAGCGATGGCGTTGAGGTGATTGTCGGCGCGATCGTACATACGACGCGCTAACATTACCATAAAGTCCTCGACGCTGGAAGCTACCACTCGTTTCTCCTTGAATACCTGTCAAAAGTTTGACACTAGTTTGACACTTTTCCAAGGAGATACGAGGCGTAGTCGGTTACCGACGGATAGAGGAACCCGCCATAAATCATTTTGCAATAGCAAGTCGATATTTAGGATATATATTTTTCGTGTCAAGAAAGCTTAAAATGTAAATGAAGGACTTCTTGCCCTCTCTTACTTTTCTATCATAAATGGTCTAATAAAATTCTAGAAAATTTGTATTTGTAAACAATTAACATTTCAAAAACTAGATTTATAGATTTCAAACAATACAATTAAAAAGAACAACACAAAGCTATGTGATACAAATGTCAGTTTTATCGCTAAATATATACCAGAAAACCTTTGTATGGAATGGACAGTGTGGACATTACCTGGGGGTAAAAAATAGCTCTTTTTGTAACAATATTCTGTGTTTACTTAATAGCTGATGAGCATCCATAGCATGTTTCGCGGAGAGACTAATTTGAGCAGACAGAAAAAGCAATGTATAAGTTGAAACGGGAAATGACATTCGCTGCAATTCGGTTTTACAAATAAAAAAGTCTGCCTTAAAATAAACGATGGGGTATAGAGTTTACATCTAAAATACGTGTGCCGTGTCATATGACCGTTTTTAGTTGGCACCAATTAATATGATAGTGAAATGAAAATGGACTTTATGCAATTTGTGGTGTACTTTCTCATAGTGAATCATTTCAAATTGTATACAACATACTACTTTTTAGTTTCACCTATTGGTATTTGGTATTTATTATAAGGATATAATATTTTAGTGTAACAACTGATAGGATTAACTAAATTGTTTGATTTTTTTTTATTGCAAAATAAATAATTTTTCATATATTTTTTTATTCATTTTTCATAGTGCATAAGTTCAGCAAGTTTTATCACTGCAGGATGTAAAAACGCAGGCCTGTGTTGGCCAGATCCTTCAGATGTTACTAAGTCAATTGATTTAGATGTTACTAAACGATCTATAGATAGTTCAACTGCTCCAACTTTGCGCAAATTACCATAATATTACTAGGCAGAGGTTCTTCAAGACTGGATTGACAATAAAAGACGATAATAACGTAAAAAAAGAATATTCCGCTTTATAAAATTGATATTATAAAGTAATTCTGTCTTTCTGTCTGTTTGTTTCGTTTTCACAACTAAACGACTGCACAGATTTTGATGAAATTTAGTATAAAGATAGATTATGATTTGGATTAAGACAGCTACTTTTGATTGCCAAACCACGTGTTGTCTTCCTCAATATATTTCTATCCCATGACTTTCCAAAAGTCAAAATATTGGAGTGTTAAACTAAATGAAGTTACTAATAATACTGAAAAGGCATTGAAAAGGGCTCTTTAACAGGTAGCGGTTGTTTACTCAGCTTTACCTGTCATTAAGGGCTAACGATGACCCTCGGGGGCAATTTCCTGGGCGGCCTCGCGAAGGTCATGATAATGGCGCAACCAAGCACGCCATGTTTTGTTCAATATTATACTCGAATGGCTTCGTGCCGTTGACTGGGGAACCCCGCCCTAGGGAAAGCGGTGAAAATGATTCATGAAACTAATGGACTCTGTTTTCCTCTTCTATCGTGTCAATGGTTTATGCCTAATTAATTATTTATAGGTTCGAAACTAAATTCACATTGATTAGAACCTGGCCACTTCTATTCCAGTGTTAGTAGACTTTGTTTTTAAAATGTTGGAAATTTCGGAAAAATACTCGAAAAATTTACATATTTTCAAAAGTTCCCATTTAGTACCAATGCTACATCCAAAAATTGTCCAAAAATCTGCCACACACATTCATTGTTTAGAAGGGTAATTAGTTCTTATTGAAAACCAATCCAAATACATTTGTATTGATTGATGGAAAATTATTTATTGCACAAAATAAATAAATCTGTACACAGGCGAACTTAATGCTAGCAAGCATTCTCTTCCAGTTTAACTTTGCGTAGTGTTGAAAAAATATTTTTGTATGTAGACACATGACATAATGCAGCAGGAAAAGTTTAAGAAAAAAAATATGACTAAGATATATTGATAATACGAACGAAACATCAAATAGATATAGAGTATTTTCAATAAACGTACTTTCTAATATTACACATCAATAAACACTAGTTGAAAATAATAGATTAACTAATAAATAGGCAGTTACAATAAAACTAAATAAACTCATATGATATAAAGATAACAGAGTGGATAAATGACAGCATCTACAGGCCACCACTCATTTTGTAGGCTTCGTTCATGAGAGTGAGGTAGTGCTTGCACACTTTGGATCTGAAAACCTCAATGGAGGAATTGTATCGAGCATTCTACTTGAATTCCCTCGCTGGAACCCCTGGGGAGATCCACGGACACTCACTATTCCCCTTCGAGCCCCTGTTCTAGTGATCCAAGATTACTTCATATTACATATTCTACTTGGAGCCCCTGCTCTAGTGATCCAAGATTACTTCATATTACTCATTCTTCTTGGAGCCCCTGCTCTAGTGATCCAAGATTACTTCATATTACATATTCTACTTGGAGCCCCTGCTCTAGTGTTACAAGATTATTTCATATTACTTATTCTACTTGGAGCCCCTGCTCTAGTGATCCAAGATTACTTCATATTACTCATTCTACTTGGAGCCCCTGCTCTAGTGATCCAAGATTACTTCATATTACATATTCTACTTGGAGCCCCTGCTCTAGTGTTACAAGATTACTTCATATTACTTATTCTACTTGGAGCCCCTGCTCTAGTGATCCAAGATTACTTCATATTACTCATTCTACTTGGAGCCCCTGCTCTAGTGATCCAAGATTACTTCATATTACTTATTCTACTGGGAGCCCCTGCTCTAGTGATCCAAGATTACTTCATATTACTTATTCTACTTGGAGCCCCTGCTCTAGTGATCCAAGATTACTTCATATTACTTATTCTACTGGGAGCCCCTGCTCTAGTGATCCAAGATTACTTCATATTACTTATTCTACTTGGAGCCCCTGCTCTAGTGATCCAAGATTACTTCATATTACTCATTCTACTTGGAGCCCCTGCTCTAGTGATCCAAGATTACTTCATATTACTTATTCTACTTGGAGCCCCTGCTCTAGTGATCCAAGATTACTTCATATTACTTATTCTACTTGGAGCCCCTGCTCTAGTGATCCAAGATTACTTCATATTACTCATTCTACTTGGAGCCCCTGCTCTAGTGATCCAAGATTACTTCATATTACTTATTCTACTGGGAGCCCCTGCTCTAGTGATCCAAGATTACTTCATATTACTTATTCTACTTGGAGCCCCTGCTCTAGTGATCCAAGATTACTTCATATTACTCATTCTACTTGGAGCCCCTGCTCTAGTGATCCAAGATTACTTCATATTACTTATTCTACTGGGAGCCCCTGCTCTAGTGATCCAAGATTACTTCATATTACTTATTCTACTTGGAGCCCCTGCTCTAGTGATCCAAGATTACTTCATATTAAGAGAGGTGTAAATAGGGTATTAAGTGCTAGGCAACGCGACTGCGGTACCTCGAGTGCTGCAGGAGTTTATAGGCGGCGGTGACCACTTAACAACCGCTCAGCTTGTGTGTCTACGAGTATAATAAAAAAAAAATATTACTTAATCTACTTTGAGCCCCTGCTCTAGGGATCCAAAAATTTTAATGTAGAACAATTTAACAAGTTGTCAAGTTGGACCATAGCAATACATCATTGATCACTTCTTGTCATTAGGATAACAGAGACGTAGCTGTAAATATTTCCGACGCCTATTTTTATACATATCTTTATAACTTCTGATGCGCGAGTTGCGCGACTAAGGAAGTGTAAACGAACGTTTTTATGTCTTACACGTGGCTTATGTTATTAGTTATATAGCCCCATTTTAGTTACTTCGGTACGTAAAAGCTTCACAAAGGCAACCTAAGTCGATGAGTCAAGCACTTAACGTTACCACGTACCCACTTCCGAGTGAACCAGATAGCGGGATATTAGCATATCGCGTGCAGAGCTACAAAGTATAAAACACAATCTCGGATTATATAACGAAGTAGAGTCCTCGGCTTCTGGTATCGCACAAACTTCAGGTAAATTAAACGGGCCTAAAAGTTCCTGGGAGGCGTCTTGGGTCGCACAAGATCGGTCCCTCTGGAAATCTATGGGGGAGGCCTATGTTCATCAGGTAAGAAGAGCTAATGAAGCTATGGAAGATGATAATGTTGGAGTGCTTGAGGTTTTGTGAGAAGAGTGTTATTGCTTAATATTATAATTATTTATTATAATGTTTTGAAATTTTGTATAAAATTGTCATATATTAATTATTTGTAAAAAATATTTCATATTTTAATTAGTACGAGTATAATTGGCCAAGGCAATTCTAATTGAATAAATAAATAAATAATAGTCGTATCAAATTTAATTAAAATTATTTTTTGCTTTGACATACAATGACTGATAGGATGAGTGTATCGTGAGATAGACTCATCATCATTATCATATCATCCGTATAAGGCCCACCGCTGAAAATAAACCTCCCCATAAATTTCCAGAGTGACTGATCGTGCTCTTCATTTAATTTATTTTTTTAGGAACACCATAATAAATGAAATAATTAATTTGACTAAGAGAACGCGCTTTGTGACCAATACAGATTGTGTGCTAAGTGAAAGGTACTGGTGATACTGGTGGTAGAGCTTTTGTGAACGAGCTCGAGGAAGTGCGCACCACCGCCTTGCCTTTATCTGCAGCCAAATAGCAGTACGTGTGCTGCTGTATTCCGGTTAGATGGTAATGGTATGTTCCTGTAATTACTGGCACATAGGCATAACAGCTAAGTCCTATAGTATGGCAACGTATCCACATAGAGATCAAGACAACATAATACCTTGTTTTGAATTCTATGTGGATATCCATGGGCTGCAGTAGCCACTTAACATCTAGTGGACTGCATGCTCGTTTGCCATATAAGTAGTATAAAAAAAAGGTGCATAACACTGACGATTCGTACCAGTTACTGTAAAATACGATCGACAATGTTCATCGTGTCCTTGGTAGACTACTAATAGCTGTAGCTATGCCAAGGTATTTTGGTTAACCTGAAACTTAGTCGATCTTGGCGAACATGGTTTTCTCACTATGTGCCAGAATAAAAGGTGAAAACTCTACAGCCTTGGAAGGTAGCCAAATGTGCGTAGGTCTCAGTCAGGGACGAGACTGGTAAAGTCAATGTTCTTAACCCTGAAGGTTCATGAGGCATGCAGTAAGAAAATAATGAAAAATACCCTTAACTTGTTCTCCCATAGTGGACACATAATTAAAAATTCAACTTTTAATTCAAAGTTTGACGTGAAAGGTGATTTTGTCTCTATAGATGAATGACGTTACTAAGTACTTACACAGGCTTAGAGCCGTGAGATATCTCATAGGTTCACCATCGCATAGCGGTTTTGTTTTGTCTTTATTATGTGTTTGTTAACAACAACCGCAGGTGAATAAAATTTGTATAAATGTATTTATCATCGGTCAGACTTATTGAGCGACTTTGTTTATTTCAAAACGGTTACATACACACTGACCATTCCAGTTCCTGATATGGATTTTCGACAGGTTAAATTTTTATTTTTTTTATTTTTTTAACCTGTGTTGTCCCACTGCAGGACAAAGGCCTGAACAGGTTCAATCATAATAATAAAAATGGATGGAAAATCTGAGCAAACATTGGTCATATTTACCAGCACCATTAAGTAAACTCACGTCGAGACCTAACCAATAGCTCTACATCAACAAATTAAAACATTTTCACGCCCGTACAAACATTGTGTTGTGCAAACAGGACGAGCACCTCCAAAAACAATGAAATGTAGGTTCGTTTGCTTCCAGTCGTAAATTCTACCGTTTGTGCTCAACGATAGTAACAATAAAGGGGTCTTTGAATCAATATTTTGCCGGCAATTCTGGTATGCAAAGTTGTAACTATACTGAAATCATTTTGATTAGATTTTTGATAGAGAGATATACTCTTTATTGCACTCCAAACAAAATTAAATAGATAAAAAAATACACATATATCTTTAACGTATCTTTCTAATAATCTTTAACGTTCTCATAAAATCTAGTCCATCCAAAGGTTGTCTGGAAGAGATCGCTTTTAGCGATAAGACCACCAATTGTACTATCGCGTGTCTAGTTTTAAGTGTTTTAAATATAATTTTTAAATTTAAGTGTGGTATACAATAAAGCGTTTTCTATCTATCTATCTAAATAAAGTTAAGTAAAATGGGCTATTATTGCCATTACTATTTTATGGGATTTTGATTTATAGATTGGAAGTATCCTAAGGATTAAATGTTAAAACAAAAATAATATTTTATTGAGAAAAAGTAGTGTGTCCAATAAACAAGGACTCTACATAGTTTCAAGCTGCGGTTCACAGTCGTTCTAGCAATACAACAAAGTTGAAGTTAACGTTATCAATAAAAAGTAAATTTAATTGAAACCTACAATAAAAATCCAGAAAGTTTCCACAATAAAGCTTTTCAGTAAAAAACAAATAAAAATAAACCTTACTATCGACTTATATAAGGTGAGTGTTCCTTTAAGCGGATTTCTCAGCGTCTATAAATAAAAATAATGAAGGTACAAGAAATATAAATAGATATAAATAAATAAATATTGCTGGACAATTCACACAGCGCTATCTAGCCCCAAACTAAGCAGAGCTTGTATTATGGGAACCAAATAACTGGTAGAATACTTATATAGGTACATATTTTTTTGTAAATACTTACTTATAATATATAGAAAAACAACCAGACCCGGAACAAATATCTGTAGATCATGCAAACATTTGTTCCGCGGCGGGAATCGAACCCGCTACCTCCTGCGTCTCAGCCGGCTATTCGCTCACTGCGCCACAGAGGTCGTCAACACTACATATATAACATATATAACACAAGTTTCAAAGAAAGTGTTTAGCCAAAACGCCAAGGTCGAAATACACTGACATTGAACGTGTTTCACAATCAGTAACCCTTGAAATGACCCTCAAACAATGGCGGGATATTTCACCGGAAGTCCATTTGTATAATGACGGAACGAGGACGATACGGGGTGAAATACCTGCAATTTTCTTAAAGTGTTCGTGACGAAGCATATTTATAGCCATTAGATTTTGTTCTTTATCGCTTTTTGTCAGAAAACGAGCACTGAACAAAACTTTACTACCTGGAGAACCAGCACCTGATGTTAAGCGGTAACCATCGCCAAAGCATTGCCTCGTAGGTCACGCACCTTAGAAACGTGCCTTACAATTACAATGCACTGTCCTGCGTCCATCAGCTTGATGCATACTCGTGGTAAGCCTGTACCCATAAGTTCACTGGCAACCATACCCTTAAAACCGAAACACAACAACGCTGCAGGCGTACTCGTATATAGGCGGCAGAAATAGATAAATAAAGTTGAAATTTCAAGAACTCGGGTACTGATATTTTGTAAGTAATTGTTTTACCAGCCTAATTCCGATTGTAGCCAGCACCTATAAACCATTAGGAAACTTCACTGAAGCAAATCCTAGGATTTCATTAGGTCACCAAGACATGCTCCAATGTTACTTTTTAACTATCAAATGTGTTGTAAGACTATATATATATATATATATATATATATATATATATATATATATATATATATATATATATGTTTTCAGTTATACAATGCAACATTATTATCAGATAGAGCACACTAGACAACTTTTGTTTGCAGAAGATATAGTGTTGAAGTTTCCGCCCCGGGATTGTCACGTGTGAAGTCTTTATCTAAATAAATAATATATATAAATAATATAATATCTGCCGACAAATAGCAGTACTTGTGCTGCTGTGTTCCGGTTAGATGGTAATGGTATGTTCCTGTAATTACTGACACATAGGCATAACAGCTAAGTCCTATAGTATGACAACGTATCCACATAGAGATCAAGACAACATAATACCTTGTTTTGAATTCTATGTGGATATCCATGGGCTGCAGTAGCCACTTAACATCTGGTGGACTGCATGCTCGTTTGCCATTTAAGTAGTATAAAGAAAAAATAATGCTGGACATTTCACACAACGCCATCTAGCCCCAAACTGAGCAAAGCTTGTACTATGGGAACCAGATAACTAATTTTTTTTGTAAATATATACTTATAATACATAGAAAAATACTCAAACCCGGAACAAATATCTGTAGATCATGCAAACATATGTTCCGCGGCAACCTTCTGCGTCTCAGCCGGCTATTCGCCCACTGCAACACAAAGGTTGTTGACTAATATGTTGGTTGTTGAAATAAAATATATCACTGTTTATGTTATGTTATTGGAAAGAGCGCGCACAAAGTTACATCACATTAAATGTAGTTAAGGTATTTTACAGTAGGCTTTTTATAAAGATTTTGTTTAATTATGTTTTTAAATTTGTTAATTGTCAATTTTTGTACATCACTTGGGAGTTTGTTATAAAAGCGTACACCTTGCCCTTTAAACGATTTACTAACTTTATGAAGTCTTACAAGTGGCAACAGCGAGTTTATCTTTATTTCTAGTATTTAGATAATGATTATCGCTATTTTTCTTAAACAAATTAATATTTTTGTGAACATACATCAGATTTTCATAGATGTATTACAGGCTGAACCTATTTCGATGAAATTTTGGTATATACATAGATATTATTAGTATTTTAATATTTTAGAATGTTTATATATTACCTACCCTGGTATCTATTTATTTTGTTTTGCTTATACAAGTTAAATAAGTACACAGTTAATAAAAAATATAAGTTATAAAGCTACCGTCTTTTAACGTTCTCGTAAAATCCACTCCATCCAAAGGTTGTCTGGAAGAGACCGCTTTTACCGATAAGACCGCTAATTGTACTATCCCGTGTCTAGTTTTAAGTGTTTTAAATATTATTTGTTAATTTAAGTGTGTATATAATAAAGCGTTTTCTATTCTATTCTATTACTACATAGGCTACCTTTTATTCCTTAAATCAGTTCCCATGTACTAAAAATGGGGTGTTAACGCGCCGGCGAACTCCGAGCGCAACTTCAATTCGGCCGTGTCAAAAACTTCGGCCTGAATATCGCTATCCCTGTTTAGTGACGAAGTTTAGCCACGCAGAGCGACAGTGATAGCAATAGAACGATTCTAAATTTGATTAGATTTTGACCGTGTTCCGTAATACCAAAAATGATGACTGAAAACTTAATGTATTTTTCTCATTGTATTGTTATTCTGTAACTAGACGATATAATCTATGTTCCCATGACTAGGATACGTAAGATGTTGTTGTTTTTAATACGAAACAATTAGGTTGAAAACAGGTCTTTTATGACGTAAAAACATGCAGAATGCGATACGCTTCTATTTCAGTTTAGGTAAGTATTTTGATCTAATATATGGTTGTAAACCTAGATAAATACTATTCAAATTAAAATAATACCTTATTAAGGTAGAAATATGCTCCAATTAGAAATGATCTTGGTAGTACGTGTTGTATGGGCGATTGTCCCTCCGGTGTCCCCTTAAGTCAAGTTGCAACAGCGAGTTTAGCTTTATTTCTAGGCTTCTACATTTAGTAGTGTAACGCCTACGAAGCCGCGGGCAACAGCTAGTATATCATATAGTCGGGGAGAAAGTGTTTTCGTGTATGTAGTGGTTATCAAATCCCTTTGGTTGTACTGTCTGTACTTGGCTAGCTATGATACCATTCAAAAAAAGACATAACAAAAAAAAACTATTATAAAAATCATTTTAGATTATTATAAAGACGGAAAGCGACACCGAAGTAGGCCTAAAAAGCGCTAGAACGATGACTTGGACGTCTTCCAAAGAGACTGGCGAGATATGGCTCTAGACCGTGATAAGTGGAAGGAAGAGGAGGAGGCCTTTGCTCAGCAGTGGGACAGTAGGGGCTAGTAAAAAAAAAATCAGCTTCAGGCCATTTTAAGATTGTTTTTTCCAAGAAAATGAATGAAACTAACAAAGATATTCAACGAAGGGAAAAATTACTTTTATCATGGCATGTATTTATAACAAATTAAAAGAATGCTACCATAAAAATAGCCATAGATCATCATGAAATATGTTTATTAATATTACAAAAATTAGTCCTTGAAAGTGAACAAGCGCAAACATTTCTCAAGAACTTTAACCTTCTCGACCCTACGAGCATGTAATTATTTCCAAGAAATGAATACGTTTTGATTCGGGGTGAAACTGGAAGGTTCCAAGGTCACAAGAGGCTGGTAGCATTGTGTTTTCAATATACATAATTAAATAAATTTACCTACGTCCGTTGATAAAACATGTAATCTACATTTTTTTGTAATATTTCAAACACCCAATTCTGGTAATTTGTGTTAATTTATATCTATATTAGCTGTTGTCAGCGGCTTCGCACGCGAGCTTTGCCAATAAAAAGTAGCCTATGTGTTAATACCGGTTATGAACTACGTACATACCAAATTTCATCGCAATCGGTTCAGCCGTTCCGACGTGAAAGAGTAACCATATCCATACATACAAACTTTCGCGTTTATAATATTAAGTAGGATAATTCGGGGGCCCAATTCTGCTAATTTATAGTATAAATAAATATAATTATAAATATTGCTGGATATTTCACACTGCGCTATCTAGCCCCAAACTAAGCAGAGCTTGTACTATCGGAACCAGATAACTAATAGAATACATTGCATATAGATTTTTTTGTAAATACATACATACTTATAATATATAGAGAAACAACCAGACCCTGAACAAATATCTGTAGATCAAACAAACATTTGTTCCGCAGCGAGAATCGAACCCGCTACCTCCTGCGTCTCAGCCGGCTATTCGCCCACTGCGCCACGGAGGTCGTCAAGAGAATATCGATTATGGAGGCCATACCATTATTTAACGTTTATGATTGTTGTTTTATTAGAGCTATAACTATCGATATAAACAGTACCTAATATAGTAACCGCTATTATCATCAGCCGGCAGACGTCCACTGCTGAACATAGGCCTCCCCCTTAAATCGCCACAACGAGCGGTTGGTAGCCGTTTGCGCCCAACGGCTCCCCGCGATTCTTACTAGATCGTCGGTCCACCTTGTGGGGGGCCGGCTTACGATGCGTCTTCCAGTCCGTCGTCTCCACTCGAGAACCTTTCTTCCCCAACGGTTATCGGTTCTATGAGCGATGTGGCCTGCCCATTGCCACTTCAACTTGCTAATTTTGAGAGCTATGTCGGCAACTTTAGTTCTTCTGGGGATTTCCTCATTGCGGATTTTGTAACGAAAAAAAACCCCGAGCATAGCCCTCTCCATAGCTCGTTGAGCGACCTTGAGCTTGGTCATGAGACCATGAGTAAAGGACCACGTACCACTAGGAGTAGGAGTAGGTAAAACAATAGGAGTACGTAAAACAAAAAATGTTATGACATAGACTTTAGACACTCATAAAATGTTGAAACAGTTATAGTGAGTGGCCTAGTTTACAGACATTCAATTCAAAGCGCGATTGTTCTATTGTAACGAACATGCAGGCGAAATTGATTCAAATAACCAATTGAAATAGTAAACATTATGATCCATAATAATAGATATGGCCGACCAGGGTTCTATGTATGAGTGGAGTTTTCTGTTACATATGGCCACTACAGTGATGTGATGACGGCCCACGCGTTAAATATCGGACTGCATTTCTGTAAAATTTATTTTTTAGGGTTCCGTACTTCAAAAAGTAAAAAAGGAACCCTTATAAAATCACTCTTGTCCGTCTGTCCGTCTCTCTGTCCGTGTGTCACCACCGATTTTCTCAGGAACGGATGGACCTAGAAAGTTGAAATTTATACCAGATACTGAGGTCTATAGTCCCTATTAGGTGTATAAAAATCAAGGTCTCACATCAACACGATATAAATATATAGGCAAATTTAGATTTTCGCGAAAACTTGTAAGTACCCAAAATTTACCCTAATTTTCAACTATTTTGATTTTTCGGAATTTTTCCTTTACTTGTGCTGTAAGACCTTGCTTTTAACCAAAATAGACAATTCTAGGTTAACCGGAAGAACCCTATAGGTTTTAGGTCGAAAACCTATATGGTAGTTCCCGTTGACCTAGAATAACGAAATTTGGCAAATAAAATTGTGCTATTGAATAAAATAAATATTTAAGTGGGGCTCCCATACAACAGCCATGATTTTTTTGCCGTTTTTATATACAATGGTACGGAACACTTCCTGCGCGAGTCCGACTCGCACTTGCCGGTTTTTTAACTACAGGAATGCGGATAAAATCAAAACAATGTTGGGGTTCTTACAATATAAAAAAAACTGCGTCGAAGTCATAGGTAAAATGTTGATCACATTTACGTAACTACTGCAATATATAACACAATCTTGTTTTATAAGATGTTTCTAGAAGATTGAATCCAGGAAACGAAAACTATGCTCAAGATGCTTCTAATCAGGCTATGTTTTACGGCAATATTGCCTGGCGACATATTGTCGACACAATTTACGGTATACCTGTCCATCCTTTAAAGAAGACAACAAATGATGGCTTTTCAAAACGATTTATTTGCGTAATTTTTTGATAATACAAACTCGTATAGAATATAATAATATCAAAGGAAAATGAAGTTAATTAGACTTTCTGTTTGCTTCAGCAATGGAGGGTGGCACATGGTGCGCCCGCGATATCTCGCTGCGCGCGCAAAAGAAGTTCCTATCCAGGGTCGGAGGCACCGCCAGCGCCCGGGCCCTTGTGCTGGACGAGCACGCAGCAAAACTCTTTGACCAGGTAATTATGAGTTCCCATAAGCAACACAGAGCTCATTCATCTCTTTAATGCTAATCCAGCCGTTTTTAAAACTTTTATTTACAAGATGCTGGCAATAGAAGAAAATTGATAGATACAATCTTCAACTGCCGTTCCCGTAGTATAAGGACAGGAAGATATGATAGTACTCTAGAATCGACCCAGTGACTTACAGACCGAAAAAGTCCAGACGAAAATGGCCCCAAGACACTGACGGCATTGCCTTGCTGAATGACAATAGTTACGTTGAACCAGATAAGCGGCAATTCTCGGGGCGGCTCGACTCGATATAGAAGTCCCGAAAGACCACCACCACGTTATCTCAGCTATTTTCAGCTGTGATAAACCTAAAATGTTTCTGAATTTTAACAACACCACCAAGGCTCAAATACTTTAGCTCTGTGAAAACTAAAGACATTATTTCTCATTCCAGTTCTTAACAGTGCTTCGCGAGCGCGTCGAGAAGCGAGAAGCAGAGAAGCTTGTGAAGCACGTTATCAAGTCCGCTGTGAAGCTGGGAGTGCTTCGGCGGCATGGGCAGCTCTCGGCGGCTGATGAGCGCCAGCTGGCGGCCTTCCGGTCTAAGTTCCATGTGTGTTGCATTTCTGTACACCTTTTGATTATATGCTATTGATTATATACATCTGTGGATTAAAATAAATTGTGCGCAATAAACTATACTTTTAAATGATCGTCGTACGGAATGTACTTGTGGACTATTTGTTTAAACAGAATACGAACCCTCGTATGAATCTTAATATAATAAATATTGTTTAATATGTCCATAGTCGCTCACTATACTACTAAGATAATTTTAAAGAAAAGGTCAATAGAACAAAATGTTATAAAGGTTTTGCCAAGGATATCGATTAATGACGATTATTAGCCTTAGGGAAAACTACTCCTAAAGTAATGAAACAGTTAAAGGTAACCATATAAGGAATTTTATAGGCGTAAACCTTATTCCACAAGTCAAAAATACCAATACAATAAATACGAAAACTACAGTCTGCTTTAGGTACTATCATGTTGTACATATCGATGTGAATAGCGACTAATAGACTCGATTTAAAAACAATATGCAATTAAAATATGTTTTAGACGACGCCTGTACCTCAAATTATGATTTGGAGAGATGATTTGGTCCAAGACCAAAACAATTTTTGCGAATATTTCTGGTATGTAAAATAAGTATAAGTAATTATTGTGGATATATTTATTTCAGACGGTGTTAATGGCCGTAGTATCATTTTGCGAGGTGGACTATTCGTACGATCGCACCTTCCTTCAGGATGCCCTGCGCGAATCTCATCAATCTCTCAAGTAAGCCTTCAAATCTCTCTTCTCTGTGAACTTTTTTCAGTGCAGCAGGTTAGACTGCAGCGATATACTGCAGGTTTCGTAGAATGTTGCAGACTACTTCATGAATTAATTGCTCAAGACTTTAGACAGTTTTCAGTTGTTTTTTGACTGAAAACTGTTAAGTTAGTTTTTTTTTGTTAATGATAGTCAAACGCTTGATCACTACCTTACCTGGTGGTAAGTGATGGTGTGATCGAAGATGGAGCACGCTTGCCTAGAAATAACCTATACACTATGGGCTTGAAGACTCCGAGATTATACTGGTTCGGAAAAACATACGCCGGAAGTGAGTTCCACTTCTAGTTAGGATAAAAATCTGAGTCCAAACTCGTTAGAACATTTTAGTTTTCTGTTTGTCCATTTGCTTGCGACCAGGATAATTAATATTTACTCGTACGTCAAAGGAGTTCAGGATCGAGTAAATTACATGACATACATCTCGTCACTTTGATTTCTATATTTAGCTTGAAATACTGTTTCGAACAAATAAATAATATCACGTTTATTCAAGACAACAATGTGCACACACAAAATTTAATTTAATTTATTTGCAGGAAAACCAACAGCTGATAAACTTATACAAATAACATATTGTTTACCAGATAGCCAATACAGGTTTTCACGCTTATACAACAATATAGAAACAAAAAAATTCTGAACAACCATTCGACATCTCATAGTACAGATGCAATGAAGAAAGAGTATACCTATACTATTATTATATTAAATATACTATCATTAACCACTACAGAATTCACGATTCAACCGCTGTCGAATCGAAATGACGCTCAATGCAGAAAAGGTCACAGTCCGTGCGCTTACACAGCTTATTGAAATTGTCACTTGCTCGCCACAATAATGAGTTTTGCCTGTAATTTGTACCAACGATGGGTAAATCTATAGGAGGAATGAACCTAGTTTGTTTAAATGGAACATCAATTCTAATTTCATTTAACAAGTCGGGACAGTTTGTGACATTAGAGGATATTTTTAATAAAAAAAAAATATGATTACAAGGCCAATATCTATAAATACCTTAAAGACTAACATACATAAAACAATGAACTATATATATATATATATATAAGGTTATATATATTTTATATAATATATAAGATACTTATTTTTGCTTACAATTTTCCGTAACATTCTTTCCTCATTCCAGGTCCGTGGTAGAGCGCCATCTCTCGGACAAGTCAGTGTCCCGTCTCGCAGGAGTGTTTGCACTGGCATCCCGAGGTGAGTTACTTGACGCCTTGTTTGCCGGGCAAGTGAACGAGGACGTCCTTAAGCTAGCCCGCATGCTGCGCAAGGAACTTGACAGAGGCCTGCTATAATCTGTAAGGTAATCCGTCCGTAGAGCCCGTAGAGATCTTGTTACTACTGGATAGTCTTTTGGAAATGCCCAATTTTGATGTAGAATCCTTTATGGATTCTGAGGAGCTCCAGTGATCGGACTCTTATTGGGAGCACTTGTAGACAGTGTAGATACCCGGTGTGTTGATAAACTAAATGCGCTATTCTAATTCTTAAAACCGGATTTGACAATATCTTTGAACTAAATGTAATGAATCTGATTGAATCGCAGTTTCAAACCGTGTAAAACTGCCTATTTATCTCACAAAAATTTTGATAAACACAGACGCGCATATACGGAGACTTTATTCTATAATCTTTGCCACAAAATCGCTTGTCAATTGATAAAGAAAGGAGAGAGGATAAACGAGGGAGATATCTCAAACGGGCCAAAGTCCTTACCAAATCCCCGAAAACCTTTGTAGCCAGTCAAGATGGATCTTGCCGACTATGGGATCACAGTAGACTTTATAGTTATCTCCACAAATGGAAATTGGATTTATTATAAGAATCAGAGATAATAATTAAGCTGTAAATATTTTAGCACGATGTACTCGTACTTTGTATCGGCTAACATTGGTTTAAGTATTTATCCTACATTCTGATGGTAGCAAATATAATGTTTGTATCCGTCGCAAAAGATGCTAGCATTGTCTAGCACTATCTAATACTTTATTGAAGCACTTTCACAACTGCATTACACATGTTAATATTTGCTTATGTTTTGAAAAAGATAATGGTGGAAAGAATGATTAATTACTTTACAACGCCTTTAATTTTACAAGCTTTTTATTAACTTGTAATGTATGTATGTTTGTCCGGGTGGAATCTTGCAACTGAATTTTAAACCCATTCCCCTCAACCGATTGAGCTAAAATTTGGAATACATGTGCAACTTTGGTGACAATGTAAAAATATGGTACCATGGATGTGGTCTCATGATGGAGACGGATGCTAGACAACGGAACTTCTGAATGGATTATAGTAGGCTACTAGTGTTTGGGCTCATTTGAATCTGAATGCGGTTCAGATTATGAATTTTATAAAAGCTTGTTTTGAAAAAGTAATTTTTGTCATATATCTACGTATTTAGAGATATAATGTTTCAATGAAATTGAAATCTAATGTCTATACTCAAGTAGGTATACTACACTCACTAACAATTGACAAGGATGCAGTTTGAACTAAAAGTCGACGCTATGACTTTTGCAATACTCAATAATATTTTAATGGAGACTATTCGCCCGCCATTTGTTGCTAATTCTTTTGCCGAATAACATGTATTATTAAGTAAACTTGCCTCTTTCCAGTATTTTGATTTAAGTATTTTCTATTACGTACTAGGAAAAAGATCTGACTATGTCGAATAGATCTTGCCTCTATACCTACTCTATCACAGCGTTCTGTAGATGCATTTAGTAGTTCTAAATAGTATATTAAGATTTTGTACTCTATATTTGACATATTTACACTTTACTAACTATTAATAGCTTATCAAGTTTATGCTCTTGATCTTTTGAATCTCGAGGGAAATTCTCATATTCTCTAAAGTGGAATTGATCATGTTGAAGTAAAACTTCTTTACGCACGCTTGACTTGGGGAGTAAGCTGGTGAATGCGTGACGAGAGCGTTACGATAAGTGTGATTGGGCGAGGCGAAAGAATGTTGAGAGAGAGATATAAGTTAGTGAAGACAGAAAGAGAGAGAATTACGTTTCGTATTTCGTTTCGCTTTAGGGGCAAGAGAGAGAGGTGCGAGCACACATTTTCTTTCTCTCTTTCTCTCATAACTAGTTACGTTTCGTATATCTAAGTCACGGTGCAGGCCTAGTCTGTATCACACTGTAGGAGCAAGAGAGATCAGTGCGCGCGCACATTTTCTTTCTCTTCCTTTTAGTTCTTGAACCATTTTATATATTAATGTTTTGAAATAGAAGTTTTACTTCAGTCGTGTGGTCTAAAGCACTCTTGTTTTTTTTATCTAATATTATCTTAGAAATTTTGCTCTCTGCTACGCGTCTTGTTAATTTTAAGTGTGTAAATTTGATAAGCTATTTTTCAAGAGGACAGTTACCAGTAAGTAATCTACTACTCAAATATCAATATAATATCTAAGGACTTTTACATATAACTGAACAATTTTACGAATATCATAATCTATATCTTCAATTTCTGAAGAATTTTAATCATATTTACATTAATGTATGAATAAAACAGTAAAGGACCTAATGCATTCTCTAGTGCAATTATTGGTTTTGTAAAATAGGTTAACTTTAATTTTTTTTATAACCGAAGAATTTCCACTTATTTTAAGTTATTCTTAAGAATTTTGTATCAAAATTTTTAACTTTGGACCAAACGCTTTGATATCTAAACCGTTTTAACATATCTGGACTATTCATATCTTAATTTTTAATAGCAATAACGCTATAGTAATCGATATTGTTTAGTAGTAGTCTCACTGTCGCGCGCACATTATATCTTGCCTAAATGTTATGTCTTCTAGTAATTGTGTTCGAGGTTTGTGTTTGCTGTCTAGAGAAATTTCAAAATATTTATAATTATAGCCCTTTTTCGTAGTTTAAAAATCGCACGTACTCACGATCGTCTGGTCATGATTTGTCGAAATGCAATTGACGAATAATAGTCCTAGACAGGTCCTATAAGAAATTTTAAAATGATGAGTGTATAAATAAAATCTTGAAGAGTAATCGTGGGTTATCTTTAATGTTGGTTACTAATATCAACTACGATAACATGCTAAAACACTGTCCATAAAAATACAAAACAAGTATCTCTAGATAGCAAACAATGTATAGCTAGATGAAATCAAAGAAACGTCCACGTAGGGATTGTATTATAAAGACAATATGAGTGTGCTGTAATTTAAATGTTACAGAATTAAATCGTTTCAGGATTGCGTGTTGAATTGACGTGAGATTATTCGTTAATAATTAAAAATTAAATGTGTTTAGAAAGTTTGATGTTTTATAAAGTTGATCGGATATCGTGAATGCTGGATGTATTTGAACAATGTGTAAAAGTTAGACAAATAATGAATATAAAGGGAATGATACGATTATGAAAATAACAGAATTTAAAAATAATATTACTTTTATATTTTGCCTGTGCAGAAAGAGCGTCGCTCACGCCGAACTCCAGGCGTGTTATCTGACGAATATTTGAAGCCTTATGTTATGAATAGGTTTTCCACATTTTAAATGTTTTATTAAATAATTTTTGAGATTTTTATAGTCAGTTTATGTAATTTGCAAAGTTATGAGTTTAATGCTGAAGTACTGAGCACCAAAAGGCACGTTGACATGACATTTTGCGTAGATTTAGATATTTATCAATTTGTAAAACAGTTCATTTCGTTCTCTTAAATGTATCGTTGAGGTGGAATGAACCGTTATTATATACTTTTTGTTAAGCTGTGTTATCGTAAGTTTGTTCTAAGATTTGATATCAAAATATACAATTGAATTTAAAAAAAAACGTTTTATTTCGAGACCCTAATATTAATGAGTAATTGCGAGTTATAAGTAATTGAATTTTGAAGAGGTTTTGACATATATTATACTTTTCAAAGCAAAATTATGGCCACCCTATATTTTCGTTATTTTGAGAACAATATAGGGTTCTTTGGTAAATAAATGATTAAACTAATTTAAAAAAAATGAACGAAACAGAAGTCCTTAAATTTTATTTATACATCAGAAAAAAACGAAGTTTGCAGAATTTTCATGACAAATGCGAATTTGACAGAAAAAAACATACAGACGTTAAGAGTCATAAGTCACAATAGTTATTTGTTACACAAGAGTGCAAAGTTGCTTATTAACCGCGGGCTCAATTTGGATGACCGAGCTAGCGAAGGATTCTAAAATATAATAAAAATTAGAATCCTAAGCGTTAGCGAGGGAATCAAAAGAGCACGAGGTGAAAAATCTTTGCACTCGAGTGCAACACGTAACTTTTCACCCCACCTCAGCGAGGAATGACTAAATGCAAAAAAGTAATACACCAAGAAGGTTCCGAGTCTGAGTTTTTAACAAATTAAAAAAGGTTGTATGATAAATTCGGCACCATGGTGTAAATAGGTTTAATGATGTTGTGAATTCACAAACTTAGTGCACACGATGTTCTAAATTCAATTTACTTTATCCTCTAGCGGATAAAAACGGCTTTTGCACTCAGATATCGAAAAGCAAAATACTCTTTCGTGAGATAGTGGGATGAAAAACAATATTTTATGTTTATTAGTAATTTTCATGTTATATGAGTTTATGACTCGATGGATACAAAAGTTAAAAATAACATAATCCAATGCTAGTATTATGCTGTGAAAGTGTTTGCAATTACTTTAACCCAAAAAATCAAATAAAAAAAATCTTCATGGGTAACACTAGGCCCTTATTGTGTATATCTTAGAAAACTTAATAGGAAAAGGCTTGAAAATGCGTTGGTAAAATAAAACAAACAATTATTGTGAAAGCACCAGTCAAATATTTTTATTCACTAAAATTCAGTTATATTACAAATCTGTCAGTGTGAATAATGTGCTGGTACAATTTAAATATAATATTATGGTCGATAACTAACTTATTTGTAGGCATTACTGGACAAATTTAAGATTGAGTAACTTCTTTTTAATGTTGTCATAAGTATTCCAATAATGTCTACTGATAAGAACAAAATATTGACATTAAAATGCTCGGATACTCTCACACTCATACATAGGAAACTTGTATATTTTTTTCATGCCAATAGGATTTTAAATTTCTGTTTGGTTAACAATCTAACTAGTTTCTTTGTCTATCTGTAGTTTTCTTGAATTGAATAATATTGCTTTATTGCGTCGTCCTCGAGTTTTAAAAGACTGAAGTCGAACGACTTCGTGCCCAATACCTCGCCTTAATTGATCCGCTGCAGTGGAAGAGCTACTGATCCATGAAAGAGCTAATGAAGGGCAACCTTCCATTGTCACTTAAGCTACATACGGTGCTTAGACTTGGTCATTGACGGACTCACAAAAGTTCAAACTCAGGGTGTGCTAAAGAGCGATGGAGCGTATCCTTTTAGATGTTAAGCGAACTGATAGAATCCGTAACACTACTCTACGCTCTAAGACCGGTATCATCGATGTATAAGGCTGCAAAACTCAAATGGGAGTGGGCGGGTCATGATGATCACGCGAATGCACCCTGAAAGGTGGACTAAGATCTCCACCGACCTGCAACCTACAGGACGACGGCAATGAGACAGACCACGAAAACGTTGGCGCGACGATCTAGATGGGTTCCACTCTGACTGGCAGGATATTTCTGGAGAACGCAATGAATGGAATGAAATGGGGGAGACCTTTGCCCAGCAGTAGGACAGTAGATATTATTCAAAAAAAAATTGCTGGACATTTCACACAGCGCTATCTAGCCCCAAACTAAAAAGAGCTTGTATTATGGGAACCAGATAACTGATAGAATGCTTATAGACATGTTTTTTGTAAATACATACTTATAATATATAGAGAAACAATCAGACCCGGAACCTGTAGATCATGCAAACATTTGTTCCGCGGTGGGAATCGAACCCGCTACGTCTCAGCCGGCTATCCGCCCACTGCACCACGGAGGTCGTCTTGCTAGCTCAGATCCCAATAATTCAGGAAATTAGATCATTTTAAATTTGATAATAGAAATTTGTGTATGTATGGGTGTAAGAGTTCCTTTTCTATGTCTCAGGTTTACGTATAGAACTTTTTAATTTCCATTTGTTGTTGCGTGTGCTTTGGTTCTTGTATCTACTACACTCACGGAACATTTACTATCAAGAAATACAAAAACACGAGTTTTATTGAAACCGAGACATTGTATTATCTAATTTAACTTTCTTATATCAAACGATTAGAATGAAAAGCATATCGATGACCATAAGCGATGTATTTATTTACAAGTACCGAGTGGAATGTCTAAGTATGGAGATCCTAAATACATTTAGAGGACAGTAATATATTATTTTCTTGTATTTAAGAAAAGAAAATACATATTTTATTTCGATTAAGTATAGTTTTTTCAAAGCCGTTACGCGATGTACACCTCCTGCTTATAAGCAGAGTTTATTTTGAAATTCGTTACCTCGATTAATACCTACTACTGTCTACTTATATTAATAATGATTAGGTAAGATCCTTTATAATGTCTACTATTGAGATCGTCAGCTATGAGCAAAAGTGGTATTCGTATGGTTTGATCGTTGAGATCAACAGTGAAAGCGCCATCTATCGACACACGTGACACAACTGACAAGCTTAGCTTCATGAGCTTTTTATTAAACCTAAGAGTAAACTATTGTATAAAATAAACTTATCCGTCGTTACTTCCCTACCAAATAACTATACATAACTATACTAACGAGCATTATATCTATTACACCTATTTCAACATTGATAATGCTGTAATATTCAAATTAAGTACATTTTAAAGCATCAACAATATTGAAAGTTACTAAACAAAAGTTTTATAAAATTATACTTACTTTTGTCTCAAATGTTTCTTTTGATCATTTGTGAAATACTGTAGGTAGGCATTGTGTTTTGTATTTTAACTAATTGATTGTAATGTTTTTATCAAAATAAATGTAGTTTATGATAAAACGAATATATTATTATATATATTTTAATTACATTTACATAGTGTCTTAAATTTAGATATGTAGAGAGCTACAATACATTGAAGAGAGAGTATGTACCTACTGCCATTTATAAAGCATTCCCCGTGTCGTTTTCAGGGTAGGCAGGCGTGATATTATATATCTTTCATAGTTAAAAATCTGTTAACTTACGTAGTTAATTATCATCTAATACTTGGAAATATTAAAGAAAGATACTCTCACTTCAAATTATTACCACCTACACGAAACACGAGTTGCTAAGTGTTAGACATTTAGTTCTACACTTAAGTACTTAAGTAAAATGTAATATTAGTAAGGGACAGGGTTCGGGGAATAATACTGTGCGTAATAAATTATAGAATAATGTCATTTTCTCTATCTACCGATGAAATATCATTTACAATTGCGCTACACGGTAAAACCGAATTAGTTTTACCCTTTTTTCTAACGCAATCCGTGCGATAATCGCGCCGGCGAACCCTGAGCGCAACTTCAATTCGGCCGCGTCAAAAACTTCGGCCTGAATATCGCTATCCCTGTTTAGTGACGAAGTTTGGCCACGCAGAGTGACAGTGATAGCAATAGAACGATTCTAAATTTGTTTAGATTTTGACCGTGTTCCGTAATACCAAAAATGATGACTGAAAACTTGTTGTATTTTTCTCATTGTGTTGTTAATCTGTAACTAGACGATATAATCTATGTTCTCATGACTAGGATACGTAAGATGTTGTTGTTTTTAATACGAAACAATTAGGTTGAAAACAGGCCTTTTATGACGTAAAAACATGCAGAATGCGATACGCTTCTATTTCATTTTAGGTAAGTATTTTTGATTTTAGGTAAGTATGGTTGGTAACCTAGATAAATACTATTCAAATTAAAATAATACCTTATTAAGGTAGAAATATGCTCCAATTAGAAATGATCTTGGTAGTACGTGTTGTATGGGCGATTGTCCCTCCGGTGTCCCCTTAAGTATTTTGGCTTTCAAAGTATACAACAAAAATATATTTGATCGCGCAGCTTAAAAAAGTTGAATTAAATTTGCCACCATTTTAAAGAAACGTGTTAGAAACAATGAGTTGTTCAATATCAAATATAAAATAGGCTCAGGACAATACAATATTAGGTTTAATAAAAAATCTGGTAATATACGTTTTTTTTATACTTGCAAGTGCCAAGAAACGTCTGGTACAAACAACTAATTAAAATTTAATGTCGTTATATTATTTAATATACTCATATGAATATATATAGTATAAACATATATGATAAGATACAAGTATGTAGTATTAGCTTAAAACATATTATTGAATAGCTAACTAATAAGGCCGAGAACTGGGCATCGAAATAGGGGACGTCCACCAGCGAGATCGACATCCATAAGACCGTGGGTCGTACGTGGTTCAGACTGGCACAGGATCGGGAAGAAAGGCAGAAACAAAGAGAGGCATTTGCCCAGTAGTGGGTCGACACGGGCTAAAAATGATGATGATGATAATGAACTAATAAGGGTAAGTAAATGGTCTAAATTAATTAACTAAAGTCTCAATGCTCTAATGTTTGTTTAGCATAAATATATGTTATAAATACTTATAAGTGGTAAATACAGATGCAATGGATTGAGGCTTGCATGATGTCTATACAACGTGTGCCCTCCCACCATAGATATAAGGCAATTCACATACGTTTTTACCGCGGGACGCAAACTGAGGTAGCAAGCATCCTTAATTCCATCAAGGTCGACTACACAATGGCGACCACAGTAGCCAATGACCTCATAAACAAATGAAGTCCATATGGAGCACCGATCGTTTAGTGAAGTCAAACCTATACACAAATCAGGATATTACCAATTCCAATTATTTTCCTTGGACGTACCAATATAAGCACTTTTCGACACCACCTCACCTAAAAAATTCGTCACCTATCTGCAATACCCCGTGAATTGCATTCGCATTTCACGGATTTAATTCCCATATATATTAATACACGAAGAGAGTAGATTACAGAGGTTCTAAAAGAACAAATATCGAAACGTCCAAAAATGTAACCCTAGTTTTCTTCGCACAGAGCGTGTTTATAGAGGGGAGGGCTGTAGGCATGAAAAATTAAGTCGTCTATTCTACTCGTATGCATAAGTAGAAAAAACAGACGCAGGTCGAATTCAATAGAGTTTTTTTGAGAAATAGGGCCCTCATGGTCTTAATCCCGAAAACAAGCAACGTGTAAATCTTCCTATGACCGATAACTGCTCTCGTCTAACTAACACGCAGGCGAAAAAACGGAAGAATTGCCTCGGCTATATAAGATGATGGCGAGTCGCCTGAGTAATTTACGGCTATTCTGCCCTTCGAGCTGCAAGGAAACACCAGGACCCGTATTATTCTCATTGTAAAGATAACGTCAAACATCTCATAAAATCATGGATCATGCTAGATTTGACGACATCCCGCAAAAGAGAATTTTCGAAGACCCATAGACTAGTCACAAAATTACAAATTGATAAAGCCTGAGACGTGAGAAATCGTCCTGTATTGGAGCTCGTTGCAGTAGAAATAGGCAGAACGGTGGTACTTCCCCGGGCGGGCACAATCACAAAAAAGCTGCCTGAAGTAGTTATGAACGTTTCATGCAAGAAAGTTTAATGTTCCTACAAATTCAAGTCAATACTATTAAGTATCTAACTAATACCAGACGTTTCTTAGCAAAATATTCTCTTCCAGCCGTCTCCATCCCTCTTAATCCATCCTCCCCTATCTTCATCCCTTTCACACCTATTCCTTCAGTTTGTGCCAGTCTGCGATCTGGCGACGCGGGGCAGCTTGTACTTCGCGCCAGTGATGACGAGCGGAGCCAGATCCATTCGCACCCAGCTCCAGTCGACCGATCACCTGGAATAAAGTTACAACTCAGCTTGCTTAACTGAAAAATCAGAAAAATTTAAACTTAGGTCTAGTGGCTGAATTGGAGCGGTCTCGGTAGAAAACCAGCGTCTATCAATAAGGCGGGCATAATGATGAGTCGAGGCTCATTTACTGCACTCATGAGAAAAAAGTTCAAGTGTGATGCAAGTTTCTAGCCTGTTGCGTTAGTGAGCCCATAGTATAGTCCAATAATGAAGGACCACGTTTCTGTGCTATATGTCATCATAAATGGCATCAGATAACACTCACTGATCAAAGACTATCGTCTTCAGACATGTTCCTACACACGTCGTACATCGAAAATGTTCTGAAGGAAAGTGAACTAGTAAGACTAGTAAACAGCTTCCATCATCTATACTTTAAGTAATTTCTAGCTGACCAGGCAAACTTCGTACCGCCTTGACATGCATATGACGTGGGCTGCCAATGTACGTCGCCGGTAGAATTGTCAATCAGCCATCATTAGCTGCATCTATGAGAAAATGAAGTTTCTTCATAATTTCTTTTTGCGTAAATTTTTCCGATATTATAGTAGTAATTCTGCTATTCGGGGTGGAGACAAATCCAAACAATCAAAGATTATCAAAATCGGTCCAGCCGTTCTTGAGTTATCAATGGTGTACTAACCCGACTTGTTTTATATATATATATAGATCGATTAAAGTTATTTTCTTAGGGATACATAGTCAGAGGTTACACTGAATAAATAATTTATGAAGATACTAGTAGCATAAGCTAATATACTAGACGCCAACACGGGACAAGCTGCGATGATAGTGCTATCTCGCTCGTTCTTGCTCCCCTTACGGGAGCCGTTAGTGATGGCCCGAGTACCTATCAATAACACTAATTACCAGTTATTGTAAAAGATAAAAGTAGCTTAAGCTTCTATGGTGAGTTGTTATAGTCTAGAGAAGATAAAAGTAGCGTAAGCTTCTACGGTGAGTTGTTATAGTGTAGAGAAGATAAAAGTAGCGTAAGCTTCTTCGGTGAGTGGTCATGGTCAAGAGAAGATACAAGTAACGTAAGCTTCTACGGTGAGTGGTCATATACTAGAGAAGATAAAAGTAGCGTAAGCTTCTTCGGTGAGTGGTCATGGTCAAGAGAAGATACAAGTAACGTAAGCTTCTACGGTGAGTGGTCATATACTAGAGAAGATAAAAGTAGCATAAGCTTCTACGGTGAGTTGTTATAGTGTAGAGAAGATAAAAGTAGCGTAAGCTTCTTCGGTGAGTGGTCATGGTCAAGAGAAGATACAAGTAACGTAAGCTTCTACGGTGAATGGTCATATACTAGAGAAGATAAAAGTAGCGTAAGCTTCTACGGTGAGTTGTTATAGTGTAGAGAAGATAAAAGTAGCGTAAGCTTCTTCGGTGAGTGGTCATGGTCAAGAGAAGATACAAGTAACGTAAGCTTCTACGGTGAATGGTCATATACTAGAGAAGATAAAAGTAGCGTAAGCTTCTTCGGTGAGTGGTCATGGTCAAGAGAAGATACAAGTAACGTAAGCTTCTACGGTGAGTGGTTATAGTCTAGAAAAGATAAAAGTAGCGTAAACTTCTACGGTGAGTGGTCATACACTAGAGAAGATAAAAGTAGCGCAAGCTTCTATGATGAGTGGTCATAGTCTAGAGAAGATAAAAGTAGCGTAAGCTTCTACGGTGAGTTGTTATAGTGTAGAGAAGATAAAAGTAGCGCAAGCTTCTACGGTGAGTGGTCATATACTAGAGAAGATAAAAGTAGCGTAAGCTTCTTCGGTGAGTGGTCATGGTCAAGAGAAGATACAAGTAACGTAAGCTTCTACGGTGAGTGGTTATAGTCTAGAAAAGATAAAAGTAGCGTAAACTTCTACGGTGAGTGGTCATATACTAGAGAAGATAAAAGTAGCGCAAGCTTCTATGGTGAGTGGTCATAGTCTAGAGGAGATAAAAGTAGCGTAAGCTTCTACGGTGAGTTGTTATAGTGTAGAGAAGATAAAAGTAGCGCAAGCTTCTACGGTGAGTGGTCATATACTAGAGAAGATAAAAGTAGCGTAAACTTCTTCGGTGAGTGGTCATAGTCTAGAGAAGATAAAAGTAGCGCAAGCTTCTACGGTGAGTGGTCATATACTAGAGAAGATAAAAGTAGCGTAAGCTTCTTCGGTGAGTGGTCATGGTCAAGAGAAGATACAAGTAACGTAAGCTTCTACGGTGAGTGGTCATATACTAGAGAATATAAAAGTAGCGTAAGCTTCTTCGGTGAGTGGTCATGGTCAAGAGAAGATACAAGTAACGTAAGCTTCTACGGTGAGTGGTCATATACTAGAGAAGATAAAAGTAGCGTAAGCTTCTTCGGTGAGTGGTCATGGTCAAGAGAAGATACAAGTAACGTAAGCTTCTACGGTGAGTGGTTATAGTCTAGAAAAGATAAAAGTAGCGTAAAGTTCTACGGTGAGTGGTCATAGTCTAGAGAAGATAAAAGTAGCGTAAGCTTCTTCGGTGAGTGGTCATGGTCAAGAGAAGATACAAGTAACGTAAGCTTCTACGGTGAGTGGTTATAGTCTAGAAAAGATAAAAGTAGCGTAAACTTCTACAGTCAGTGGTAATAGTCTAGAGAAGATAAAAGTAGCGTAACCTTCTATGGTGAGTGGTCATAGTCTAGAGAAGATAAAAGTAGCGTAAGCTTCTACGGTGAGTGGTCATATACTAGAGAAGATAAAAGTAGCGTAAGCTTCTTCGGTGAATGGTCATGGTCAAGAGAAGATGCAAGTAGCGTAAGCTTCTACGGTGAGTGGTTATAGTCTAGAGAAGATAAAAGTAGCGTAAGCTTCAATGGTGAGTGGTCATATACTAGAGAAGATAAAAGTAGCGTAAGCTTCTATGGTGAGTGGTCATATACTAGAGAAGATAAAAGTAGCGTAAGCTTCTATGGTGAGTGGTCATATACTAGAGAAGATAAAAGTAGCGCAAGCTTCTATGGTGAGTGGTCATATACTAGAGAAGATAAAAGTAGCGTAAGCTTCTATCGTGAGTGGTCATAGTCTAGAGAAGATAAAAGTAGCGTAAGCTTCTACGGTGAGTGGTCATAGTCTAGAGAAGATAAAAGTAGCGTAAGCTTCTATGGTGAGTGGTCATATACTAGAGAAGATAAAAGTAGCGTAAGCTTCTATGGTGAGTGGTCATATACTAGAGAAGATAAAAGTAGCGTAAGCTTCTATCGTGAGTGGTCATAGTCTAGAGAAGATAAAAGTAGCGTAAGCTTCTACGGTGAGTGGTCATAGTCTAGAGAAGATAAAAGTAGCGTAAGCTTCTATGGTGAGTGGTCATATACTAGAGAAGATAAAAGTAGCGTAAGCTTCTATGGTGAGTGGTCATATACTAGAGAAGATAAAAGTAGCGTAAGCTTCTATCGTGAGTGGTCATAGTCTAGAGAAGATAAAAGTAGCGTAAGCTTCTATGGTGAGTGGTCATAGTCTAGAGAAGATAAAAGTAGCGTAAGCTTCTACGGTGAGTGGTCATAGTCTAGAGAAGATAAAAGTAGCGTAAGCTTCTATGGTGAGTGGTCATATACTAGAGAAGATAAAAGTAGCGTAAGCTTCTATGGTGAGTGGTCATAGTCTAGAGAAGATAAAAGTAGCGTAAGCTTCTACGGTGAGTGGTTATAGTCTAGAGAAGATAAAAGTAGCGTAAGCTTCTACGGTGAGTGGTTATAGTCTAGAGAAGATAAAAGTAGCGTAAGCTTCTACGGTGAGTGGTTATAGTCTAGAGAAGATAAAAGTAGCGTAAGCTTCTACGGTGAGTGGTTATAGTCTAGAGAAGATAAAAGTAGCGTAAGCTTCTACGGTGAGTGGTTATAGTCTAGAGAAGATAAAAGTAGCGTAAGCTTCTACGGTGAGTGGTTATAGTCTAGAGAAGATAAAAGTAGCGTAAGCTTCTACGGTGAGTGGTTATAGTCTAGAGAAGATAAAAGTAGCGTAAGCTTCTACGGTGAGTGGTTATAGTCTAGAGAAGATATAAGTAGCGTAAGCTTCTACGGTGAGTGGTTATAGTCTAGAGAAGATAAAAGTAGCGTAAGCTTCTACGGTGAGTGGTTATAGTCTAGAGAAGATAAAAGTAGCGTAAGCTTCTACGGTGAGTGGTTATAGTCTAGAGAAGATAAAAGTAGCGTAAGCTTCTACGGTGAGTGGTTATAGTCTAGAGAAGATAAAAGTAGCGTAAGCTTCTACGGTGAGTTGTAATAGTGTAGAGAAGATAAAAGTAGCGCAAGCTTCTTCGGTGAATGGTCATGGTCAAGAGAAGATACAAGTAGCATAAGCTTCTACGGTGAGTGGTTATAGTCTAGAAAAGATATAAGTAGCGTAAGCTTCTATGGTGAGTGGTCATAGTCTAGGGAAGATAAAAGTGCAGTATTACCTCACTACTCACCTCGTTCTTAGTGAGTCGATCCCAGTCCAAGACCAGCAGCTCCAGTGAGACGTGGTCGAGGGTGGCGTTGGGCGCGGCTGGCACTTCGAACACGAATGACTCGTTGAAGACGGGGTTCAGGGTCCGCTTCTTTACGTGTGTCTTCTTCTTTGCAATGCGTTGCCCGTTGTATAGCAGGTACATCTTTACGTATCTGTGAAAGTAGAGCAAGTATTAATTTTAATTAATACATCCTATAACTTTCCAGATTGCAACTCGTTTACGGTTGGGTGCGCGTCCCTCATCAGTGCCAGTGCGGTTCGGCAGTCGAACAGCTTGGTCACCATGGATTATCGTGTTCCAGGGCCGCCGGTAGGATTTACCGTCACGTTAGTCTTAATGATATCATCCGCCGGGCTTTTTGCAGCGTCAACGTTCCAGCCGTTCTCGAACCGAACGGTCTGATACGTGACGATGGTAAGAGGCCTGACGGTATGACTCTTATACCTTGGGAGAAGGGTAGGCCTTTGCTGTGGGACGCCACGTGCGTCGATACCCTTGCGCCATCTCATCTGTCTGGTACAGCAGTTGAGGTCGGTGCAGCGGCAAATTCAGCCGAAGATCTCAAGGGGCGTAAATATGGAAGTCTCGACAGAGCTTACGTATTTGAGCCATTTATGGTCGAGTCCCTGGGCCGGGACCCATCGCGTTTTCAAAATTCTTTCTTGGCGTTTGGTCGAAGCGACGTGTGATCCGAGAGCTGGCGCTTATCTGGCTCAACGCATAAGCATTGCAATTCATCGGGGCAATGCAGCCAGTGTCTTGGGGAAACTTCAGCCTGGTAGTGATCTGGAGCAGTTGAGCTATCTATAGTTCGTTTGCAACGGTCTTTAGATGATTCAACTGTTTCATCTGTACTTTTATTGTAAATAATTGTATATTCTTTCTGAAATATTATTGGTTTAAAAACATTTAATTAATTTATTTTAATTTACATAAGTACATCGTTATTTACTAGATTTTGCATATTATTACATGCAATTTCATTTATAGACGAACACAGCATGTACATTACAGTTAGCATAAACATACCTGTTTGAATTAAAATAATCTGATTTAACATTAATTTACTATCAATCTTGGTAATACTAAGTTATCAATTATGTTCTTTATTCTTTATTGTACACAAGAAAATACATTATAAAGTACAGAAATAGAGGACATGTACAAAGGCGAGCTTAACCCTATAAAGAGTTTTCTTCCAGCAAACCTTTGAGGCTAGAGAGAGAGAGATGATTTTAAAGGTAGGTGCGGGTACAAGAATCATAAATATGTACATTTATCTTAAACAAACTAAACGAAATATACCAAAAGAAAGTAATAAAATGAATGAATATAATAAATAAAATAAATAGACTAATATATACAAAAATAAATATATACCTACAATAAAATAAAATTACAGAGAAAGATAGTGCTCTTTAACTTTCCGTTTGAAAATGTTAAACGACGGACTAGCGCGAACTTCATAGGGCAGGGCATTCCAAATTTTCACCGCATAAACGGTAAAGAAGCCACCATTGTATTTATTTATTTATTTCTAGGAAAACCAACAGCTGATAAACTTATACAAATAAGAGGTTGTTTAACAGATAGCCAATTACAGGTTTTCACGTTTATACAACATTATAGAAACAGAAAAATGTGAACAACCATTCAACATCTCATATTACAGATGCAATGAAGAAAGAGTATACCTATACTATTATTATATTAAATATACTATCATTAACCACTACAGAATTCACGATTCAACCGCTGTCGAATCGAACTGACGCTCAATGCAGAAAAGGTCACAGTCCATGCGCTTACACAGCTTATTGAAATTGTCACTTGCTCGCCACAATAATGAGTTTTGCCTGTAATTTGTACCAACGATGGGTGAATCTATAGGAGGAATGAACCTAGTTTGTTTAAATGTAACATTAATTATAATTTAGTCTATCAAGTAGAACTGTTGTAGTTGGTAGTGCACAGTGGTCGACTGCAATTTTGATTTTTACTTAATCTAGTTTTCGCACTCCTCTGTGCGCGCAATTAGCTTAAAAAGGGGTACAAAGTTTACTCTTATATTGTGGGTGGTCGCGCAAAAATATACATGTTTGCACGAGAGGAATCAGAAACAACTACTAGTTAAAGATATTTTAGGACAGGATTTAAATGATTTTAAAAAATCTAAAATTAGCATTAATGAATAATTAATGGCCGGTTTCTTCGTTTTAGATAACGACTCGTTTCACGAGTTACCGACGTTTATAGAAACCGGCTAATGTTATTTTTAGGATGTGTTAAAAAAACGATCAATACGGAACTCAATTATTTAAGTATTTCCTTGCATCTGTTCAATCGTCCTTTTATTATACTTTGGTGTGTTGGTGTCATAATACATTTAAAAAAATAATATGCATACACCTAGATATTTCTAATTTCATTGCCACTTAGCCCGGTTGCATAATAATCCCTATATAAAATTAGCAACTAAACATGTTTAAATCTGACGTATTTGTATGATTTAACAAGTCTCTTAAACACATGTAGGTCGCCCTTAGTGTAAAGTTCAGATAGGACGCTTTGTTAAGTGACCGAGGCTGAGGTGATAGCCACTCTTAATGTGTATGTATTTGATAGGATGCTCTCGGAGTCTTCAAGTCCAGAGTGAACAGGTTCTTTCTAGGCAAACGTGCGCCATCTTCGACCACACTATCACTTACCATCAATCAGGCGAGGTAGTCAAGCACTTGACTATCACCAATAAAATTACTGAAATGTGTACTTACGGATCTGCAAGTCCTGTGACGTCCATCTTGGGTAAGTTGCGTGCCTTTAGCAGCACCACGGTCAGCCGAGCGGCCGCCGGCTGCCAGCAGAGAGACACCAGTACTTCTCCACGGCCTACGCTGCGCATCTGTACAACAAAGATAATGTTCATTGGTATTGTTACGCCGAGGCTGTTACAGAATAAGTAATAGTCGGCGTCTCGAAGTTATACCTACTGTGTCACAGAATTGGTAATACATGGTGTTTAATATACCTACATACTACGTTTTTACCTACAGCTGCACAGAATAAGAAATAGTAGTTGATCGAAATACTTACACGTTTCTAGTTACCAGTGGAATCATCGAGAACATTCGAGAGATATGTACTGGCTGTTTTAGCTATACGTGCGAATATTTCGGTGACTTTTAGTGGTTTATTGTGCAACGGTGGTGTGAATTAGTGTGTTGTGACTGCTTGTGATTAAGATCGTGTATTTGTCATTTTAGTGTTGAATAAAAGTGTTATTTTGGTTATATTGATTTTCATTATTTTATCCCGAACCCTCAGCTCGTAACAGTATCATATAGGTAGGTACAGAGGTGCATTTATCGTAGGTAAATAATTAACATTAGGCATACACATGCATGCACTATAATTATATGATAATAGCACATAATAAAACACAATAAATCATTAATATATTTGTTGTACTCGTTAACTTTTGAGTGTTCATGGAAGTTCGGACTAGAT
This sequence comes from Philereme vetulata, assembly GCA_918857605.2. NCBI lineage: Eukaryota > Metazoa > Arthropoda > Insecta > Lepidoptera > Geometridae > Philereme > Philereme vetulata. The sequence continues at coordinate 7,673,946 of OU975442.1, forward strand.
GAAGAAAGATGTTGCCGCGAGTTGTTACTGACTGCGTGGTTGCTGATATATAACATTACAAAAATTTGTGTACTTGTGTAATTACTAATAACACAGGCGCAAATTTCCCCCACTCAGCTATTCACGATGCTCAGGACTCGTGGCAGCATCTTACGGTAAAACACGTTGGAACAAAAGTGATCCCTATGCCTTGGTTTTCTAAGAAGTGATGGTCTAAACACGCCAGCCTTAACCTACGGTGTCGAAAAATAAGTGATGTTTTTCTCTGTTGTAATGGTATTTTAGACCCTACTGTTCAAATCAAATCAAAATCTTTTTATTCATTAAAATCAGAAGGATCACTTTGAAACGTCAATTTTGCTGCGTGTTCCTTCGTGACCAAGCCAGGAGAGAAAGGCAAGAAAGAAGGCTGGTTGTTCTTTTTAATTATCCTTTTAGAATACATACAACTTACGTCTAAATTGTAACATTTTTGAACGAGTTGAAGCAATTTCAATCCCAAGCTTCTCTATCATCTAAATAATTCGATATTTAATAGTAGGCTTTTTTATAAAGAGTTTGTTTAATTACGTTTTTAAATTTGTTAATTGTCAATTTTTGTACATAAATAAATAAATAAATATTGCTGGACATTTCACACAGCGTTATCTAGCCCCAAACTAAGCAGAGCTTGTACTATGGGAACCAGATAACTGATAGAATACTTATATATACTTATTTTTGTAAATACATACTTATAATGTATAGAAAAACACCCAGACACTGAACAAATACATGCAAACATTTGTTCCGCGGCGGGAATCGAACCCGCTACCTCCTGCGTCTCAGCCAGCTATACGCCCACTGCGCCACGGAGGTCGTCAAATATACATCACTTGGGAGTTTGTTATAAAAGCATACACCTTGCCCTTTGAACGATTTACACAGCAGTATACCGTATGTTAAAATTTTACTTTTTCCATTTATGTCCCCTTTGGCAATAAAAATATTTTTTTTTCTTGTAATATAGGTATTAGTGGGGATTTAGTATTTATAAATATTTCAAATTTAAAGTCGATTGCTTCAGTATTTGCTCAGATACATTTTAATTTCTTTATTGTACACCATAAAAAAATAAAACATACAAAATAGAACACAATTAAATCAAAGGTACAATGGGCGGCCTTGTCACTAAAATCAATCTCTTCCAGGTAACCTTTAGATGGACATGATCTATGTGAACAAATGAGGACGGCGGGCGGCTTAAATAACAGCTGTGATAGACAGATTTTACGAGGCCATAAATGAAATGAATGTTATTTATTGAAAACAAAGAATACACAGTTACATTCATTAAAATTAAATTCGGCTGTCGTAATATAATACAAATAGTTTAAATGGGATCAGTCACAGTGAGATAACAAAAATTACCGGCCAAGTGCGAGTCGGACTCGAACACAAAGGGTTCCGTACCATATAAAAACGAGCAAAAAAAAATCACGTTTGTTGTATGGGAGCCCGCCTTAAATATTTATTTTATTCTTTTTTTAGTATATGTCGTTATAGCGGCAACAGAAATACATCATCTGTGAAAATTTCAACTGTCTAACTAGCACGGTTCATGAGATACAGCCTGGGACAAACAGACAGACAGACGGACAGACATAGCAGTCTTAGTAATAGGGTCCCGTTTTACCCTTTGGGTACGGAACCCTAAAAAGTGACACTCTGGGAGTGCCGACAGATGTGAAAACTTGAATAAAATCAGACTACATTACAGATACTCATATACAGAGATGTTGGTAAGGGTAACAGTGTCGCGAGTTCAATGGTTTTTTCCCATCTCAGAAAATGCCCAACGCGCCTAAAGAAGTTTTCACTTCAATAATACTATAATAACAACGGTACTCGCTTATATTATACACAGTTTGTTCTAAGAGCTGCCTAATTTTGTTATAGAATGAGTACACGTACACATCCTAATTTGTCAGGGTAGTTTATTAAATAATTTCGGATCAATGCTTTGAGGTAGCTTTTCCGATAAATTAAATCTATGTTTTACAAACTATAAACACGTTTTATATATACTACGTTTACTGCTACATCCTTATTTAACTTTGAAAATTTTGTCCAAAATATTTTAACATTTTAAACCGGCCAGACGGACGGACAGAGACCCTAAGGATTCTGTTTTTACCATTTTGGTCTGGAACCCTAAAACTGCTTATTTAATGTCCCCAGAAACAATAGCTCGTTTTTCCCCCGCACACAATTTAAACTAGGTTTTGTATAAAATGAAAAGTTAATGCAATGTTACTCACGAAGTCTTGCGTGCAAGCTATAGTCACGAGACCACGTACATAATAAGACAATCACGTATGACCAGTATAATAGATAGATATACTCTTTATTGCACACCAAATAAAAACACAGTAACAAAGGAAATATACAATAAATAACGGTACAACCTCAATGAGACCGGATTTTGAGCTACGACACATTGTACCTACATATGCTGTGATACCATGGTAGCTCCTAGAGCCTGGTGCGAGGTCAGATGAATGAATGAACATTCTTTAATATACCTTACAAAATAGACTGAGCGACGGAAACACAAATAAATGTAAGCATAATGGGCGGTCTTATCGCTAAACGCGATCTCTTCCAGACAACTTTTGGATGGACAGGATAAACGAAAATCAAGACGGCGGTTTATTACCTTTAACATACATAAACATAAACTATAAAATACAATAAACTTAGTATACCTAACCTTAAAAATTTTAAAATTAAAAATATTTGATTACCTGACAGAAAAAGCGGGAAGGTCTTTTACACGATACGTGTGTTATAGAGTTAATTTGTGTTGATGTTATTGCTATTATAAAACTATCATCGTCTAGGGTGCCACTGATGTAGATAGATAGATAACTTTTTATTGAATTACCACACAAACAGAAATAATACAAAAATAAGTACTAGGTTCAAATAAATAAGGCAATACACTGGGCGGCCTTATCGCTAAAAGCGATCTCTTCCAGGCAACCTTTGGATGGAGCGAAATTTATAAAAAATACGGAGTGCGGTGTACTTTAGAGGATACATTTACACATAATGTATGTATGTAATTTAACTTAATTTAATCGTTTTTTATTTGTATTTCTTTATTGTACACTTTTATTTTGTTTGTTTTGTTATTCTGTACTTTTAAACATAACCATGTCCGCAATAAGTGAAATGGCCTTAACGGAAGACCAGCGCTGGTTGTTGCAACCAGCACATGCTGAGTTAAATACCATTTTGCAACTATACTGTTTAAATTAAGATTTGTTTTGTGTTTTTTTTTACTTTACTTATTTTCATTTGTTTTTTATGTATTAACTTTCAGTATGTGGCAAATAAAATATTATTCTATTCTATTGATTATGCCTATAGTGTGACCATTAGTGCTGTGTACTCCCTGAGGTATGCGCGCGGCGAGACGGGGGAGAGAATCGGCTGCTGCGCTCTGTCAGTACGCCGTCAACGCTCGTGGCGGCAGGTAGTGTTATTTGTATCGGACTGTCTATGTCAGACGCACATGACATAGACAGTCCGATACAAATAACACTACCTGCCGCCACGAGCGTTGACGGCGTACTGACAGAGCGCAGCAGCCGATTCTCTCCCCCGTCTCGCCGCGCGCATACCTCAGGGAGTACACAGCACTAATGGTCACACTATAGTAAACATTAACTACATTACATATGGAGGATAAGTAGAATGAATAACAGAAAAACTAACTAGCAGTTAAGTATGCTAGGGACACAAAGCATTCAATGCTTGCTACACACAGGTGCTGTAACAATGGCGGCTTTGATTGTCTTAATTATGCGTGTGATTTAAGTATTTAGGTGTACAACAATGATCTTGAATACTCTAACAAGTCGGGCAAGTTATCGAAGCTCGAAACAAAGCCTCTTTTGTCAGTCAATGTTTTCAGTCACGAGCGTTTCGTCACTGGCTACATTTAAAGCTTTGTTCATATAGCTTGTATTTTCGCGTCTAGTTATTTGTTCTAATATTGTTTGTTAATTTAAGTGTGGTGCACAATAAGGCGTTTACTATCTATAACTGAATACAATGACGAAGGCGAGAGAGTGCCTAACGCAATGTGATCATAGAATTATTGATTGTATAGACAATTAATGCCACACTTCTATCACTTTTATTGTGTAATGATGAATGATTAGGCTTTGTAAGCATGATCATATTACAAAGCTGTAGCTTGTAATATGATGATAGTAGCTGTACAATTTATCGTTTGAGTTAATTAATCGTTAATTGGATATTGGAAATAACAACTATAAAAACGCGAGAGCAGCAACACCATCCTGAACGTCATCGCCAACAAACTCGACTGTCTTCTGATGTGGAAACTCACGCAGAGGACTAAATCGCAATTAGTAATTAATTACTTAAGTACAAACTCCCCTAGATTTAAGCTTATTAATAACAAAATGGATCCATTGTTATCTTATTAAATACTAGCTGACCAATCCGCGGCTTCGCACGCGTGCTTTGCCAATAAAAAGTAGCCTATGTGTTAATCCAGGTACATACCAAATTTCAGCGCAATCGGTTCAGCCGTTCCGGCATGAAAGAGTAACAAACATTCATACATCCATACATACAAACTTTCGCGTTTATAATATTAGTCGGATAAATACATAATTATCATTATAACATTACAGGCAACTTGCGTAACGATGCCTAAGTATACACTGGCTAAATATGTTTAGAGAGCGTTGTGCATGCGGGGTTTAATATCTCAGATATTAAATAGGGCTTGTAACTTTATATGCTAGAAGAAAAAAATACATATATTTTGACTCGCTATGAAGGTTTTTGCTTACTTTGAGACTGCGTGGTTGGATCTCCCGGCAGAGTGCCATTGCCTCTCCACTATGCAGCTGCAGGCTCGACAGTGGGGATACTACTTCCCCAATAATCTCATCGCGGGAATATCTGCAAAAGGATAATAGACAAAATTACATAAAAATTAAAAAAACTTATTTAAACTTTATTGAAAAAAATATGAACATAAAATTACATACGTATGTGATAAGATACTTGATTTTGTATGGATTTGCTGCCTTCCAAATTCCGATTCGATATTCCAAAACGGAATTCCGACTGTATGTGACCGGCCTAATTAGCTAATGTATTAGAACAAAACCTTTAATTTGCATGAGTAAAATAATCAAAATTATTGATTAAAACTTTTTCAAACTTTCGCGATCACTGTACATAATTATTGATTAAAACGGGTATTTATCGCGTATGTACCTTTTTTATTTGTTATCCCGACGTTTCGGCTGTGTTGCAACAGTCATGGTCTCGGGCTGACTCATACAGCATGACTGTTGCAACACAGCCGAAACGTCGGGATAACAAATAAAAAAGGTACATACGCGATAAATACCCGTTTTAATCAATAATTATGTACAGTGATCGCGAAAGTTTCAAAAATACTAAAATAATCAAACCGTTATTCGGTTCTCGTAGCACCTGCGTAGCACTTCATAGCACCCATAAACTGAAATGACTGTATTATTTTTACATTTTTGACATTGACCATCGTGATTATCATCTAACAGTAATTTAAAATCTCTAGCAAAAGTTTAATAACAAAATGGATGACATGTCTGAAATAAATAAATGAATTGAATTTAAATGAAAAGGTCCGGCAGTAAATCCAAAAGCCACCAAACTTTAGGCTTTCCTAATATTATAATATTAAGCCTATATTCTGACATTTTGCATTCCGTTAATTACAATTTAGATCATATAATGTCTCTTAGTTCAGAGTGCCGATCGGCAAAGGCCTCCTCTAGAGGCGGGTTTCTATATCCGTCGGTAACCGACTACGCCTCGTATGCCCTTGAAAAACTGTCAAACTAGTGTCAAACTTTTGACAGGTTTTCAGGGAGAAACGGACCGTAGCTGGTTACCGACGGATATAGGAACCCGCTATAGCTCTCTCCAATGAAGTCTGTCAGTAGCAGCTCTCCTCCAATAGGGACCGGCAGTTAATTTTATTTCATCATCCCATCTTTTGATTTGCCTTCCTTTTGCTCTTTTTCCATCTTTTGGGTACCAGTTTGTTACTACTTAACTAGTAGTAACAAACTAGTAACAGGCAAATTTCATAATTTCTAAAAAATATATGGTATCTGTACTTTTTCGTCAAGTAAATTACAAACTGTTTTATTATGTACACACGGCTACACATCAAGCTATACATCTCCAGTATAAGCTGACCTCGCACTGTGTAGGCTATTCGTAGAATGAGAGGTCAGCTTATACTGGAACTGTACAACTTAATGTGTAGCCGTGTGTACAACATTAATAACGCACAACCGGAATCGTAATCGATAAATTATCAATAAACAATTTTTAATGCAAATCAATGGCGCCTTTGTGCCTATGTCGCTTAGTGAGTTTAACAGATACATGATGAATGAATATGATTTGTTGTTCAATTTTATACAGGCTGTTTCATTAATATTTTAGAACTTGATATAAATGTTGTTTGAAAGTTTAAAATTTCTAGAATAGAATAGAATTATCATTTATTTGGTACACACAAAATGACACATGAAAAAATTTTAAGGAACAGTAGATACAATTGAATCCAATAAAACAAGTTCGACTCATGTGTCTGCGTACCAAAATGGCGTTCAGCTCAGCATAATGTTGGATGTTAAGCAACCAACGCAAATTTTCAGCTGAAACCAGAAGCAAAGGTAAAATAAAAAATAAATAAAGAAGTGAGTAAATAAAAGGTGTGTACAGTTTTATTAAAAATGTAAATATAAATTTTATAAACATAATTATTGATTAAAACGGGTATTTATCGCGTATGTACCTTTTTTATTTGTTATCCCGACGTTTCGGCTGTGTTGCTACAGTCACGGTCTCGGGTTCACTCTTTATAAACATTGTATGTTATAAACATACTTTTTAAAAATAATATTAAGTATATTATATTATCTATAATAATATAAAAATGTATCGCAAAATGTGTTGGTAAGCGCATAACTCAACAACGCCTGGACCAATTTGGCCAATTCTTTTTTTGTTGTATTTCTTATTGTCAGGAGAAGGTACTTATGAAAGAACAAATTAGGAATATTGCGCGCAAAATTAGAAAATTTAAGAATACTTAACCACCATATAAAATTATTTATTATCTAACCTTAGCGCTTTTATAATGTAACCTTATGACGTTTGACATAGAATTGACAGAATGCGTGCTGCAAATATCGTCAAAGAGGATGTAAAAAAATGAATATCGTTTGAAACAGATGCTTCGGTAGGAGTTATCCCGAGATATATTGTCTATATATATATAAAAATTAATTGCTGTTCGTTAGTTTCGCTAAAACTCGAGAACGGGTGGAGCGATTTGGCTAATTTTGGTATTGAATTATTTGTGGAAGTCATTAATTTTCTCATACATAATGATGGCCGGGGACAACAATTGACAATTCTACCAGGGTGACTTATATTGACAGCCCGCGTTATACCTATGCATGTCAAGCCGATACGAAGTTCGGCGGGTCCACTAGTCTATAATATAAAAATGTATCGCAAAATGTGTTGGTAAGCGCATAACTCAACAACGCCTGGACCAATTTGGCCAATTCTTTTTTGTTGTATTTCTTATTGTCAGGAGAAGGTACTAATGAAAGAACAAATTAAGAATATTGCGCGCAAAATTAGAAAATTAAAGAATACTTAACCACCATATAAAATTATTTATTATCTAACCTTAGCGCTTTTATAATGTAACCTTATGACGTTTGACATAGAATTGACAGAATGCGTGCTGCAAATATCGTCAAAGAGGATGTAAAAAAATGAATATCGTTTGAAACAGATGCTTCGGTAGGAGTTATCCCGAGATATATTGTCTATATATATATAAAAATTAATTGCTGTTCGTTAGTTTCGCTAAAACTCGAGAACGGGTGGAGCGATTTGGCTAATTTTGGTATTGAATTATTTGTGGAAGTCATTAATTTTCTCATACATAATGATGGCCGGGGACAACAATTGACAATTCTACCAGGGTGACTTATATTGACAGCCCGCGTTATACCTATGCATGTCAAGCCGATACGAAGTTCGGGGGGTCCACTAGTATTTATATACATATATGACTTATGTAGTTACTTACGAATTCTAAGGTCATGGTTAACATTATTAAGGCTAACATTCTATGATAATTAATTTGAAAAAAAAAACCTATTTTACAACAATACTAGCCATTAGTGTTTTCATTTAAGGCGCTAACCGTAGCCGATGGCCTTGAGCGAGAGCGTAGCTATTGTTTCGGCCCCGCACCTTTCGCCACACGCATCTAACCGATCAGAAAATAGGTGAGCGCGAAGCAGACGAGCACAACCCTCCCGAACGACAGTCAGCAGTACACTGCCGCCCGTCGCCCGCGCAACCACCTTCTAAGGATACGCCCGCTAATTATTCGGAAAAATAAAAAATAATTAATTGCTACGTGAAAGACCGTCGCAGCACAGTATCATATGTTCAACTTGAAGGTATAGTCATTGCCCACATTTAGATGAAAGAAAAATTACAAAATTTTGCGTCGTTTAAAGTTTGAATCAAATTGAAAGTCGAAAACAGCTACATTTTGTTATTTTTTTATCATAGTATAGTTTTTATCAACAGGTAGAACTTTTTTGTATGTTCACTTTGCAGATAAAAGGTCAATGAATGACATATTTTTTTGAGCACTTAAAACTGATTCCTCCCTGAGGAGAAAGCCTCCGAATAAGACCAGTCAGCCATATTCGCCTTAATATCGTACTTAATAAAACACCTAGTCTAATTTTACCTGTCAAAACTGAGTACAACGAAGTGTAGGGTGATAGCGGTAAGCTGCTGCGGCGCAAGACCGTAGAACGTGAAGTCTTCGTCGTATACCGGGCAACGGGTCTTGCGAACGACCCTGGAACACAATAATAACTCTGTAAGACAAAATCGACTCGATAACATAAATAAAAAATACAAGACAGGTAAATTATAAATAAATAAATATTGCTGGACATTTAATACAGTGCTATCTAGCCACAAACTATGCAAAGCTTGTACTTTGGGAATCAGCTAACTAATAGAATATATACATATATCCTTTTTTTATAAATACATACTTATCTATACTAATATTGTAAAAAGGAAAGATTTGTATGTTTGTTTTGAATAGGCTCCGAAACTACTGGACCGATTTAAAAAAAATCTTTCACTGTTGGGAAGCTACACATCTCCGGATGACATAGGTTACATTTTACCTAACTGCGCAGAAGGAGGGTAATGTTTTTATTGAAAAACTACGCGTGGGAAGCTGCGGATTGGTCAGCTAGTAATATATATAAAAACATCCAGACTCGGATCAAGTATCTGTAGATCATGCAAACATTTGTTCCGCAGCGACAATCGAACCCTTTAGCTCCTGCGTCTTAGCAGCTATTCGCCCGCTGCGCCACGGAGGTCGTCACAATCCAAGCCAAATGCGCGTTAACAATCTATTTAATAAACTCAATTATACCTATTGCTGGCGACACTGAATTATTTTCGGGGCTAGACATGTTAATGTTAACGTGAGTACATTTATGCAAAATTCACACTTGATATACTTCGTCTTAGTGTTTGGTTTTGCAATCTACATAGGCAAAGTCTCCTTTCTGGAAACATAACCATAGGTAGGTTCTACTGATTCAAATTCATCAGAATAAAATGTTTGCATAATCTACAGATATTTGTTTCGGGTCTGGTTGTTTTTTTATGTATTATAACGGAATCCCTTCTTAAAACACCAACGTGACATATAAGTACATGCATATAAGTAGGTTAAATGAAAACAAATTTAAGTATAAAAACAAAATTATATAATAATCTATGAGAAACAGGGCAAAACAGATCCGAACTTCCTTCCCCCCTTCCCCTCCCTCCCTACACACTATTCAGAACCCTCTACACATCAAGCGCACGCGCGCTCTTACATACACACACCCCCACACACAATACCTATACACAAACTCACACACACACAAATACACACGCACACAAACACACACTCAAACCCACAGGACGAGACTATCTCCCACAACACAGGTTTTACCTAGGGTGGGAGCTAGTGAGCTTCTACCATGAATGTCACTTATTTATTCAGAAACTAAGTAAAAGAAAAAAAAATCAATTAGTTATATTATAAGTAATCTAGGTCTAGCATTATTGACTTGATGAACTGTTGGCCTTGGTTTTATCAAGCTATTTATTCAGTTTAGATTCAATAAGATTTATGGCCAGGAGATAACTTTGTATTGCATTAGAAATTGTCACGTGGCTGTTGCAACTTGCAAATTTGAACCTGTGTAATAATGCTTTTATAGATACCGCTTTCTCTGTTAAAAGTTTGTAAATCTGGAATAGGTTTATTTTCATATTTTTTTAATACCGATATTATGATGATTCAACTGTTTCTTTTGTATATTAAAGTGATTCTTATTTCTGAAATATATCTGCTAATAAATGTAAATGTAATCAATATAGTCTATAAATATGTATTTACAAAAAAATGTATATAAGTATTCTATCAGTTATATGGTTCCCATAGTACAAGCTCTGATTAGTTTGGGACTAGATAGCGCTGTATGAAATGTCCAGCAATATTTGTATTTAACTTTTGAAACTATCATGGTGATGAACACTATTTATACTAAAAACGGGATATTTACCATGATTTGTGAGTGTTTGAGTTTCCCGATATTTCGGCGCAGTTGCATGCGCCATGATCACGGGTAAACTGAAGTCTTTGCGAGTGGGTAGTTATTGGCAGATATAACGATCTACCCTCTTTCTTAGTCTCTTGCTAGGAATGAACTCGCTAATTCTATTACTACCACCGGTTTCATTCTCGATCATAACTCGATTCTGACATACAACATCCACGGTGTCAGGACAGGACACGTAATTGACACTTCACTTCTTCGGTTCTTACACATTCTCACCACAGGATTCCAGGCTCCAGATATACTCACAAATCATGGTTAATATCACGTTTTTAGTATCAATAGTGAATATTTGTATTTATTTATGTATATCTTCGTATTCTTAATAATTCAACTAAATTACTCTTTCTTTTGTTGATAATCGCCTAAGCCTTGTCTGGACCAGGTTTTACTAATATGACCGATGAATCCTTCACTCCAGGCCAAATTATTCGAAGAACCATTTGGCATCGCGCAGAGACTCTGCAACCCCAACCATTGCCAAATGCTTTATGTAGAAAACCTTTTACAGTTCATAGCTTGCATAAACTTTTCTGAATAATTTGATTACATTTGCTTTTTATCCCCGTTTTTATTTTGAACACAGAAAATACACTCAAAATGAAAACAAGTTACTGTTTTTAAGCGCTTGTAAACCCTGTTGGCTTTTAAGCCCTCATAATTATGTACTGAGCTACATATTTAATGTGGTTTTATGCGGTTTTTACCAAATGAGGTACGTTTTAAAGTCATGATGTTTATTTCAATTGAAATGTTATTGTTTATGAGTAGAATATGAAATACTGTATGTTTTGACGTGTGGTTACCATGTGTCGATATTATCACATATAATGCAGCAACATATATTTTGTTTTGAAATAAATATAGCACGTGTTATAACGAAATCACTTTCCTTCCCAGTTGATATATTAAAGGAAAATAGCACAAGCTTTGAACTTTACCATAGGTACGTGTTGAGAAAGGTTTCCTATAGTGTTCAAAGGCTGGCCTATTTCTACTAACCTGGTCTTGACCTTATGCTGTTTGTCAGGCAGCAGCTGCAGCTTGACGTAGGGGTCCGGACCGGCAGGCTCGCGGCCCGGCAGACCCTGGCAGGAGACCACTGATACCACCAAGGCATTCTTTTCGTTTTCATAACTATAACAAAAATAAATAATAATTTGAAGAAATAACAAAATAATATCCCAGAACAAGTAATGTGTTCTGTTTATTTTCCTTCCTCATATTCATACACGATAACCCAATCTAACTTAAGTTAGTTGGCAACGCTAATCATATACCCCCACATACCCCCCACTGCCTTAACAAAAGCAATAAAGCCTTATATTGCTGCTATACAACATCCTATATTTATATACTTACTATGTTTACGTACATACTTTTGGTAATAGGTTGTAGAGGGTATATATATACGTATGAGTATATAATGCTAACCTAATCACTCACTCTATAGCGTGGCCAAAAAAGAACAATTACCACAAAGATACAGAAAGGAAATGAAAGGGAGTGAAATAAGGAGCCGTCATACAGGCATTGTGTTTTAACAAATAGAAAGGTCTAACTCCGAAAAGTAACTTGGTTTGAAATTTTAACACATAAAAGCGGCAAAGTAAAATTAACCGGTTCCAAGAGCACCTACTGATTTTAGCAATACGAACTCTGCATCTTTATTAAAATCACTTTGTGCCGATTACAAACGTCTACCTTACTATCTCCGATAACTGGATCAAATCGGTAAAAGTGCGAAGTTCAAACGGTATAGTAATTTCATTAGCACGAGTATAACAGCCACATGGGAATCGGAGTAAAAGGTCATGTTTTAATAGGGACGGAAAAATCTTAGCTAAAAAAGGTCCACTGAAAAACTTCCACGCTTAGCTTTAATGAAACCACGTCTGTACATTTCCACCAACAAATAAAAGCTAGAATACTAAATATGTGAGAGTTCGTATATATATTTAGGTCTCGAAGGGCTACACGTAGCGAAATTGTGAAAAATTTACGACATTAGCGAGGGTAAAGCTGTGGCACGCGTCAAATATGCAAAAATTTGAGCATAAATCCCGCTCACTTTGTCCCCGGGAGAGACCCATATTGTCGCAAATACACGTGGAAAAATGTCTACGTGTTTTTACACGAGTGAGGTAAAACGGGTCTCTACGCACATACCTTCTACTTTCATGCCTTTTAAGAAAGGTTCTGTTGTAGATACCTACCTATTTGCTAGGTTTTTATATTTATTTGTTTGTTTAAAGATACACCAACAGTACACCTATAGGTAGTGGTTCGCGTCGCGACAGAGACAAGCGACCAAGACAGGAGACCGAGACGGGAGACCGCGACAAGTGTCTCGGTCTCTTTTGCATGTACTGTGGGTCGAGACTGAGACCGTAACCAAAGCTACAATTCATTCAGTATCGGAGTGGCTGTCTATGGAGTCAGTTGTATTAATTAGACTATGAAGCCAAGTAGAACTTCTATTGGAGGAAGAAGAAGACGATGATTTGCTCATTTAATATTTGTGCAAAAACAAATCTCGTCTCTGTAGGAGTCTAGTTGTGCATCGTTTATTGGAAGATGTTGTCTGATCAATTCAATCAGCTTTTGACAGTCTTCGTCAGAAAAAGTAGTTATTTTATACAATGAACACACGAACTTTTCGAGCGCGACACGAGACACTACTGGTCAGGGGTAGCAGCCGTCGCGCAGTCTCCGGTCTCGCGTCTCTGTCTCCTGTCTCTGTCTCGCTCGCGAACTGATGCTTATACATTGCCTAAAGTCAAGTAACGTTCGCGGTCTCCCGTCTCGGTCTCCTGTCTCAGTCGCTTGTCTCTGTCGCGACGCGAACCGATACCTTATTTCATCAGTTTACAGCTAATTACCAGTTTTATGACAACAGTCATAAACACATTTCTGACACGCGCACCAATTACAGGAATTAAGGTTTAGGAGATAATGTGTTTTTTAATATCCTTGTTTTTTACTTTACCAAAATGATGTCGATCAGCTTTTGAAAAGTACATCTATTTCATTACTGTGGCATTAATAAAGTAACACTAAACTTTGATGGCTCACACTGGCCGTGGTTCAGAAACGCAATCACAGACTCCTTTAATTCTTAGATATTAAAGTTTTGTTCTTCTATCTGGTATTATAGGTATAAAATACACAATTTTGAATGTATAGTTGCAGAGATCTTGTGCAATGGCGTCAGCAAGTCTAGTCTAAGCCAACACTACTGTTTACGTGCCTATAGCCTAATCGATAGCTGCCGTCGAATGGAAATCGGGTCACGCTAATCAGTGGTAGACCTCCTAACAAGTAATTTGAGGAATAATTGATATGTTATAAATGTTTGAGTATTTAGTCTTGAAATATTATTTTAATTTTATTTATTTGGGTAGACCAAGTCATAAATTTTGAACCAAGTTGATAGTATACGACTTATACTCGTATAAATAAAAGGTTCACCTAGGTGTTGTCCTACGGTAATTATATACGTAAGCCGTAACCCGTAGCCTTCATATTACATCACATATTGATATTAGTTGTTTAATTTACATGACAGCTGCGGTCAAAAACAGTTGAACTATACAATTGAAACGATTTGTATGAAATGTGAATATGAGTGAACTTCACCCGTACACCATTAATTTTTACCTGGATACAGCACTGGAAGTTAAGTCATAAACAAAAGCTAGTCAGAACTATCCATGTAATTATCATGAACTGACTAGTCAGTTTCTGAGCTTTTGAAAACCTAGATGACTAGATCATAATCATCATCATGGCCTGACTTCACCCATTGTTGGGTATAGGCCTCCCCAAGTTTGTACCATTCACCACGATCCTGCGCTAGTCTCACCCACTGACGGCCCACGACCTTTACGATGGCGTCCACCCATCTCGCTGCTGGTCGTCCTACCCTTCTATACCCGCTCCTCGGCCACCATTCAGTCACTGTCCTGCTTCATCTGTCATCACCATGTCTAGCCAAGTGTCCCGCCCAAGACCATTTGAACTCCATAACTAGAATCCCAACGTCATGAACATTCGTTCATGACGTGATGACTAACTAGATATATTTTATTTAGCGATAAGACCGCCCATTGTGCTTACCTTTATTTTTGTGTATTTATTTGTATTTATAATATTGTTTTAGTCTGCAATAAAGATTATTCTATTCTTAATATTTTAGTGTAAGGAGGCTCGTATATCAAGAGGTAAACCAGCCGCTAGATCCTCTTCTAGATTTTCTTCTTTCATGGATGTTTATCTAAATTGTATTAGCCCAATAGAGCCATTTTCCACACCCCTCCTCTCCGTTGCCTGGTCTTCTCGTACGCAGGTGGGCAGATGGCGAACCGCCTGACGGTCGAGTGATATTGTTAAGGCTGGGAATCAATGGACGAGACTAGCGGGGGACTGGAGAGGCGGAGAGGAGTAATAAAGAGGAGGCCTCTACCCATTAGGGGTTCAAACGGGCTAAAATAATAATAAGACTGCTACGTAATCTACCTTTGTATTAAAATATAAATATTCAAGAGAGAATAATCAAGCTTATCAAAATAACATTTCATATACGAAAGAATAAAAGCCGTAGATGTTCAAAGGGGTGTTATGATGTTTGTCGTCACGCTAGTTTTTAAAACAACCACTTTACTTTATGTCATGTACCTATATAAACCTACATTTGCTAGCTACTAACATGAGACATCCCATTGTGTTTTATATACCAATGTAAGTACTCATCTAACAAGCTTACATCATAATATAGGCAGAGAAGTTATTTCTTAGGTTTGATATACCTACGCCTGATGTAGATATTAGATAAGAGGAAAGATTTGTTTGTTTGTATTGAATAGGCTCCGAAACTACTAGACCGATTTAACAAATTCTTTCACTGTTGGGAAGCTACACTATCCCCAGGTGACATAGGCTACTTTTTACCCAACTGTGCAGATGGAAGGTAATATGTTTATTGAAAAACTACGCGTGCGAAGCTGCGGATTGGTCAGCTAGTATTAGATATTTAGGATGGTATATCAAAAGTTATAAATACTTCTATAACTTAAACAAGTAACTTTTAACTAAAATATAACGGACTTAATTAAACTACTGAACTGATTTTGATGAAATTTCTATGGAACCAATATATCCTTTCATATTAAAAAAATGCAAATAGGTGGATAAATGATGGAGTTCTGAAGTAACAAACAAAAAACGTGCCAGCTCCGACGCACGATTGGAGTTTACTCCTTACGAACGATTATAAAATATATAGATTTATAAATGAGGGTAAATGAACGCATTTTTATATTACTGAAAGCATGCATAATAAAATTATATATATTTATATTAATTATATAGTTTATATTCATCAAAATACATTACATAGTCATAGAAACATCAAAAAATAAGTGTTACCATGCAGCCGAGAGTACTCTGTGCTGGGAGCTGCGCAAGATAAGTCGCGCACAAACATATCGCTACACGTAAGGGAGAAAGTTTAATTTTATACCCCATAAATTTTCATACCCCGGGCTTATATATGAAAGTCGATTCAAAAAACAGCTGAATTATAAAGTCATCCTTTTTTAAATTTAGTTAAAAAGTCCCTTATTTCAAGGTCTATATAAACTGAAAACTTGACTGTCACCATGAAATTTTGCATACGCCCTGATCCTTAGGAAATTGTCTAAATTCTTGCACTAAAATAACCACAGTATTCCCAATATGAATTTGGGTATACGGCCGTTCCATCAAACCATATACCCAAATTAATTTAATATTAAATGGAGGATACAATAATCAACTATCTCTATCTTCAAAGATTTGCTGGAAGTAAAGTCCTTAGTAAAGGCCTTTGCAGGTACATTTTGTAAGCTGTTTTTGTCTGTAATCTGAATATTTGTATACAATAAAGAACGTAAGGTGTAACTGTTTCGTTTATTCAAATTTCGATAAAAAACCAAAAATAATGTGGTTGGTTTAAGTTTTTTACGTAGATATTTTAGTATTCAACCCACAAGCTTGTAATGTCTTTCAAAAGAATTTTTTTGACCTTTGGCATAAATTTTCCAGTTATTTATTGGTAACACATTGTTGTCTATAACCTTAGTTGTCATTCCAATAAACCAAAATAATAAGAAAGGATAATAATCCAGTTTCTATCCCTAATCCCTAACTAAGCCCTTATAAAGATATCACAAACAAAAGATATGAAAAGATTTCAGATACGAAACATAAAAATGATACATAGAAGTATTATTACAGCTTACTACAAAATTAAAACAATTATACGATTTTAAGATAAGATAAGATAACTCTTTATTGTACACCAAAGTAAAATACAGAACATAATTTTTACAAATAGATTTAGTACAATGGGCGGTCTTATCGCTAAAAGCGATCTCTTCCAGACAACCTTTGTATGGACAGGATAAAAATGTAACACATGACGGCGGTGCATCTATATAAATTTAAAAACATATCTACATACTAAGCTATATTTTTCAGAGAATTCCTATAAAATCCCAGATTTCAAAATAAGTATTTTTATATAGTTGATATACAAAACGTTTTTTGAATCTCCTAAATACAAGATAATCAGCAGTTTGCATGTCACAAAACAATTCCAAAACGCTACGATAATCCACTTTATTTTTGCGCCCTTACATCCATTATTTTCTTGAAAGTGACTTACAATTTGTATCCAGCGGCTATCCAAGGTTATAGCTTTCATTGGAGCAGCTATAAAAATGCTATTCGTTTTATTGGCCACACCAGACGCTAATGTTTTGTGTTTAACCGCACAAGAGGCTTTATATTGGAAATTACTTGACTAAAAAGCAGTTTGCGACCGATGATAGATATAAACTAAGATTTCAAAACCATTTCAAAAGTTTTCATGACTTGACGATTTTTTTTAGGGCGTTGGGCATTTTTTGAGGTTGGAAAAAACCATTGAACTCACGACACTGTTATCGTTACCGTTATCGAGACCTCTGTGTATAAGTAGCTCGTAATTGTTCAAGTTTTCACTTCTGTGGGCACTCCCGGAGTGCCACATATTTTGAAGTGGAAACTTGTTTAGGCGTGTTGGGCATTTTTTGAGGTGGGAAATAACCATTGAACTCACGACACTGTTATCGTTACCGTTACCGAGACCTCTGTGTATAAGTACCTCGTAATTGTTCAAGTTTTCACTTCTGTGGGCACTCCCGGAGTGCCACATATTTTGAAGTGGAAACTTGTTTAGGCGTGTTGGGCATTTTTTGAGGTGGGAAAAAACCATTGAACTCACGACACTGTTATCGTTACCGTTACCGAGACCTCTGTGTATAAGTACCTCGTAATTGTTCAAGTTTTCACTTCTGTGGGCACTCCCGGAGTGCCACATATTTTGAAGTGGAAACTTGTTTAGGCGTGTTGGGCATTTTTTGAGGTGGGAAAAAACCATTGAACTCACGACACTGTTACCGTTACCGTTACCGAGACCTCTGTGTATAAGTACCTCGTAATTGTTCAAGTTTTCACTTCTGTGGGCACTCCCGGAGTGCCACATATTTTGAAGTGGAAACTTGTTTAGGCGTGTTGGGCATTTTTTGAGGTGGGAAAAAACCATTGAACTCACGACACTGTTATCGTTACCGTTACCGAGACCTCTGTGTATAAGTACCTCGTAATTGTTCAAGTTTTCACTTCTGTGGGCACTCGCGGAATGCCACATATTTGGAAGTGGAAACTTGTTTAGGCATGTTGGGCATTTTTTGAAATGGGGAAAACCCATTGAACTCGCGACACTGTTACCGTTACCGACACCTCTGTATACAAGTATCTGCTTTTAAATATTGAATACCCTTTGAGCGCTAAATTTTTCCCTTCTGTCGGCACTCCCGGAGTGCCACTTTTATTTTGAGATGATTTAAAAGTCTTGAAACGTTCGGTAAGTGTTCGGATAACACTATAAAAACACTATTGAAATTAACTAATAGTATCTAAGAGTCGCTCAGCGTGTTATGAAGAGCTATGAAGGCTATGCTTATTGTTTCTCTACGAGATCCAATCAGAAATTAGGAGATTCGTAGACAAACTAGGGTGAATGACATAAGCTAGAGGATTAGCAAGCTGAAGTGGTAGTGGTTAGGGTACATAGCTCAAAGCGGTCGTTGGGGCAGTGTACTCGTCTTTTTATTTAGTCTTTGGTCGTGATATTCACGTTATCTAATGTAAATACTTACATGGAAAGATAGATTCTGTGTTTCCTTTTACCATACTTTAACATCTTCATAATTATTTTGGTCAGAAAACATATACACATAGCATTATTTATACTCCTGTGACGAGAAAACTCTGTTCTTTCCACCCATATAAAAATGTTATAATGGGTATTTGAAGGGTTTTAGAATGAATTTAGAGTTTTCTGAACAAAATAATGATGAAGATGTTAAAGTATGGTAAAAGGAAACACAGCATCTATCTCCCCATGTAAGTATTTACATTAGATAACGTGAATATCATGATCAAAGACTAAATAAAAAGATGAGTGATATTACAGCAGCTGGACAAAGGCCTCCCTCATTGATCTCCAGGAACTGCGGTTGGAAGCGGCCTGCATCCAACGCCGACCTGCGGTTCTTACCAAGTCGTCTGCCCATCTTGTAGGTAGACGTCCTACGCTGCGCTTGCAGGACCGTGGCCTCTACTCGAGAACCTTTTTTGGCCTTTGTCCAGCAGTGGACGTCCTACGGCTGATATGATTACAGCAGAAAGGATCTCGAGTTCTCCACTACTAACGGCTCTCCACTAGATAGAAAGGCGTCCTAGTAAAGGTAGCTGGGAGCTGTTGGGTGCAGGCCGTTCAAGATCGGTCGCTCTGAGAATCTATGGGGGAGGCCTGTGTTCAGGAGTGGACGTGCTATGGCTGATATGATGTTGATGATGAAGCCTTCAATCCGCCCCGGGCACTACAGCGACTGCGTCCCTCATCTATCTAGTGCTGAAACTTATCACAAGGCGCTGTATATATCATCTTCAATGAAAGCTTTTAATTTTCAATTCAAGAATAAAAAATCTCGTTCCAGCAAGCGTAACAGATGGCGCTGTTTGGAGATAAGCTTAAAATTGATTAATATGCCAAAATCTCAAAGACACAACATTAAAAATTGTCTAAGAAAATCGCGCTTCGTCATATAAACAAACACAAACGATTTTAGGGTTCCATACCCAAAGGGTAAAACGGCACCCTATTACTAAGGCTCCGCTGTCTCTCTGTCCGTCTGTCACCAGGCTGTATCTGATGAACCGTGGTAGTAAGACAGTTGAAATTTTCACAGATGATGTATTTCTGTTACCGCTATAACAACAAATACTAAAAGTAGAATAAAAAAATATTTAAGGAGGGCTCCCATACAACAAACGTGATTTTTTGCTCGTTGTAGCTCGATATTGATAACGGCAACATGTAGACGCTTGAAATATTCACAGAATATTTATATTATTATATATTCACTTTAAAAATAAAAAAATAAATTAAAATACATCAAATATTTAATGGGGGCTCCCATACAACAAACGTGATTTTTTTGCCGTTTTTATAGATAATGGTACGGAACCCTTCGTGCGCGAGTCTGACTTGCACTTAGCCGGTTTTATTTTTATGTCATGTTCCTTGAAAAATAATGTCGACATGGCAATTGACAATTCACTTTACTTTGAAATCAGCTTATGACAGAGCAACGCTATCTGTTAGCAGTTATAAAAGCATGACCGCGAAAATCCCTCATTGCTAGATGTATGCCCATCAGCCATCATTGGCCCGACTGAAAAGCCGTAAGACCTTCCTCCAATCCACCAATCCCACGGACAAAAGCCCGGCAGTAGCGAGACTTGAATTATGGTCCTCCCATCACACTGTCCCTCCTGAATACATTCCACCCGCGGAGCATCTTCCCTCCGGCTACAAGCTGCAGTGGCCAATTTGGAAGTCCCTAAACCGGTTGCGCACTCAAATTGGCCGCTGCCGAGACAATTTAGGCAAATGGGGATACATCGACCCATTCCGGAGCCAGTGCCACTGCGGGGCCACCACACAAACAATGGCCCACCTGCTCTCATGTCCTCTATGCCCAACCACCTGCACACGGAATGACTTGTACCAGGCAACAGAGAGGGGTGTGGAAGTTACTCTCTATTGGGCTAATACAATTTAAAAGTCAAATAGCCATTGATACGAAAGAAGAAGATGTAAAATGCCTTTGTAGATGTACCTATATACCTATAAGATATTGGTAGTGGAAAGAAGAGAGCTCTCGAAAAAGGTTGAGTACCTACTTCTATATAGAATTCACGTAGAGGCCTTGCCACCGCCATAGTACCCTAATTGTTAACAAACTGAAGCCGAAAAGTTTGTAATTCTTTTAATGGATTAGAACTCACATAAAACATGCCTCATTTATGTGTGCGCTACACTTCTTCGAACTCTTTTTGCGAGAAATGTTTCGATACAACATTTTGTATAGCTTTCTAAAACATACGATAAATACTACGTGCTTAGCTTTAACCCGTAGGCCGTGTCTTATTTTAAGGATTAAAGCTGACTAATCTGAGAGGACGATATAGGTAAGTATTTATATAATACTAGCTGACTCGCTTGCGGCATCGCATGCATGCAAAAACATTACCCTCCTGCGCAGTAGGGTAAAAAAGCCTATGTCCTTATTTCGTTAGAATCTATATACAGGGCGTCCCAAGGCTATGCGACATGAAGGAAAAATTTGCTATACTCGTACAAAAAGCAATACGACAACGCGAGCGAGTTATAAACAGAATTGAGACATATCCTAACGAGTACCTATATATAATATAATAAAATCTAAGATTTTTAAAATCATCTCAAAAATCTTGGAATTTTAGACGGGACCGTTTAGGCTTGGTATTTTTGAGATGATTTTAAATATCTTGGAATTTTTCGTATGTGTTCGGATAACACTATAAATAAAATACTGTTTAATAAAATCTATACTATTGATATTATAAAGAGGAAAGATTTGTTTGTTTGTATTGAATAGGCTCCAAAACTACTGGACCGATTTAAAAAAATTTTTGGTTTTTGGAAAGCTACACTATCCCCGGGTGATAAAAAGTGGCCTATGCCACTTTTTATCCAACTGCGCAGAAGAAGGGTATTGTTTTTATTGATTTCTACGCGTGCGAAGCTGCGGATTGGTCAGCTAGTAAATATTATAAAGAGGATATTATAAGGAGGAAAGATTTGTTAAATTCTTGATTAATTTAATTAATAAATAAATATTGCAGGATATTTCACACAGCGCTATCTAGCCCCAAACTAAGCAGTGTAATATGGGAACCAGATAACTGATAGAATAATTATATTCTTTATTTTTGTAAATACATACTTATAATATATAGGAAAACATCCAGACCCGGAACAAATATCTGTAGAACATGCAAACATTTCTTCTTCGGCAGGAATCGAATCTGCTACCTCCTGCGTCTCAGCCGGCTATACGCCCACTGTGCCACGGAGATCGTCAAATAATATTAGTATGGATAATGTAAATATTGATAGCATTATATAACTGCTATGTGGGATCACTATTATGCAGGCATGTTATGTTATAAGTGTAGCTATCATTAATCTAAAGTCGTTCTTTTCATCCACAATTCTGATAAACTTCCATCCAAGGGCGGATCCAGGGGGAGGGTCATGGGGGTCATAACCCCCCCCCCCCTGGACTGGGTCCAGGACCTAGGTGGACCACTAATTAAAATTGTTAAACATAATGTTTTATATATTTTTTCTTACAATATAGATTTTATGTAAGTACATTCATTTTATTATTTAATTTAATATAATATTTTGATTTGAAAAATTGATTTTGTTATTTAAATATAGGTATTTTTAAGTACAGTACGTAAGTACATTAATAAAATACCTACTTTTTACTTGTATCTATGATTATAAAAATTAAATGTTATCTTCTTGTGCCTTGACCACGACTATGTGACCTCCCCCCCCCCCCCCCCCCCCCCCCGGCACCAATGCTGGATCCGCCCCTGCTTCCATCTACCTCTAGTTTCCGCCATGTTCCGACAATTTCGTTATATTTCTGAACAATGTTGGAACAAAAGCTCCAGCGTAACAAAAGCTTACTCCATCCATGTACGGGATTATCAACTAGTGATGTACCTACATATTGTACACTCGTGACCTAGTGTGGTTCTGAAAAACTATAAATTTATCTTCGTGAATCGATATCTTCAGGTCGAGTGCAATAGAATTGACTGAGCAGGTCAATTCTACAAATGTCAATGAACACGTGTTATCATTTTATAAAAGTTTACCGATTTTTATAGGATTTATGTAAATATGTCGATTTCAGTAGTTTTGGTTTCGATGATGTTTACCGATATTTGTAATCTCACGATGTTCACTTGATAATGTGACCGGAGCAGATCACTGACTTTTAATATTTTAAAGAGTATAGAATTTATATGGATGTTTGTAAATGTTCATTTCGTGTTTATTGTAACACCGCCTCCTCACACGTCTTTTCAATCCAGTCCATCCAAAGGTTATTTTATTTATTTTATTTAATACTTTATTGCACAAAAATACAAATTACATGTACAAAAGGTGGGCTTAATGCTAATAGCATTTTCTACCTGCCAACCTCAGAGGTATCAAAAAAGGTTGGCGTGCTAACTTTTAACAATATTAATGTTTATTAAAAAAAACAAATGAAACACAAATAACAATAAACTCCGATTACAGTTAGAATAAATACATAAACCTACTTGATATAATAATAATAATACATAGAATATA
Organism: Philereme vetulata; assembly: GCA_918857605.2. NCBI lineage: Eukaryota > Metazoa > Arthropoda > Insecta > Lepidoptera > Geometridae > Philereme > Philereme vetulata. Next base: position 7,697,634 of record OU975442.1, read on the forward strand.
TATATGAGAAATATAACAAATAAATATATATATATATATATATATATATATATTTATAGATATAAAACAAAAAATACTATTACATACAACACACATAGGTACTACGTTTTCATATATTTTAACAGCCAGTGGAGGACTGCAAGAAATGACTGTAGACTAGTCGTCTGAAAACCGGTTTACTAGGCGCCTTTTTAATATGAGTAGGGAGAGAGTTCCATAGACCGACGGCTACCACCTCAAAAGAGTTGCCACGGAAGGCCGTTGAGTGTTTCGGGGTAGCGAGAAGGAGAGAATCAGTGGATCTGAAGTTTTGGTCATGGGTGTCAGAGAGGTAGGAAAATTTGCATTTAAGATAATGGGGAGTAAAGGGGTCCCTAAAGATCGAAAAAAGAAGACCTAAAACTCTAAACTTTCTCCTGTCACGAATTGAGAGCCATTTCAGTTTGGAGCGATACTCAGACACATGATCATACTTACGGAGACCGTAGATGAACCTAATGCACGTATTGAGCAGTCGATCCAATTTGTTAAGGAGGTCCTGATTAAGGTCTAGGTACGATATATCCGCATAGTCGATTATAGGTAGGAGCAAAGAGTTGACTAGGGATATTTTAGTATTTGTTGGGAGAAAGTTTTTAAAACGGATAATAGAATGGAGAGATGCAAAAAATTTACGGGATACTTCCTTTACCCAGTTTAGGTTAGCATCGACAAGGAGGCCAAGATTTTTGACCACCGGTGCAAAAGGTATGATGCAATCATTATATACTAAGGGAGTGGTTGAGGGTAGTATCGATTTTTGCAAGTTGGCGAGTACTCCCGATAATGATTGCTTGACATTTGTTTGGGTTCACTTGGATGCCGTAGTTCTCAGACCAGGTCTTAAGTTGGAGAAGATCAGTGTTAAGAGCATCCAATGAAGCATTCAAATTTTCAGTCTTTGAGTGGTAATAAAGCTGTAGATCGTCGGCGTAGAAGTGATAGTTGCAGTGGAATTTGGAGGAAAGCAAGTTAATGAATAGGCTGAAGAGCAGGGGTGATAGGATTCCCCCTTGAGGGACTCCAGCCTCCAGCTCACACCAATCAGAAAAAGTCTGCCCACTCCGGATGGACTGGCGACGCCCCGTTAAATAGGACGAGAACCACTGAACGGCTAACGGCGAGAAATTCAGGTGACTCAAGGCAGCAAGAAGCAGATCATGGTCGACAGCATTAAAGGCATTGCTAAAGTCAATGAGTACCAGCACAGTGACTTGAGATCTCTCCATAACTGATCTAATGTCCTCGGTGACTTTGAGCAAGGCAGTTGTGGTGCTATGGCCAGCCCTGAAACCAGACTGGAATGGGTTCAATAGGTCACCGTCGTTCAGAAACTCCATTACTTGCTTGTGGACAACTGACTCTATGACTTTAGACAGGAAAGGCAGGATTGATATGGGACGAAACTGGTTAGGGAGAAGCGGGTTGCCTGGAAGAGATCGCTTTGAGCGATAAGGCCGCCCATTGTACCACCATGTATTAGTCTTTAAGTTTTCTAGGTTAAATTATTTTAATTGAGTGTAACAAGAAATAATTATCTATCTATCTATTTCATCCAAAGTTTGTCTGGTAGAGATAGCTATTTAGCGAATAGACCGCCAATTATATCACGTAGATTTACATTGTGAGTTGAAAAAAAGTATTTTTGATTCTCTTCTTGACTTTTGTCGTTGACACACCCAGTTCATCTCTCCTCGGCCTCGGCCTACTACGCAGTCGTCTTTAGATAAATAATAAATGATACTGGACATTTCACACAGCGCTATTTAGCCCCAAACTAAGCAAAGGTATGGTACTATGGGAACCAGATAACTGATAGAACACTTGTATACTTTTTTAGTAAATATATACTTATAATATATAAAAAAACACCCAGACCGGAACAAATCGTTGTATTTTATGTAAACACTAGATGTTGCCCGCGACTTCGTACGCGTTACACTACTAAATGTGTAGGTAACCTAAAAATAAAGCTAAACTCGCTGTTGCAACATGACTTCAAACCCTATTTTTATCCCATGGGACCTGATTTATGGGATAAATGGTAACCTATGTGGTGATCCAAGTTATAATCTACGTATATACCGAATTTCATCGAAATCGGTTCAGCCGTTATGGCGTGATTGAGTAACAAACAAACAAACGAACATCCAAACTTTCGCATTTATAATATTAGTGTGATTTGTTCCGCGGCGGGAATTGAGCCTGCAAACTAATACCTAATATGAATTATGCTTAGATATCAAGTAACTTTTAATTCCGTAAACTGCTTATTTCGCTTGCGATTCTAGAGCTCCTTATTAAATTTTCACAAGATAATGTGTAACTCAGTACACGTTACAATCTATCCAACTTTCAAAAGAGCTAGTGTAATGTGTAAAAAGGACAGGGGCAGCGTCAGCGGTATTGATTTCCTACGGGTTTCCCGACTCGATCGTAGGTTACCTACAAGCTACCGGTGGAATTTACCAGCAAGTGTTGCGAAAACAATGAAAGTTACACGTCTGTAGCTTTGAAAGGCTCTTTTACTATCAAGAACTTGTACAATGCAGTTAAAATTACGTTTAACAAAATCGTATCACAATAACATAATAATATTATTTATTACGTACACACGGCTACACATCAAGTACACACACATTTCCAGTATAAGCTGACCTCTCATTCTACGAAAAGCCTACACAATGCGAGGTCAGCATATACTGGAAATGTGTAGCTTGATGTGTAGCCGTGTGTACAAGAATAGTTCTACATCTGTGATATCCGAACTATTACCATTTTTTTAGAATGTTTAGCGTCTCCATAGTCCAATGTACCTGGTTCTTACGTATACGTTTATTTTATGTTATTTTCGTGTACCTATTTACTTGATTTATCAACATTGTTATATTGTATACACGGCTACACATCAAGCTATAAATTTCCAGTATAAGCTGACCTCTTATTCTACGAAAAGTCTACACAATACTAGGTCAGCTTATACTGGTATCTTATAGCTTGATGTGTAGCCGTGTGTACTAAATATGGACTATGTACCTGCCTTGTATTTAATGTTGTACACACGGCTACACATCAAACTGTACATTTCCAGTATAAGCTGACCTCTTATTCTACGAAAAGCCTACACAATGCGAGGTCAGCTTATGCTGGAAAATTATAGCTTGATGTATAGCCGTGTGTACTAGTCTGAAATGAAAGCATTGAATTGAATTAGAATATTTATATTTAGATTTTATAATGTACGAGTAGTACAGCTTTTTCGGGTAAGCTTCTCCGAGGCAAGCAAAAACATTAAAAAATAGTAAAATTGTACGAGGTCTCATAAATTCCTATTTATTTTGTTCTTGTTTGTAATATTTTTATTATGATTATTTATTTAAATTGAGCCATAAATGGATTCGAGTTACGTCAATAACTCAACTATTCAAAATACACAGGCTGTTGTAACATTTAAAATGTTGTTACAACACCTATGGGCACAACAACATTTATCATTATTATAAATACGGGATTTATCACGTACCGTTTTATCGTTGTGATAAATCCCGTATTTATAATAATGATTGAAATAAATCACCAAAGTTTTCTAATTAAAACATCATTTATGTTGCAGCTGATTTAATTATTATTGACAAGATTTGACAAAAAAAATTGCTTTCATTGAAGGCATGTAAATTGCAGGTTTCTATTGTAGCTATGTATTGATTGATTGCTAACGCTTTATTGTACCTACATCACACTTAAATAAAAATAAAAAAATTAAAAACAAATAACAAGACAAACGGAAATACAAGTTACAAGTACACACGGCTACACATCAAGCTATACAATTCCAGTATAAGCTGACCTCTCATTCTACGAAAAGCCTACACAATGCGAGGTCAGCTTATACTGGAATAATAGCTTGATGTGTAGCCGTGTGTACAAGTGGTCATAACATTAAAAGCGATCTCTGCCAGACAACCTTTGGATAGACTGGATTTCACAAGAACGCTAAAGGACGGTAGCTTTTAATAAACATAATTGAATTAACAATGTACATACATAACTCCCCACCGCCTGATTTTATCACCGCACAGGAACAGTTACTACCCGGGCACGATCTGCCGTGGCCAGTCTGGAAGTCCTTAAACAGGCTCCGCACCCAGATTGGCCGCTGCAGACTTAATATGTGCAAATAGGGATTCAGGGACCCTAACTTAACGCAGTGCGACTGCGGTGATCCCGTGCAGTCAATGCAGCACTAGCTAATGTGCCCTTGGTGTCCGAACACCTGCACGATGGGGGACCTAATAACCACCTCACCTAATGCTATTGTTGTGGCCAAACACCTGTCCAACATACTTTAAATGAAAACGTAGAACTGTTGACACGCTAAGAAGAAGAAGAAGCAAAATAAATAAATATATATAAGTACTCATCTATGGATTAGTTACACTAGACATTACATTTGCAGCACACACCTGATGATTCATTGCCAGTATTGCCTTCAGTTAAAACTACCCACCTCTGACCCTTTGCCTTTCCGAGGTACCATACATACCCCGTATATATGGGGGCCGAGTCACCCACGTCCGTAGGAGAATACCCATATGGAATCCCTACACGTGGTCCCCGGGTGGTGCCAATCAGGTGAAATCGGTGGTAGGCTACGGCCGCAGCTGATCACCACCCACTGGTCAAAGTCGTGTCACCAAGTAGCTTCGCTGCGTTCCGACAGGTGACTGGTGTAGTCACTAATGGGGACGGGTCGACGTGATGGTCTCATTGCCTGCAGACCGATCTGATGCACACAGATAAGCGCCGCATCGGATAACTAGTCGCGGAGGGTAGCGGGATCCGAGGCACGGTGCACAGCTGGTCGACCGCAGTCAGTAGGGGGCCCAAGTAGCGAAATAGCCACTCGTGAAAGGCTGCCCCGCCCACTAGCGAAAAATCCCTGGATGCGCCATGGTGCCGGCTGGCGACCGGACTAGAGGGCCCTATGGACATCCTAGGGGGGGCTCGGGCGTCCCCGCAGTCTCCAGACTAATCCTCCAACGATGAAACTTTTCGTGTGCGTCTGAGGGTTATCAGTATGAAGCCCCACTTCACTGCCGCCTCCTAACCTTAAATCACTCCTTAACCAATGAAAAGTAGAAACAAGAGAAAGTTTAAACAGCGGCTGCACTCCCTCTCACTCAAAGTGCACCTATGCAACATCCGAGGTCTGCACTCAAATCTCGTCGCAGTCCATCACCACCTTGAGACTGAGAAACCAGCTCTCTTGTTTCTTTCGGAGACGCAGATAGGATGTCCGTCTGACACGGCGTACCTCTCGTATCCAGGGTTTACCCTGGAGCATAGATAAACCCCGTGCTGGTGTCGGTGTGTACGCCCGCGATGATATCTGCTATCGGCGTCTCCGAAACCTTGAAGATCCCAGCTTTTCTGTTGTTTGGATTTTGGTGGACTCAGGCCTTGTAAAAATTTTATATGGCTGTATATACCGTTCGCATAGTGGAGACCAGGAGACGACCAAGCTCATGACTTACCTCAGTGAGGCGGCGGACGCCGGCCAACAAAAGTACCCATCTGCTCAATTGGTGCTGTTGGGGGACTTCAATGCTCACCACCAAGAGTGGCTCTTCCCATACCAAAGCACTGACCACGCAGGGAGAGAAGCGCGAAAACTAGCTTTATCACTTAATCTCACCCAGCTGGTCCAAAGAGCAACGCGGGTTCCTGATGTTGACGGCCAAACAGCCAATTACTTGGAACTTCTAATGACAACTGATCCAGACCGCTACTCCGTGTCGGTTTCATCACCTTTGGGTAGTTCCGACCATTGTCTGGTGAAATCTGTATCTGTCTACTCCCCGCCCGATTTTAGCCTAGAGGCAAGCGAAGAGTATGGCAGTACAAGTCAGCTGATTGGGATGAAATGCGTGCATTCTTCGCATCATATCCTTGGCAGCAAGTCTGCTTCTCCTCGGATGATCCTTCAGATTGCGCGGATGCCGTGACAGATGTGCTGCGTCAGGGGATGGAATATTTTATCCCATTCTCTGACGTAACAGTGTCAGGCAAAGCTCAACCTTGGTTCGGGGCCGAATGTAGACGCGCTGAAATGCAGAAACATGAGGCATACCTGGCATGGGTTGATGCTCGAAACTGCAAAACGAAGGACCTAGCTAGGAAGAAGACAGCTTATAACAAAGCTGCCAAGTTCTGCAAGAAGGCTTTACGGAAGGCTCGATTTGACCACATAGGCCGAATAGGGAACAAATTGGCGTCGTACCCATCGGGCAGTAAGGCGTTTTGGTCCCTGGCTAATGCCGTTCAGTCGAACTTCTGTCGCCCCTCACTACCTCCACTGCTGAAACCTGACGGTACTCTGGCCCATACCGCTAAAGAGAAAGCGAATTTGTTCGCCAATCTTTTTGCGGAATCTTCTCGTCTAGATGCTGCAAGCGCGATACCTCCGAGTCTACCGGATGGTGGGGTATTTATGCCGGAAATCCGCAAACATCAGACCGAGGTTTGAAAAACGATGCAGAGTCTGGACGTGAACAAAGCCAGTGGCCCTGACGGTATTCCGGCAGTTGTTCTTAAATACTGCGCGCCTGAGCTCGCTCCTGTACTGACACGCCTCTTTCGCCACTCTATGAAGTCTGGATAAGTGCCGAAATCCTGAAAGCTTGCGAACGTGTAGCCCGTGCCTAAAAAAGGTAGTCGTGCCGACCCCTCTAACTACAGGCCCATCTCGGTCACGTCCGTTATCTGTAAGATTATGGAACGTGTACTGAACAACAGGTTCCTGGCACACCTAGAAACGCATAACCTCCTCAGTGATCGAAAATATGGCTTTCGCCGAAATCGGTCTACTGGGGACCTTCTAGCGTATGCCGTAGAGCCAGCCGTAGAGAAACACGGAGAAGCACTGGCTGTTTCTCTTGACATCTCAAAGGCCTTTGATAGAGTCTGGCATGATAGCCTTATTAGCAAGCTTCCATCATACGATTTGCCCACTGGTCTGTGTGTCTGGATATCGGACTTCTTGAGGGACCGTTCGATACGAGTTGTCGTTGAAGGCTGCTCGTCCGATCAATTGGCGATTAACACCGGGGTCCCACAAGGGTCAGTACTTTCCGCAACTCTTTTCTTGCTGCATATCAACGATCTGCTAAAACTCGGTATCATTGTGTATGCAGATGATAGCACAGTTGTGGAAAGCTATACATCTAGTGCACGAGCCAGTGGAGCGCAGATTCAGTCACTTAGGGAGGCCATGGTCGAGCGCTTAAACTTGTCCTTGAAGGCAATCTCCGACTGGGGTGATGCCAATCTGGTCAAGTTCAATGCGAATAAGACCCAGGCGTGTCTGTTCTCCACAAAACGAAGTCAATTTAATCTGACTCCTACTTTCCGAAATGTATCCGTGCCGATATCTGACCACCTCGAGCTTCTTGGTATCACATTAACTCCGACTCTCAATTTCGGCTCCTACATTGAGTCGAAAGCCCAGTTGGCTGCTAAAAAGCTTGGTATACTCGCAAAGGTGAGGCACTACTTCACACCGGGACAGTTGTTCAACTTGTACAAAGCACAAGTCCGATCGTGTTTGGAGTACTGTTCTCACCTCTGTGACGGATCGATTAGCGAAGTACCAACTTGAAGTTCTGGAATCAATTGAGAAAAGAGCCAAGAAGCTCATAGACAACGATAAGCTAGTTGATGCAAGGCTCCTCAGGCTGGAGCTTCGACGAAAGGTTGCTAGCCTCTCGGTTTTTTATCGAGTACATTTCGGGGAGTGTGCGGCGGAACTTTTCAACCTGATCCCACCATCTCCATTATATCAACGGACAACCAGACGCTCTGCGGTGCGCCAGTGCTATATGGTAGAAATACCTCCCATTCGCACAAAGCGGTTCTCTTCGACCTTTATTATGCGCACCGCCAAAGAGTGGAATGCCTTGCCAGAGTCTGTGTTTCCAGATAGCTACAGCCTGGGTAACTTTAAGTCGCGAGTGAAAAGGTTTCTTCTAGGCAAGCGTGTACCATCGTAAACTGCATCATCGCTTACCATCAGGCGAGATCGTGATCAAATGCAAGCCTATAATGTATCAAAAAATATATATATATATACGTAGGTATACGTAATCCGCGTTCAATCGTTAGTCACGTCCATCTATCACACACAATCCATTAGCGCTGGCATCTGCGGCTTCACTTGGACGAGTAGTGTACATATTGGATTGGTTTCCGATTGTTTTCTTTCCGATTGCTTAGGTATTATATATCTAAGAAGGCGAGATCTCTAATGGCGGGTTCCTATATCCGTCGGTAACCGACTACGCCTCGTATTTCCTTGAAAAAGTATCAAACTAGTGTCAAACTTTTGACAGGTTTTCAAGGAGAAACGAGTCGTAGCTGGTTACTATATAGGAACCCGCCATTAGTCAACTTGGGCAAATCGGACAACGTATGTATGTATGTATATTTGTTTGTCCGAGGACAACTTTCGAAGTATTTATCCGATCATCGTGAAATTTCGTTTATAGGTAGTTAGTGATGGCACAATTTTAGTGTGACTAAATGAGCTAAAAATGTGGGGGGGGTTGTTGAGATATTGGGGTTCAAGAGGGTTAAAAAAACAAAATTAAACTATCCAGTCAAATGCACGTCTAATAAAAGGGTTTTGTGAGTAAATTTCGTTCCCGTTTTTATTTTTAGTTTAAATTTTGTAGTTTTTAAGTTATTAGCCATAATAAAAACTGAATTTTGACAAAGTTGACAGGGTTTTCCTGTGACCTTGATATCATAGCACAAACAATACATTTAAAAGGTATAACAATAAAGAAAAGCACAAAATACCGTAAGAGAAAACAGAAAAGTACATACAACAAACATAGGAACAATAGAACAAAGAATTAGTTAAACAATGTAAGCAGGGAAACATTAACATAACCAATTTACTGCAGTAGCACATACCTCCTGTATGTGCTACTGCAGTAAATTGGTTTCAGCTCAGCATTATCGCTACCGATCGACGCATCAGTGCTGTTATTCTGCCGAAACCTTCAGAAAGTCATTAGATTAGGTTGTTTTTAGCGGTAGCAATTAAAACAGCCTCGCGTTTTGTTTTATTCTGGAACATCAATTGGGTACCTAATTACACGTTAGACGAGACAGAAACTCACCGCAGTTTGAAGTGCAAGTCTCCGAGGCGTCCATCGTTAGTCTCCGGCTCGACTGGCTTGTTAGTCTTTTCGGTCGCGTTGGCATCAGCGAGTTCCTTGCTTAGAGGGGCTGGCTCAAGGCCGGTTGGAGTGCTGGGGCTCGTGTGGATCGACGGCTGGGGACAAAAACGTAAATTAGTTAACCAAACACTACTTATTCATTGTTTTACTTTTTTCTAAAAGCTGAGTTTTGTTTTGTCTTTATTTATGTTTACGTCAGTATATTCAAGTGACGGTTTCTCAAAACATAAAAAAGAAAATGACCTCGTTGGACACGCGGAATACGGTTGCTCGCTTCTTCACTACTGTGTGCGTACAGCTTATCATTTTGTTTGTTGTAGCTCTCTTCTACGGTAAAAATTTTTTCATCCGAAAAAAGAATTTCGCGATATTTTTTTCCCGCGTACCGCTTCAACAAAGCGCGGCATCTCTTCAGTCATAGGTCCATTAGACGAGAATTCAAACGATGTCCTGTTTTTCTTCGATATGCCCGAAGCCCTAAGTCTTCATTTAATACCCTTTTCACCGTGGTTCTGCTTAACCCCATCTGAATGGCCAACAGTGTCTGCTTACGTTTGGGATTTCTTTGAATTCGCGCCTTCACAGCTTTTATCACTGCTGGAGTCCTAATAGACCGAGGGCGACCACTTCTTGACCTGTCATCTACACTAGAGTCTTCATTGTATCGTTTGATGGTGCGATAAACGAATCTTTTGGTTATATTCAAATTTTTCAGTATGTCAAAAATTTGAATTGGCGCGTAACCGCAACGATGCAACGCAATAACTGCAACACGGTCTTCTTTAAGCGTCCACTCCATATTTAAAAATGAGTAAAATTCTAAAAAGTATACAATTTTATTTTCATGAACAATTCGAAATTTGAATTCAATAAACTTTTTTGTGGCCAGCATTCTAAAAGAAAAGTTTTTACTGTGTGACAATACTTATGACCTGACTAGGTAATTTACTGCCTACTCTTGCAATCGACATCCAAAATTAAAGGCCGTATCCACAAAAGCGTAGACTTGCTACTAATACCTACCTACTACCGTAGATCTAGGCAGGTATGTATTTTTAATATCTCTTTCGGAAATGGTTGCGGGTTTTGAGTTAGAAAGGGATATCTCGAGAGGTCACCAATACAATATCTGTGGTTAGACGGCATGCATTATGCAATAGCACAACATAAGTTTAATAAAGTGTTTGTTTTTACATACCAAAACAAAAATCACGTTTCAATGGTAAACATTTCACAAATTTATTTATTATGCTCATCAAAATGAGCCCTTTCATTTTTGTGCATATAATATCAAACAGCCTATAATCTATTTCATTGTTTCTCTTTTTGTGTTTTCTCTGTCTTAAAATATCACTGTATTTTTGCTGATGTAGTGAATCTATGGATTTGTCTAAATAGTGCATCTGATAGTCGATAAAATACAAATTAATTAGTATCTTCTATGGATATTATAATTTATTAATATGATTCTAGTAGGCAACTATCATGCAAACGACATTTTCCCGGACCCTAAACTGCTTTTACGAAAGCATTATCGATATCACAATACCGTTAACATGTATTAGAACTGAACGATAAGGGTACACACGGCTACACATCAAGCTATACATTTCCAATATAAGCTGACCTCTCATTCTACGAAAAGCCTACACAATGCGAGGTCAGCTTATACTGGAATTGTATAGCTTGAGGTGTAGCCGTGTGTACAGTGATCGACAATATCTGGAATGTGATCGTGATGTAGGTATTATTGCTATGCACTTGAGTGTAACGACCACGGCTCTTGAATATCAATGAGAGCTTTCACAGATGTTATGACGTGTTTATTTGCTTTCGGCCTTATACCGGCGGGATAAATATCAAGTACCTACACCAAAATGTTTATTTATACAAGTTCGTGTGTTTGGATAAATCAAGACTGAAGCCATTCAAGCGAAAAGTTTTAAGTTTTCTAGTTCTAATAAGTTAACAAGTCAAAGTACCTACAATTAGTTGTTAAATAGTGCAGTTTGACTCTTAGAGAAGAGAAACTATTCAATAGAGATAATAGGTTTACCAAATTATTGTCTTTTAAAATGTTTGACTACGTGTTTATCATTATTTAGTCGAACACTTTTGTTCTATACTTATCTAAAACTAGCTGACAAATACGCAGCTTTGCATGCGTAGTTTTTCAATAAAAGCATTACCCTCCTTTTGCACAGTAGAGTAAAAAGTAGCCTATGTCACCCGGGGATATTGTAGCTTCCCAACAGTGAAATATTTTTTTAAATCGGTCCAGTAGTTTCGGAGACTATTCAATACAAACAAACAAATTTTTCCTCCTTATAATATTAGTATAGATTAGTATAGATAATTCGTTCTTCAAGTTAGAAAAAAAGGTCCTTATGAATAATAAAAAACATTTTACTTATCTAAATTGTGTAGCAAACGAAATGCTGTTCCGGCGGATGCTGCCGCGACTTTCACTTACCAGATTATGTGGTGTCAGCAGCTGCAGTTGCGTTGTCAGTGGTTGTTATTAGTAAGTTTACCTGATTACACCGTCTCGTTCTCGGTTTCATATTAAGTTGGGGAAGAAGTTTCTTCGCATTTTTTAAGAAAATTCAAAACATTTTTTTATATAGTTTATTTACATTTAACTAAAGTATGTAGGTACCGTTTTATTCGATAACTTTTTGCCATCTTGTAGGTAGGGACATGATCCCATTGCTATAGAAATTTTGGGGCTTCTGATCAAAATACCGCGACAAGTAGTTTTGGCAATCCTCTCGTGATGTTAACCTGACACTGCCTAAAGAATTCTGAAGAGACCGAAACAGGTAGAAATCTGAAAGTGTAAGGTCAGGACTATACGGCAGACGCATTAACACCTCCCAGCCAAACTCTTAATTTTTGCTGAGTGGCTAAAGATGTGTGAGGTCTAGCGTTATCATGATGAAAAACCACACCCCTTCTGTTGAGTAATTCCGGCCGCTTTCTCTCAACTTCTTGCTTTAATCTCATATGCTGTGCGCAGTAGAGTTCAGAACCGATGGTCTTGCCTGGTGGTAACAGCTCATAATGAATAATGCCCTTCCAATCCCACCACACACACAACATCACCTTGTTGCGAGTTAACCCGGGTTTCGCCACAGTCTGTGAAGCCTGACCGGCCTTTGACCACGACCTTTTTCGCACGTTCTTGTCGTACGTGATCCATTTTTCATCACCAGTTATCAGCTTCTTCAAAAATGGTTCGGTTTCATTACGTCGTAATAAAGAATCACAAATGAGTACACGGTTCATTAGGTTTCTTTCAGTGAGCTCGTGGGGTACCCAAATATCGAGCTTTTTTGTGTACTCAGTTTTTTTCAAATGCGCCAAAACTGTTTTGTGGTCAATTCCCAGTTCTTCACCTACGTCGCAACTACTGATATGCCGATCTTGCTCCACTTTTTCAGAAATGGCATCAATTTTCTCCGTAATAGGGCGACCAGAGCGACGTGCATCTTTGACACCACATTTCCGGATTGAAAACGCTTGAACCAAATTTGTGCTACTCTCACAGACACTGCACTAGGTCCATAAACATCGAAAATTTTTTTCGCTGCTTGCGTTGCATTTTTACCTTTTTTGTTGTAAAATTTTTAAATTTGTCGAATTTCTTCATTAGATTCACTCATCTTTACAGTACGAAAAACAAATAAAAATCACACATTTTAATAATTTTTATTTGGAATTATCTTCTTTTAAATTTAAACTTTGAATGATACCAAAACCAGCCAGATACAAATAGTATAGCCAAAGGGATTTTATTACAAGTTCATATTTTATCACTATAATGCGAAAAGACTTTTACCCCAACCTATTATATAGCTTTGGCTGTAAGCATAACAGATAACGATGTCAGTAGCAGCGCCGGTAGCAAATTATGCAGTATTGGCATCAGCTACAAATTTCCCAGTTTATGCGATGTCAGCAGTTGCAGTGGCATTGGCAGCAGTTGTTCGCTGTAAACTTCCCTGATCCCGCAGTGTCGGTGTCAGCGTCAGCTATGAATTTAAAGGATTATGCGGTGTCAGCGGTTGCTGCTGCTGTGTTCGCAACTTACCAGATTAGCAGTTGCAGACGCGTTGTTATCATCGTTGGCTGTAAACTTACCGGATTATGCGGTGTCGGCGGTTGTTGCTGCGGTGTCAGTGCCGGTTGCGGCTGCGGTGGAGACGTAGCATTTGGAGCGGTTGGAGCAGTCGGCGAAGGAGATTTGCGCAGGTAGTGGGTGGCCGAGCCGGGCGAGCGGACTGCCGTGGCACGGCGCGGCGGTTGGAACACCAAAGCTTTGTCGGGGCCGCGTTTGCTTCCTGCATAGATGGAATGTTATTTATATCACACTGTTACTGTGTACTGTTTGTTGCCCGCTACTTTGTACACGTTACAATACTAAATGTGTATGTAACCTAGAAATAAAGCTAAATTAACTGTTGAAACTAAACTTGACACCCCATTTTTATCCCATGGCACCTGATTTATGGGATAAAAAGTAGCCTATGTATTAATCCAGGTTAAAATCTACGAGCATACAAAATTTTATCGGAATCGGTTCAATCGTTACGATGTGATTGAGTAACAAACAAATAAATAAATAAACAAACATCTAAACTTTCACATTTATATTGTTATTGTAAGTGTGATTGACCAATACAAGCTCAATAGAGACCTAGTGTCCCACTGAGCTCAAACCGGGTACAATCATTAAAATGCATAACAAAGTAAAAAAACTTTTCATATAAGTGAGTGAGTCATATTTTATAAGTAAACCATCAGGTTAAATGGGTTTACAAGCTTTTATTTAACTTGCAATGTATGTATGTTTGTCCGGGTGGAATCCTGCAACTGAATTTTAAATCAGTTATCTTTAACCGATTGAGCTGAAATTGGGTATACACGCTTATTTTTGATGACAATGCATGCTTAGCTATATGACGTCATTTTAATTCTAATATGGCGGATCATCCAAGATAGCAGACTAGTTCTTTTTTCTGCACTACCACTGTATGGGTATCAAATGAAAGGGCTTGCTGAGGAGAGCACGAAAACTAATACAATGCCACATTAAATCCAAAATATGGGAGACCATCCAAGATGTATACTATAAATCCAATATGGTGGGACCTTCAAGATGGCGGAGGATGTTTTCTGGTTTTATGAAGTTATTAACAGCTGAATTTTAACAAAAGTATGCCATGGTCGATTTCAGACATTGACTTGTGTAATTTGGCGAGATAGGCGTCAACAGCATTGGTTTGCAATCTATCTAGGAGATAATCTAGGACAAGGATCTTGCAATAAAGCCCAATATGGAAGCGGCCAAAACGCCTATACTTTGTGCTTACAAATAAAATGTTTGATAGGTTTGCTTCCACGGCGTGCCGTGCGTGCGTTTGGGCTTATTTGAATCTGCTTGCGGTTCTGATTATGAATTTTATAAAAGGTTGTTTTGAAAAAGTAATTTTCAACAAAAAAACTTACTCATATTCATTTTCATTGAGTATGGTAGTGACGATGCAACTATGTTTAAAGCCAAGAGTCTATAAGAGCCTTTTTCCTAAACATGCTTTGTTAGTTTGCCTAAAAAGAAACCTTTCAATCTTACTTTGTTTTACATAATATACTGAAGATACCGCCACCAACGCCAGTAAGAGCCGAGAACGTAGCGTTTAAAAATATTTAAAAGTATTTAGGTCACTTGTAAAGGCCAGAAATATCCCTCAAAACTCTTTGCACTGTGAGTGAAAATGTAAAAGCTTTTCAGTCCATAAGCGTGCACTTTTAGGAAATTAGAAGTTTACTTTATTAAATAACTCTTTCAGAGTTATGTTACCAATTAGCTGTTGAGTTAACCATCTTACAAAATATATTATAACGAATACTGCTCTAGTATTCGTTATAATATATTTTGTAAGATATATAAAAGTTTATTATTTATTTATTATAATTTCTGTATTGTACTTATGTTTCATACCTGCCTTCTGCCTAGAGCACGGAGAAACAGGCGATAAAATTGACGTTTCAAAGTGTTGCCTGTGATTAAAATGAATAATTGAATTGGTAACCAATTATAGACGGGCGATTCTTCAGGACTCTCACAGTGGCAAGTTGGCATTGCGTCGGATCCTTATTGCCTAAAAGTAATTTTATTGTGTTCTCTTTTGTACTCGCTTGCATTGTTCATAATTCCGAACTCTGGGTAAACCAATATCCCTATCACTCTTTAATTAGTTGTAATTTGCTTAAGAAATATTTATATATTTTTTGATGCGTTTTTGTTTGTTATGTCTCGATAAGCTATGTGGTCGCTCAGTGACAAAATTGTAGAATTCAAAAATACAACACATTTATTTAACCATGACAGTATCACTGTCATAAACCCAACAGCCTATCACTTTGGCCTACGCGATAAACTTACGTTGATGCTACTGAGAGAATTGCAAAACAGTAGCTGTCATATCACAAACACTGATACACATAATTGACATAAATTGTTAGCTCCTCATCTGGTACCAAATAATACAGCAGCAAACTCACCTAGTTTGTGGGCCAGCGAGTTTCTGCGGCGAGACAGCCAGCAAGCCAATGCGGCCAGCGCCGCCAGCACCAGCAAAGCGGCGCCGCACACGAATACCCAGAACGTCGGGCTGTGCCATCCACCAGCTGCAAACAAAAAAAATGTCCTGAATCGTGGAAACCGCATAACCTACCTACTATCAAAACCCGAGCCAATGTTTACAGCTTAACCCAAAGTAATAACAGCTAAAGACGAAATTATTCTATATGCATGTGGTCAGTAAAACATATATAAATAGTGACTGAAGCGAGACGACGCGCACTTGGTTACCAATTAAACTGATTTAATAATAGTTTAAAATAGCAAAGTATACGCACTTCGTAAAGCCATTCACTGATGACGCGTTTTCGCCCACGCAATCCGAGCGACAATAACATGTGGACATAATATGCCCTTCTGTTCCCATGAAACATTATTATCTCATTGAAAAATCAATTCATTACATAACATAAATAGCCGTCATATTTTAGGAAACCAAACTGGATTACCTAGCCTTTAATGCTGCTTACCATTCAGACGACATAGAAAACAATCCGCCTCCCACGCGATTTGTCGATCATCATATACGAATGCGCGGTTCATGAGTTTTATTCAGCTATGCATTTTACTCAAATTATTTAGGCTAGACCCTCGCTATTTGAACGCGAGTGTTGTATAGTTCATATCCAACTAAATTAGTATCCATATAAAGACGTAGGTCATACCTTCACTATGTTTTTGTTAGTCTAAAAGTTTCTAAATAAATTTTAGATTGGCGAAAGCGCGGTGCGGCGCCACTCAATGTACGTGGTTGTTTTGATACCAAAAGCTGACTGTCCTAATATAAAAACAGCAAATACACCTCATAGTTTACCATAACCTACAATTTTGTATATCTAAGTTAGTACCTAGACACGTTCTATTTGATGATTCCCTATAAAAACCCCGCAATCTAGTACCGCATCAAATCCCGTCGAGACAACCTTGGAACAAGGTGAAACGGGCTTTCCAATAAGCCGATCGACTCCTATCTATAGAGCTTGGCGAAACTACAATACAATATTAGACCGTAGTACTAGGAGATAAAGTGGAAAGTTGAGAACTATTGGATGCAATCGCGGTAAGCAAACTGGGGAGACCTCACCTCCGACGTGATGTGAACGGATCTCATTGCATTAGCCTCCCTCTCGAGTGATGGAATGGATTGGACACTCTATGATTGAAAAATGGATAATGGGGCTAATGTTTTCCTTTTTTATTTCTCGATATGTATCTATGTTAAAAAGACAGGAAATGGTATAAAATGTCCAAATTAATTTTGTTTTAAGATCACTAGAAATTATTTAAATTGAGGCATAACGTAGCCTCTACATATTAAAACATTCTAGTTTACTCTTGATAATGACTAATGAGGAGAATAATCTAACTGTAAGCCCCAACAAATTATACCTAAGTATTAAAAATAACTGGGGCTTACAAATCTAAGAATTGTAGATAAAACTAAGGTTGTCTGGAAGAGATCGCTTTTAGCGATAAGACCGCCCATTGTACCTTTATTTATTGTTTATTTCCATTAATACTGTATTTGATTTGGTGTTTAATAAAGAGTATTTCATTCATTCATTCATAAAACTTGACAAGTACGGATGGAGTATGTTATTGAGTATAAAAACTTTTTACACACAATGTTATTTCAACTCAATCAACAGCAACAATATATATCATCTTTATTAAACCAATAAAAACAAACAAACAAAAGAAAATACACTTTTAAATAACGTATTATCTTTCTAAGAAATCACATAATCAGATTCAGTATGCCGTCAGCATTTTCCACTACAAACTTTCAATCTCGACATACAAAGACATCGTGTAACACAAGACGAGGTTACGTAAATCTATTTCGAGCTTATGGTACGGGCGTATCGTTCACACGTCGCTTCTTCAGTTTCATGATATGATGTTATGATTATGTTCAGTAACTTGAAATAAGTAGATTTTGTAGAAGTTTTGTTGCTACGAACTTTTGGTAGATACTAAGGCCGACTTGCACAACGATCCCTAAACGTATTTAGCAACTAAACATGTTTAAATTTGACGTATTTGTACGATTTGACTACACTAAATACATGTAGGCATCATTGCGCAAGTCAAAGTTGTTCCGCAACGATGTCTAAACGTATTTAATGGCTAAATACGCTTTAAGGAGTTGTCAAGTCATACAAATACCTACGTCGTATTTAAACATGTTTAGTCGCTAATTACCTATGTTTAGGGATCGTTTAGCAAGCCAGCCTTAAATTACTAACGGTTGGATTTTTTATACAATGGTTTCAAAAGTTAAATGTTAAATAACTCAAATATTAATAATCATATTGACAACATTAAACAAAATATTTGGTATTACTAAAGAAGTGTTATGCACAGGTTTTTTTTTTAATTCCTAAAATACATAAACATAGCCGTTACTACTCAATATGTAACATCACAAGAGCGTTTCAACAGAAAACTAATTGCATTAAGTTTATTTTGTTAATGTTTTGTTCTGTTACAAAATCCTGATATACCTACATAGAAAAATAATAATTCTAGAGTCGTTCAAGAGAGAGCTCAAAAAACCTTTTAAATGGGAATATATCATCCTATACCTACGCTTGCCTTCTAAATAAGCAGATATTTTTTTTATGTTATTCTTTAATGTACACAAATAGATTTACAGACAAAAACAGCTTACAAAAAGGACATGTACAAAGGCGAGCTTAACCCTAATAAAAGTTTTCTTCCAGCAATCCTTTGAAGATGGAGATAGTTGAGTATAATGGTGGGTACGTGCACAGATAAGGACATTGGAATAAAATACTAATAAATACCTATAGTTATACATAATATATATACTATAATAAACACAATACTTATGCATACCTATAGACTATACCCACAGTATAGATAAACAAAATACAATATACCTACTTATACATAACAAGCTGACCAATCCGCAGCTTCGCACGCGTAGTTTTTTAATAAAAACATTACCCTCCGACTGCGCAGTTGGATAGAAGTAGCGTATGTCACCCGGGGATAGTGTAGCTTCCCAAGAGTGAAAGAATTTTTTAAATCGGTCCAGTAGTTTCGGAGCCTATTCAATAAAAACAAACAAACAAATCTTTTCTCTTTATAATATTAGTATAGATAACTTAAAAGTTTACAAGGACAGGTAATGCTCTTTGACTTAAAAGTGCTTAATGATGGACTTGCGCGGATGGAGTGTGGTAGAGAATTCAACAGTTTGACTCCATGTACAGTGAAGGAACCCCATAGCGACTGGAGGAATGAGGAGGGGTTTTGAGAAAGAGGGACTTTGATGATCTACAAGGCATCTCAAGTGGGACAAGAAAACCAAAGCGGTATTACCTTATATCGTTAGCAAATCAATTCGAGGTTAGCTCAAGTAATGTTCAAGGAGGTAATGTTCTCGTAGTAGCTAAGTTGGTTCAATCGCCTCATTTGCACGTCGTATTGCTTCCCAGACTTTAATATATTATTAGCAAGTCAGACTGCGATAATATTGAGAAATGTTTACGTCTCATTCTGAAAGATTGGATCCATTCAGTGAGTTTGCCTCAGACGTTAAGAGTTGACTATACCTCAGCTCAAACTCGAATTTCACGCCCGCTTCTCAGCGCGCCGCTGCACGTCCTATCTCGCCGTGGTTCATATGTTTGCCGGTTTTTTATCATTCAGTCCCTTGATTATCTTGTTGTGTTTATTTCTCATTACTGCGTCTTTACAATAACCAACTAATTATAAATTCTACCTAAGAATTACGTGTTCGTTTGGAGCGACAAGCGTCACGGGTACCTCGCCTGAAAGCCGAGGCCAGAGTGAACCGCGGAACGGGCCTCCGGAGCGAATGGTTTCATTAGTGCAAAATTTAGATATTTTCATTTTATGGTAAAATCAAAAGATATTTTAAAAATTTAAAACACAGGTGTCCTTATTTATGTTGTGTAGAATTACTGTATAAAATTTCAAGATCTAAATTGTAGTATTCATCGCATAAGAACGGTTTTATGATAAATTTGGAGTCATCTTTGGATTTTTTTTTCTATCGAGAAAATTTTACGGAATCGTGTTTTCACAACACAGGCGCTCTAACACGTATCCTATATATGAATTATATATATGAATTACAGATTGAAAGCACACAATTTGTTGAATAAAACATTGTTTCTCAATAAGCGATTTAACGTCTCCCCAGGTATAGTGCGCCCTTAATATAATAAGGCAAACTTTAGCTGATATTCTCACCCACACCGAAGTTACTTTTTGTGTACCAACTTATTGTAAAAAGACTAGCTCACAAATCCGCAGCTTCGCACGCGAAGTTTTTCAATAAAAACATTACCCTCCTTCTGCGCAGTTGGGTAAAAAGTAGCCTATGTCACCCGGTCATATTGTAGCTTCCCAACAGTGTAAGATTTTTTTAAATCGGTCCAGTAGTTTCCGAGTCTATTCAATACAAACAAACAAATCTTTCCTCTTTATAATGTTAGTATAGATAACAATAAGTAACATTCTATAGCTTCATATCAACCGACTTCAATAAAGGAGGAGGTTCTCAATTCGTCGGAATCTTTTTTTCTGTGCATGTTCCCCTCGAAGACGCCTTTACCGATTCGAAAAATTTATTTTTTGAGCTGATGATGGAATATATAACTCCTTAAGTATTAGGAGTTATTGGATAATTCTTTAATTGTTATTAGCTCGTATCGTGGCTCGTATACACCAATACCTATGTTCCTTTGAGTTATTCAGGTGAGCTGATGATGGAAGGTACAACTCCATAAATACTTTCAGATTGGTCCCATAGAAATTTTATCAAAATATATAAATAAATATTGCTGGACGTTTTCACATAGCGCTATCTAGCCCCAAATTAAGCAGAGCTTATACTATGGGAACCAGATAACTGATAGAATACTTATATACTTTTTTTTGTAAATACATACTTCTAATACATAGAAAAACATCCAGACCCGGAACAAATATTTTTAGATCATGCAAACACTTGTTACACGGCGGGAATCGAACCAGCTACCTCCTGCGTCTCAGCCGGCTATTCGCCCACTGCGCCACGGAGGTCTTCAGTGGTTCAAATAAGAATAGTTTTTATTTGCCAGAACTTAAAAAAACAGTTGCATATAAGTGCTAAGTTTTTAAATAATAAACATACGATTTGTTGAGGGTAGATTTGCATTACGTACTAAAAACCATTACCTCCCGCGTTAGTTGTAAACTGTGTTACGGCACGAAATAGGTTCAGTGGTTTAGTTAAGTCGGTTATATTTTTGTTAAAAAGTTACTTGTAGGTACTAAGAAAACATTTCATTATACATAAAGTAAAAAAAAAACCCCCCAGACCTCTCTTTTTGCGTCAGGGGCTATAAACCGACACAGCCAAAAAACAATCCAATTAAACTAACTTTCTATGAAAAAAAATCTTGTCCGAATCGTTCTATATATTTAAGAACTACGATACCACAGACAGACAGTCCAACACACATACAAACAGACATAGGCATCCAACTTGGAACACCCGTTTGTAAATAGAGCTTCAATATAATTATAGAAATCCAATAACATTCTCCGGACGTTTTCCGTTTAATGCTCACTAGCGTAATTCTTAGAAAATGTTCAATCATTTTATACAGCTTCTTTGCGGATGTCTGGGAAACTGCTCAGTTTCTGTAGGTTTTTATTTATACTTGAAAAAGGTTAGATAAAGGAAGTCGCACGAGCTACAACTTAATTAAATTTCTTGTTTTTTTAGGGCTCGCAACATACGCATCAATTTGTGCAAATAGACAGTGAATTGCAACAATGTAACACCAAGTCGAATAGATAACTAGCTTAGACAAGTTAATTTTTACGAAATTTCCAAACAGAGACCAGTTTTCGATTCGGGAGTTAAAACTGACAAGAACCACAATCTCAAGCAAAAATCCCAGTTTAGTTAGCCTTATATTCAAAAAACCCGTCCGAAGCAGTCTATTTATTTGGGAGCTACGATACCACAGACAGACAGATACACAAACACATACACACAAACAGACAGGTGTTTAACTTATAACACCCCTATTTTTGTTAAAAAAGTTTCAAATCAAATCATAGTTATTCGTTATACAAGAGTGCAAAGTTGCTTTTTAACCGCGTGCTCAATTTTGATGACCGAGCACGCGAAGGATTCTAAAATTGAATCACGAGCGCAGCGAGTTGTTCAAAAATTAGAATCCTAAGCGTTAGCGAGGGAATCAAAAGAGCACGAGGTGAAAAATCTTTGCACTCGAGTGCAACACGTAACTTTTCACCCCACCTAAGCGAGAAAATGACTCTTTGTATCTCTCTTCCCAGCTATGTATCCCACATGGTGGTGGGGTCAGCTTTCCTGGTCATTCTTCTCCACTTCGCTCTATCCTCGACGTCGGCATCAGAAACTTGGCACTCTCACATGTCTTTTGAAACTACATCTCTCCACCTTATCTTGGGTCTCTAGATCTTTGACCGGGGATGGAAAGTTGTAGTGCCAAATTCCCGAGCGAGGAAATGACTAAATGCAAAAAAACATAATACACCAAGAAGTCTGAGTTTTAAAAAAAGTTAAAAAAAAAAATTTAACAAATTAAAAAAGGTTTTTTGATAAATTCGGCACGATGGAGGTAGAAGTAAATAGGTTTAATGATGTTTTGAATTCACAAACTTAGTGCACACGATGTTCTAAATTCAATTTACTTTATCCTCTAGCGGATAAAAACGACTTTTGCACTCAGATAACGAAGAGCAAAAATACTCTTTCCGAGATGGGGGGATGAAAAATCATTTATTGCATCAAATAAGATTTTAATAAAGTTCTTAAAACTATTGGGTCCGACTTATTTCTAACACAGAGACATGCAAATTTAAAAAAAAATATAACAAATTACAAAATGAGAACAATAATAAAAATAAGTCAAAAACACAATAAAATAAAAGTCAAATAGAAATAATTAATCCAATTCAGATGTCAGGCAATATTAATTTTAAAGTACGATTCATTTATCTAGCAAGTATTCCTGAATGCTATCTTCCTTTTAATTAATTTTAATATTTTCTATTATCTCTTTCTCAACTATTTTTTTTTGTAATTTATTTTTAAACATAATATCAGTTTCTAGAATAGATTTATTAAATAACCTAGATGCCATACCCAATACGCTTTGGTCAAAAAGAGCAGTTTAAAATTATTATGTACACTCTCCTAAAATCTGTAACGAATCCGAATCTTTGTAATCGGTCCGGCACCACAACCATACAAAAATGTATTGACGTGATTAACATTTAGTAAATAGGCAAGAAGATAATTATAGAAGATAATAATTATAGAATAGTTCACTGTCTTGAAGAGAGGAGGAAGTAATCAATTCGGGAGGTATTTTAAGTAACGCTCTAATAGCTTATTGGACATGAATTGTTTTTTTTCTGGTGTGATCCCTATGCGGTAGATATGACTGGCCCACGGCTACTTCAGCTTGCTGACTATGAAATCACCTATAAGCTATGTCGATCACCTTGGTTCTATGTCGGATAACCTCGTTTCGGATTCTATCTTTCAGAGAAATTCCGAGCCCTTTCCATAGCTCGCTGAGCGACTTTCAATTTGTGGACCAGTCCCATCGTAACTGACCACGTTTCGGCTGTATAGGTTATCACAGGTTTATTACGCACTGGTTAAACACTTTCGTTTTATGCATGGTAGGATGGGTGACGAGAAGACCTGACGAAGTTTCCCAAACGCTGCCCAGCTGAGCTGAATTCGCCGGTTTATTATTTTTATATTATTTATCCGGTATTATTTTAAATAACTTTTATTTTTTTATATTTTGGTTATAATCAATATTGTACGAATTATACTAAATGTGTACAGTGTGTACCGAATTAATTATGACGTGTAATATTCTTACCTAATAAATGATTATGAATATGATTTACTTCTTTCGAATCAATAACCGTTGGGGTAAAAGTGTTCTGGAGTGGAGTCCACGTCTGGGCAAGCGAAGTGTAGGACGCTCTCCGGCTAGATGAAGTGACAATTTGCGCGATGTGGCTGGCAAGGATAGAATGAGAAGAGCTGAGGATCGGGCTCAATAGCGCACCCTGAGAAATACCTACGTCCAGCAGTGGACCGGTATAGGTTGATGATGATTTATTGATTGAAAATATTTTATTGCACTTTTAAAACTAGTACAAAAGTGAACTTAATGCTAAAGAGCATTCTCTTCCAGATAACCTTTGTGTATTTGTAGATAAAGATGTGTAGGTAGTGCGCAGGAAAGTCAGAAAAGGGAACTAATGAAAACTTGTACAGGCCTAATAAAAATAGCATAATATAGGTACATACTAGATAAATAAACCAACTTAAATACTTTATATGATAGACTAAACTATACCAATATCAAATAAAAATACAAACATAACAATAGAAGAAGAGATAAGGAATGATTAAGTTGCTCATTTTTGGTCGGTTTGACCGAGAAGGTGCCTATAGATTCTCAATCTGAATGCTTCCACTGAAGTAGCCTCGAAATAGTTTGGTGGCATATTATTATTATTCCAGAGACGAGAAGCGGTTATGGTGTAAGAGTCAGAGTAAGTAACCGTGTTATGCTGTGGAGTAACCAATTGGAAACGACGAGACGATCGCACAGCTCTGTCCTCAGTAGATACGGATGCAAATTGCTATGAATTTGTTGCTTTGTTTGAAGGTGAACAAAGTCTGTGTTACGAATGAAAGTATTATTAGGCTTTAAGGCAGGATTAAGTGATTTACCCAAAAAGTTTTGCCAGTTTTTAGCAACACTTCTACGAACTTACCAACAAATTGAAAGTAATGCTCCAGTGAAATTGCGTCTTTCCTAATAAATTCATATTCAACTAAATAGTCCATTTCCATCCGTTGCTCCGAGTTTAATGTAAATATGAATCTTACTAGTCGGCTGTTTTATTAGAGAGAAATATTGGTAAGTTTGTTTATTTTATACCTAAAGGATTAAAAAGCGAGTAACCTCTTGATTTTTTTTTCTTTGGTGATTATTTAAATTGTTTATGTTGAAATAACCTTCTAGTCTAATGGTGCTTATATATAGTATATTATATTATATGGATAAAAACACATTATATACCGTTATATTATATGTATTCATAACATATAACATTTTGTTTGTATGTTCCACTTTTTGCCCTCCAACATGAAGATCGGAGACTTTATCAAGCTGACACATTTATCTGTGTCTTAATAATTTGTATCCATTTATCATTATACCCTCCACATTAAGATAAATTTAAATAAAATGTTATAGTGTTAACTGCTGTGTGGGAAACCATAATAGAGTAAATAGTTCGGTCTTCTAATCAATCATATCCTGCAAATACAAGTTTGTATTACCTTCTGTTGTCATATTTTTTTACGCACAAATACCATACCCTACTATAGTACGGTTGTAAAAACTTTTGAAACTGTCATGGTTGTGAACACTATTTCTTTTAAAAACGGGATATTTACCATGATTTGTGAGTATTTGAGTAGCCCGATATTTCAGCGCAGTTGCATGCGCCATGATCACGGGTAAACTTACTGATCATGGCGCATGCAACTGCGCCGAAATATCGGGATACTCAAATACTCATAAATCATGGTAAATATCCCGTTTTTAGTATAAATGGTTGTAAAAACTAACTCGAAATTCTCTTTATGATCGAATTTTCCACCATAATACCGATAAAATGATTTTAAATGGTAAGTGCGACTTAGTTTTTCGTCCTTCTATTCAATTTGAAGTATAATTCAATTCGTTATCTTCTTAACACGATAAGTGCGAAACAGGGCTTAAAACACCCTGTCCGTGTCTCGTCTTTATAGCGGTAAGAAAAAACTTAAACGTCTCTGTCGTGCGGGAGGCATAACTTCCATCTGGTTCAGTGTAGGGAAGAGATAACTATATAATCTGAGATGTGCTATTGATTCCTAGTTCTATAGTATACCAACCTCAATGCCGGGTTACTTAGACCTCGTGCCGTACACAAAAAAACCGTACACTTTGTCTTATTTGACGCCAAAAAAGGATTTTGGTCTCCAACGGGCGGTGGGGTTTAATATGCCTCGTGCCGCCACAATCTCTGGTTTAGGACAAGGTTTAAAACGACCCGTGACGCAGTAATGGAAAGTATAGATAAATCTGTGCCGTCGGGAACGTGTTAAACAAACCGGAATTTATTGATAGGCAATAAATACCTCTAAAATTACTAATATAAAAGCAGCTATCTCGAAAGCCTCTTGTCTAAGTGCGCCCTCGCCCTTTAACATCCGCCCCCGCCCGATCATAACTTGAACTGATAAAACCAAAATCTACATGGTTTGGTTACATTTCAACAAATTCTGAAGTACCTTTAAAATTATGTAGCCAGAAATTCCAAACAAAGTTTCTATTAAGTGTTTTTCTAAAAAAAAAATATAACTGAAATTTGACATAATTTTTATTACAATATATTCAAAATATCCACGAAATTGAGCACATTCTGTATGTATTTTGTTTATTTTACTGTACGTATATTTCAGTTAAATGTTTCTAAATCTATTTTCTAGAAAGCATTACCATCCAATGTACACTACACAAAGCCGCCTATTTATTATTTTAATAATGCAATAAAGACTTTTTTAATCTAATCTAATTCATAAATGCCCTGAGACATGTGTTTCATCTGGGTTTCACGTTTATCAGAAAATTCTTGGTATTTTTCCTAGAACCTTTCGGGTTAACATTTCAAAGGATTCCATGAATGAGATTTATTTATGTATATTGTTTTATTTTATTATAGGTGATCAGCGCTCTCCTAAAATTTGGTTTTTACTTTGTTAATGTACATAGGTACACCCCCCCTTCATTATCTTAACAAGTCCTCTCTATCCAAAGGTTAGATTAGATTAGATAATTCTTTATAGCACACCAAAAAACAATACAACTATAAAGAACACCGTAAAACTATGTGATACAATTGGCGGTATTATCGCTGAATAGCGATCTATACCAGACAACCTTTGGGTGGGATGGACTGTGTTGACATTACCTGGGGTGTAATGGTGTACCTAACATATTACATATACATATCTACTTGGGCCAGTTAGCAAGCTTCGAAAACAGGCAGGACAGGGAGATCGATCGTCGCATCGAAAACGCCTGGAAAAGCTACTGGTCCATGAAGGAGCACATGAAGGGTGAGCTTCCTCTTACACTTAAGCGCCAGTTCATCGACATGTGTATTCTGTTCGTCCTAACCTACGGTGCGCAGACATGGTCGCTGACCGAGTTACAGAAGTCAAAACTCAAGATTTGCCAGAGGGCAATGGAACGCAGCGTTCTCGGATTCAAACGGATTGATCGAGTGAGAAACTCCACGCTGCGTTCGTTGACAGGCATGATGTTGGAGAAAAGACAGCTAGGCTCAAATGGGATTCGGCGGGACATATTAGTAGAATGCACCCCGATACTTGGGCTAATCTAGCCACAACGGCTAACAATTCTAACAATCTAGAAGACGCGGTCGGGGTCGACCAAGAAAGCGTTGGCGAGACTTGTTGCCTTCGATCAGGAGTGGTGGAGTGTCGCACAGGACAGAGATAGATCGAGAGACTTGGGGGAGACCTTTGCCCAGCAGTGGGACAATATAGGTTGACAAAAAAAAATACTTATACTTATAATATAAAAAAATACAGTCGACCTGAGAACCTCGTCCTGTTTTAAAGTCGGTTAAAAATAAATATAACATTAATGAATAAACTTAAATAATAACTACTTATATAAGAAACATATTAATGAATAATAAATACATAGATATATAACGAATACTCAAACAGTGTTCTCTGAGCATACGTTTAAAAATGGCAAGTGACTTGGCACATCCTATAGCTACCGGCAGCGCGTTCCGTAACCGGACAGCCTGCACTGTATAAGTCTTATTAAAGTAGGAGGAGTGTGCAGGTGTCCTGAGTTGGAGTGTGTCAGATGAACGCAAAGATCGAGGATTGGCTTGATGGAGGAAATAGAATCGTTCTATATGATAGGAAGGCGAGGAAGGGTTAACCAGGGTGTAATATAAATGGTGAAGGATGTGAGTATCCCGGCGAAGGCATATGGGTAACCACTTGAGCTTACTGCGAAATTCAGACATATGATCATACTTCCGCAAGCGGAAGATGAACCGGATGCCAACGTTTTGCAAGCGGTCAAGTTGTCTGGAAGAAGTCGGTTCTAAGCGATACGACCGCCCATTTTACTTGTTGCTTTGTAAATTTTATTTTTATATTTGTTTCTTTTGTGATGTACAATAAAGTATTTACGTTCATTCATTCATTTTTTATGAACTAGTTGTATGCCCGAGACTTCGTCTGCAATATTCTTGATCTCAACAACAGCGCCACCTACCGGATCCAATTGTAAATCTAAACCATCCAGAGACCCACTCCAACACACACAAAAAAACTAGTATGCTTTAGACCACACGACTGAAATGAAACTTCTGCTGCTGCCTGCCATCTGTTGTGGAATAGCTAGACTTTTTAGTAAATCAAAGCTGGTAGATTCAAAATACGAAACGTCGTAAATACTTTTTTTATCTATAGCAAAATGAACTCTATTATACAGCATGAAGGATTGTTTTATTTTTGCAGTTTATATAATTTAGACTAATTTGGGTTAGGAGATATGCGACAAATAAACGGGCTATGAGAGAAAGAGAGAAAGAAAATGTGTGCTCGCACTTCTCTTTCTTGCCCCTACAGTAATATACGAAACGTAACTCTCTCTCTTTATATCTTTACTAACTTATATATCCCTCTCAACTTCCGTTCGCACATTTCGTAACGCATTCATCATCACGAAGTTTTAATTCAAAAATTCAACCGGTAAAGTCGTTCTCAGGTTATGGTGTGAGCATGGGAAACATCGATTAATTTTTATATATATAGATATGTTCAATCTTTTGCAAATACCTGACTCTTTAAACCTACATCTATCATTGTTGATCATATAAAATATTCGTTCACAAAACGTTACCGTCACTAAAAATAGAATACCGTATACCCGCGCCGTCTAGCGACATAATCTAAGCCGAGACATGGGTCGTGGGTAATGTACCTGGAACATAATACCTAAATACCTTGTTGAACCTAAGTTAAGTCGTATGTTATTAGAATCGGTATACTGTAATATTAAAGTGAGTCGGCGAGAGCTCTGTTTACTAAAAGGTTTCTTACAAAAATCAAATACTAAACCATTTAATGCATTATAGCGGGAGGTAAAAGGTGTTTTGTGTTATAAGTGCAGCCATTTTTAGCGTTTTAAACATGCAACGTCAAGTTTAATTAGTTACCATTTCAATTGAAATACAATTTCAAAATTATTAAGTTAACTTTTACGCAAAGTTTGATTGTTTTGAAATTTACGTAGCATGTCAGCTGTGTTATATTTATCTATATCTATACTATACGGACGACGCCCGCGTGGAAGGCCCAGGCGAAGGTAGCGGGATGAGCAAAACTCTTACCTCAAGGATTGACTCTTACTTGCGAACAGCAGAGACGAGTGGTGATTGCGCGCGGGTTCTGAATGATCTAGTCGGATACCTAGTTGCTAATATTGTAATACGGACACAGTGACTGGAAAGGTGGGATTAAATCAGGACCAACCTTAGTTTCCAGAAACTTGGTCGAATATCGCCAATCCTTTTCTTCCAGTAGTTCACTTTCTTCACCTCGCGAGGTACACAACACTCCACTTTTCTGGTCTTATTTCACAGCAGTTTCTTTAGGTATTACATGTTTTGGCACAGAGCACTTTCGACATAGGTATCGTTTTTATACAACCATTTATAACTGTGTTGGTAATTAGAGGGAGTGAGATATCAGGTAGGGAGAGAAAAGGACAGAAAGTCACTGTGGTCCTACCCACATATTATTATTTAATTATGGCCTAAACAAGTGGAAAGAGGGAAGAGAGGCCTTTGCCCTTGCAGTGTGACACAACAGGATTATAATAATATACACTATATTACTCGTAATATTATAAAGAGGAAAAATTTGTACTCTTGTATGTTTGTAACGAATAAACTCAAAAATTTCTGATCCGATTTCAAAAGCTCTTTCACTATTAGAATGCTACATTCCGTAACAAAGACTATATTTATTACTTAAAAAATTAGGGATCCCTACTAAAACTTCAATAACATAACACAAGGTGTTAAAAAATTAGCCATAAAAATCTTTAAAAAATAAATGTCCACCCGTGCGAATCCGGGACGGGCCACTAGTATATGTATAAAATTCCAGAGTGCATCTGTTCGTAATACTTCTCTTAAACAGCCTCACTTTGAGTTTTTTTTGTACTTTTGGTGTCACCTGGATGGTTCTTAGCTATAAGACCCGGTAGGTGGCGCTGTTGTCAATATCAAATAAATGTATTTTCTTTCTTTCTTTCAATCACGTCGAAACTTTGGTACAATAATACAACAATTTGGTATGTATGTAGATTATAACCTGCATTAACACATAGGCTACTTTTTATCCCTTACATTATTTCCCTTAGGATACAAAAGGAATGTAAAAGTTTCTATATGTATTTTTTCACCCCAGAACAACACGGACGTAGCCGCTGGCAACAGATAGTTATGAATAAAACAAACATTTTCAAATAATTCGTTTCTTAATATGTTTTCAACACACTTGCTCGTAAAGTGAGCTATAGTACATCGTTCTTAGGACCATAAACCGAACTATAACACACGCGTGCGTAATAATATGACACACTAGTGCATAATAGAATTACCCCTACAAAGTTAAGTTAGTACCTAACTGCAAATTATGTGCGAGTAAACAGAGCATTTTCAATTTAACCGGGTAATACAGCTTTTGTAACAATAGTTGTGTTTTGTGGTTTTATGCCGCTGAAAATCCTATTACAGTTTTAGAATAAATAAATGTATCCCTAATTAAGACGACAGAACGCTTATTATTATCAAATTATTTATAATTCATAGTAATTTGTTACAAAATATTTGCATTTTATTACTAAAATTATAATTTTGAAGTAGGCTGTATGCCTATATGTAATCAATAAACTTACATTTGGCGCGCCATTTCCCATTTTTTTGTTTGTATCGCATTTGTTACAATGTAGTAAATAATTGTAAAAATGTCAAGCAAAAATACAGAAAAATGCAAAATACAGAAGATTTGTTTTTTCCTCTCAAGTGTGTTGAAAAAGTACGTATGAAACTCGTGAGCAGCTAGCTCACTAGACACTCGGCTGATTTATAACCTCGCCTACGGCTCGGGCTGCAAACCACTGCCTCGTGCATAGTGAGCAACTTAGCTCACTTGTATAATAATATACTATGTATTATCAAATTGATTGCATTAACAATTAAGCTCGCTTAAATCTCTACCAGTCATTACAAATTGCATTAGTTATTAAGTACCTATGTTATTATGTTTTTTTACTGATACTTATGGACCTCCTTGTTCTGTTTTAATAAACTAATTAATTATACTGTTTTTGATAGTCTCAGTGAATTTAATTGACATGAGACTAGATCAAAATACCTAAGGTACCTCGGCTTAGCTCGGAACGAAAAAATATTTTCCAATATTTTTGGTATTAGGATTGGGTTTCCTATATGTTTCTTATTAACTCTTCCGATACCAGCGTATTTCCATAATCCCGATATGAGTGTGAGTCATGCATGAACCCTTATCAGATTTGAATCCACTTAAGTTCCTTCACCGAAGTCGAATTCTGTCCTAGATAAAAGATATCCGTTGAAATTAAATCAATTTATTTGCTAAAAAACGGTAGAATACATTTTCGGGTTCCGTACCATTATCTATAAAAACGGCAAAAAATGACGTTTGTTGTATAGGTGCCCCCTTTAAATATTTGGTTTATTTTAATTTAATTATTTATTTTTAACGTGAATATATAACTAAATATTCTGTGAATATTTCAAGCGTCTACCTATTGTCGTTATCAATATCGACCAAAAACGAGCAAAAAAATCACGTTGGTTGTATGGGAGCCCCCTTAAATTTATGTATTTGTTGATATAGCGGCAACAGAAATACATCATCTATGAAAATGTCAACTGTCTAACCGTTCATAAGATACAGTCTGGAGACAGACAGACAGACAGCAGAGTCTTAGTAATAGGGTTCCGTTTGACCCTTTGGGTACGGAACCCTAAAAAAGTTGGTTAATTAATTATCAATTTCGTAGACTCATTGCAGTACTTAGGAAATCCCACTTCCCATTCCACTATCCCACTAATAGTATAAATGTATGTGGATGTTTGTTACTCTTTCACGTCGTAACGGCTGAACCGATTTCAATGAAATTTAGTATGTACGTAGATTATAACCTGAATTAACACATAGGCTACTTTTTATCCCACAAACCAAGTACCATTGGATAAAAATGGAGTGTCAAGTCAAGTTGCAACAGCGAGTTTAGCTTTATTTCTAGATTACCTACACAATTAGTAGTGAAACGCAAAGTCGCGGGCAACAGCTAGTTTATAATATACCAAAAACCTTCTCAATGTGTATTGTGAAATACGGCACGTCCTATTAAAATCCATAGCTGTCGTAATCACGTTCCAAACCCAGCTTATCCGTAGGTACTAACCGGCATACCTATACAAACGTGCTCCATCATTTCTACACGGCGTATTGGACAGGGCGAGTGATACAGAATGAACAACCACCCGTGTATACTACACTATACATTGAATATGTTATACGCAGGTATATCTGTAGGTAGTCCGTAACGAGTTTATTCGACAGAGAACGAATGTTACCGACTTAACTCAACGGATTAGCAAACTGAAGTGGCAGTGGACTGGCCATATATGCCGGAGAACCGACAACCGTTGGGGTAAACGAGTTCTTGAGTGGATACCGCGTCTTGGCAAATGTTAGCACAAGTGAGGAGTGGAACTCACTCCCGGCGTATGTTTTTCCAAACCAGTATAATCTTGGAGTCTTGAAGTCCAGAGTGAATAGGTTCTTTCTAGGCAAGCGTGCTCCATCTTCGATCACACCTTCACTTAACATCAGGTGAGGTAGTGGTCAAGCGCTAGACTATCATCAATAAAAAAAATGTAGTATGGGGCGTCCCCCGGCTAGGTAGAGCGATGACATAAGAAAGGTGGCGGACAGAAATTGGATGAGAAGAGCCGAAGACCGGGCTCAGTGGCGCGTATTGGGAGAGGCCTATGTCCAGCAGTGGACTAATGTGGGCTGATGATGATGATGATACGCAGGTTACATCCATTCTATTATACAACATTTTGTTATGTACGAAATTAATTTGAAACACACATCCAGTGTCGTATTAACTGATTTTAGAGGTGGGTTTAATACCGGTAGCTTGAATATTTATCCAGTAATCGATACATTTCCACTAAACAATTTTTAATGTAAATCGACGACGATATGCCGCTTAGTCAGTTTAACAGGTACCTATTTACGTGATGAATGAAATTTATTTGTTTACCTATTTTATACAGGCTGTTTCATTTATATTTTAGGACCTACCCTACCCGTGTTTTCATATAATGTCGTACATAACAAACGCGTAGTATATCTACATGGTGTAATATACAAGGTGGGTGACACAACTGCCAAATGGTTCACTTGAATACCCCTGTATTTTCTTTGAATCGAAATACGTAATTAAAAAAATGCGATTATTTACCGGAATGCGGTTATTTTACTCAAAATAATTTACGTTAGCCGAAATCATCATATTACACGAGATATAGCCACCCTGTAGTTCGGAAAAAGAATAGTTCCATCTCTATAATTTATTCTGACTTAACAGATGGAATTGAACAGATGATATATTTATATCTAAACTAGCTGACAAATCCGCAGTTTCGCACGCGTAGGTTTTCAATAAAAACATTACCCTCCTTCTGCGTAGTTGGGTAAAAAGTAGCTTATGTCACCCGGGGGTAGTGTAGCTTCCCAACAGTGAAAGAATTTTTTAAATCGGTTCAGTAGTTTCGGAGCCTATTCACTACAATCAAACAAACAAACAAATCTTTCCTCTGTATAATATTAGTATAGATGTATGGCGTGTTCTGCGTACAGTCTGTATATGTGTGTATTATGTGTATTAGAGAGTGTCCTCTCTAACACTCACATATACAGGCTGTACACACATATAAAGTCCGGTCATATTTCAAGAGAAACCCAATTTACTGAAAACATGTCCGATGTTCAGTCAACTTGGAAAGGTCATGTTTAAGATGCCTTAGAAACAAAATCCCTCTTTTTAGGGTTCCGTACCCAAAGAGTAAAACGGGACCCTAGTACTAAGACTCCGCTGTCTGTATGTCCGTCTGTCTGTATGTCTGTCCGTCTATCACCAGGCTGTATCTCATGAACCGTGATAGTCAGACAGTTGAAACTTTCACAGATGATGTATTTTTATTGCCGCTATAACAACAAATACTAAAAACAGAAAAAAATAATTATTTAATGGGGCTCCCATACAACAAATGTGATTTTTTTGCTCGTTTTTGCTCGTTATTGATAACAACAACAAGTAGACGCTTAAAATATTCACAGAATATTTAGTTATATATTCACATTAAAAATAAATAATTAAAGTAAAATAAAACAAATTTTAAGGGGGGCTTCTATACAAAAACGTGATTTTTTTGCCGTTTTTATAGATCATGGTACGGAACCCTTCGTGCGCGAACCCGACTCGCACTTGGCCGGTTTTTTATTAGAAACTGACCCGGCGAACTTCGTACCGCCTTATCATGCGTATAACGCGGGCTGCCAATGTACGTTGCCGGTAGAATTGTCAATCGGCCATCATTAGCTGCATCTATGTATGAGAAAAAAAAAATTCTTTATAATTTTTTTTTGCGTGAATTTTCTGATATTTTAATAGTTATTCTGATATTCGGGGCGGAGACAAATCCAACAAATTTCATCAAAATTGGTCCAGCAGTTCTTGAGTTATAAATGGTGTAACTAACCCAACTTTATTTTATATACAGTCCTTTTTATCAAGAACATATTTTCTGTAAAAACAACACGTTAGTTAATGTTATCTTTACGTATTTAAATATATCGTTTGCAAGCGGTATTCAGATAAACCAACTGTCTTTTGTATTTTTTTCTTATACCTAGTTAAATTATATCTGGATTTTTTTTCCTTTATCCAAGGAGAATGATAACAACATCTAAAGAAATACTAAAGAAACCTAAGTTCTAGATATATCTGCCTACTCATAGTGACCACCTAGCATTCCACCTAGCCACCATTTAAATACTCGGCATTTGAATACAATAAGTATTTAAAAGATTTTACTTAGAAAAGTTTCGAGATTGATTTCAATCATTATTATAAATACGGGATTTATCACGTACCGTCTTATCGACCGACAATGTTTCGGTCCAATTCGTGAATCTTCATCAGGGTGAGTGCGATCCGCTTAGTAATAGGGTGCCGTTTTACCCTAAAAAGCTCCACTAGTTCGTTTATACATTATTATTATATATGTTATCAAATTAAGTTACCATACACTAGAAAAATAGTATGATCACGATTATAATGAGCAGGCCTTAGAATCCTTAATTTGGTTGCCATCATCAAATCCGCCCTACGACAGTAATCCGCTTAAGTATATCTATCAGTCTCCCGTCGAGCGCTTAGGCCTCCCGAAGCGAGGCTTTGAATCCTGTTGTAACAAAATAATCAATCTGCGTCTGAATTGAGAACAAGCTCTATATAGCACTTGTCTCGCGATTAGTTATCAACTATTTTCTCACTCAAGAAACGAGCAAAAGATAAGATTGCTTGTCAGTAAAAGAAACACGTATATTAATAGTTGATCGCTGGCCGTTCACACTGCCCGCGAGAACTTGCTCTCCACTATTTTGTCGCAGCGACTACAACACTCGCTCAGCGATACTCGTTCAGCGATACGCGAAACAAGGCGCTATGTTAGTCCATTGAGACAACTATAGGAACTACACACTCGCTTCTGCTCGCCAACTCGTTTTTAGTTTGTAGCTCATCGCGGGCGGTGAAACAAGTGCCTATGAAGGGAGTGGTTTCGTTTGATGATAAAATATCTTTATCGATGTCAAGTTTTCTATCGGCTATAAAAGAAAAAAAAATCTTGACATTTCACACAGCGCTATCTAACCCCAAAGTAAGCAAAGCTTGCTCATCAGAAACTGGAAAACTGGTAGAATACTTAGTAAACACATACTTGAAACAATATCTGTAGATCATGCAAACATTTGTTCTGCGGCGGGAATCGAACCCCATACGTACCAGAGAGCTTTTCACCCTCTGCGCCATAAAAGTTACTATCAGTTTAGACAATCTATATCGTAGAATTTGTAAATAAAAATAAAACACAGAATAAAGCTTCGTTGCCAACATCATAACACCTTGGGTACCCGAGGATGGACAGCGACGTCGGGGTCGGCCGCGAAAGCGTTGGCGCGACGACATCAGCGGATTCGAAACGGAATGATGGGAATCTGCCAAGGATCGCGATTGGTGGAAGGAATTGGGGAGGCCTTTGCCTAGCAGTGGTGAAACGTAGGCTGGCTAAAAGAAAAATTTGGTTTTAAAAAAAACCTAATGACCTATATTCTACGGTATTACCTCCTTGTGCAGTGGAACTACGGTTAGAAAAAATTATCCTTAAACCCATGTGAACACTTTATATAGTGGGGTATAGTGGGTAAAGAAATTACCCGTGATCTCATTAGTTGGATAATATGGAGGGACCACAGGTAACAGCCTCAATAAACGTCTTCCGTCAGATACAATGTATATTTTAAATATAGGGAGCAATCCTACACATGTTTTAGTACATAGTCACCACCTTGGTTAGTATTGGATCATTATCATCATTATCTCATCCCGTTTGCACCCACTTTTGGTTATAGGCCTTCTCTTTATTACGCCATTCTTTCCGGTCCCTTGCGAGTCTCATCCATTCACACCCAACTACGCTTTCAATATCATTCGACCATCGGGCGGATGGTCTGCCTCTTGGTCTACGAGCATCCTTTGGCCACCACTCTGTAATCGCCTTCGTCCAACGCCCATCATCCCTCCTAGCCAAGTGTCCAGCCCATTTCCACTTCAGCGCTGCGATCCTCATACCCACGTCCACAACCTTTTTCTACATTGGGTATGTGGTCCAAGAGTGATATACCGAGCATGGCACGCTCCATTGCCCGTTGAGCTACTCTAATCTTATGCATGTATTCCTTTGTGAGCGGCCATGTCTCGAAACCGTAAGTAAGAATGGGCAGGACACATTGTTTAAACACCCTGGTCTTGAGGCATTGAGGGATTTTAGACTTAAGGACGTCTTCTAACTTACTAAATAGATGTTATATATTTATTTAACATTACTGCCCACGATTCCACTCACGTTTAACCATTAAAATTAACCGTATATAGTGCGTTAACACGTTCGCGCCGCAAACTGCGGTAAGTGGACGAGCATACATGACATGCACTCGCTATTAGCCTCGTGACTCGCGCGAATGTAATTTTCAGAGTTGGATTAGTTTACAATGGGTTAATAATAAGTTATGTGTAATTAGCCGTTGGTTTTCCAAATAAATAAATATAAATACATAGTATAGCACAGTGGTCGAAATTCACCTGTAATTCATAAATATTTAGCTATTACTTCTTATCTTCCATATAATCTTTAACTGTGCCAAATCTTACACTAATCGGTGCGCGCAATAAGCTGAATGGGTACAAAATATATTTTATTTCTTTATACTCCCGGGTGACGGAACTAGCATATAGCCGACCTGATGTTAATTGGTAACCGTCGCCTAAAACAAAGTATTGCCTCGTACGTAACGCTCCTTATAGACGTGTCCTACGATGCACTGCTATGCGTCCATCAACTTGAGGCGTACAGGTGTAAAGCCTCATGTGCCTGTAATTTTTTTTTATTTAATGTTATTTGTGGGGAAACAGACTTACGGCCCACCTGATGGTAAGCGGTCACCGTCGTCTATTGACACCGGCAACACCCGGGGTATTGTCGATGCGTTCCCTACACTGTAGAAACTTCTTTACATTTCTCTTGAAGCGTGCCATGTTGTAGCCTAATGGGAAAACCTCAGATGGTAGCTCATTCCACATCTTGCAAGTAATTTTAGTAGTTGCCTGTAGTTTGTATTATTATTTATTATAAGACTATTGTGTCCCACAGCAGGGCAAATTTCTCCCTTCCCTCTTTTCACTCGCCTTTATTGTTCGCGAGTAATGGTCAATCCTTGAGGTAGGACCTCAGCTCATCCCGCCACCTTCGCCTGGACCTTCCACGCGGGCGTCATCCGTTGTTTGGGACCCATTCTGTGGTGGTCTTCGCCTACATTGTATTAATATAATAAACATTATAATATATCCTCTATTTCCATAACTAATACATAATTTCTAAGTTAGTATAAATAAATTATAAAGCAAATGGCTTCGTGATGGCCCCTTTCGGGTATTGGTCTCCTCCAAGTTTTCCAAGTAGCTCTGTCTTTTGCTTTTTGCATCCTTCTAAGACGCAGTTGGATACAACGAGCTAAATGGAAAAGATGTGTAATAGTTCCCCTATAAAGTTTTCTCCATTGAATTATGTAGTTGGAAAAAGTAGAGCCCAACGTCAACTAAAGCATACAAAGCATACATTACGTAGGGGACATATTTGTAGCATCAGTTCAAGCTACAGGCCATTGGGCCATCTGGCAGAAAAGTTTTCGAATTCAAGTGGTGGACAGATGACCATATAGCCTGACTTTACCCATTGTTGCGTATTTTATAATAAGTATATTGTCACAACACAAAGTTCAGACGATTTGCTTTCAGTTTGTTTGACTGAAGCACCGCCCTAGTTTTCCATTCATTCCATCCTACCAAGGGACTCCCAACCCTATTCGACACACTTTAAAAAATGCCCAGCAAAGTGCACGCAGAGAGATTTTAATTTTTCTCAATAAAACAAACAAAGGAAGCTTTCTAGTATCTCGACACCTTCTCCAAACTGGTAAATGCTTTGACGAACATCCATTATTGAATATAATAGGCCTCTAGATACCCACTACGGCATACCTTCAGGGTGTCTTATGAGGCCACTGAGTGGAACGAAAATGACATCAAATAAAGCACATCTTTATTTTTTGTCCCAGCAATAATTCTTTTTATTTTTATTTGTAAAGTTATGTTGGTTTTTATTATTTTTTAAGTGTTAGTTTGTTTTTGTATAACTTCGAATTTATTGTCTAATCTAATGTACCTATGGACTTGTTCCGAAATAAATGAATTAATAATATTAATAAAAGTCAACTTAAAATGTATGTCAACAACTCATTAATGGAGAATCACCAGCCAATTAAATTTATGACGTTTTGCAGGAAATGTGCTAAATAATATTGTGCTAAACATATCCGCAACAAGTAAAATGGCCTTAACGGAAGACCAGCGGTGGTTGTTGCAACCAGCACACGCCGTGTTAAGAACCTTTTTGCATTTTCTTATATAGGTACTTTGTGCATACCATTAGCTTACTTTTTATGTTTTTTTTTGTTAACTTATGTATTGGTGATTGCAAATATTCTATTCCATTCTAAATGGCTACTGGTTTTTCCTTGCAGACACATTATGCCACAGGAAATCCTAGTGTGGGTCATAACAGGACTAAATGAAACTAGAGTCCATTTCACAAAAGAAAGACTGCCCGGCTGCTTTAGAAACTAATGGTTATCAAATTAATATAAGGTTAAAATTTATGTTTATGATCCCAATGGACTTCTTTCATTAAACAGACTATGTCTACCACAAAACAGCATGGCCGTGTTTCAGTTTGAAGGGTATGGGTGCCGATAAAATTACAGGCACACAAAACTTTATACCTACATATATGCCTCACGTTGATGGACGCAAGGTAGTGCATCTTAAGACAATGCAATATAGGCGATGCCACTTAACATCAGTGAGGGGCGTTTGTATGTTCGATCTCCAGGTTGCTATGTATAAAAAATACTATTATGTACTATGTATTAAATTTTACATTCGTGTTTGCAATTTCTCTACCCTTCTAGCGACTAATAAAATTAAACTCTCATTGACTTTATAAGGGCCAAAGTCGTAAACGTAATTATAGCTGGCACAAACAAGCAATAAATATCCATTTATGTTAAAAGCTTTCCGGACGTCGGAAATAATCGGAATAATTTTGTTTACTTGACGGATAAAAGCAATATTTTCGAAATAATGATACCTTAAATTGTTATAATAACAATTCTTTAGATAAGATCCATTCTGGCCGATATTCTTCCAATTTTTGCACAAACACGGTTTGCAAAAAGCGTCAATCTGTCATATTTAAATTTTACCAAACTACACCTTTAATAGCTAAGATCACGAGATATACGCCTGTTGCGAACCTCTAGCGAAATAATAATTATATCGTCACTATTATCTCTTATATCGACGACCTCCGTGGCGCAGTGGGTGAATAACCGGCTGAGACGTAGGAGGTAGTGGGTTCGATTCCCGCCGCGAAACAAATGTTTGCATGATCTACAGATATTTGTTCCAGATCTGAATGATTTTCTAAATATTATAAGTATGTATTTACAAAAAAAAGTATATAAGTATTATCTCAGTTTTCTGGTTCCCATAGTAATCTGATTAGTTTAGGGCTAGATAGCGCTGTGTGAATTGTCCAGCAATATTTATTTATTTATTGTCTATTTATTTATATTGCCCCTAGCTCTGTTACTTAAGTTCGAATAATCCATGAAGTGATCGTAATGACAAATCTTTGTATCCCTTATTAAGCTTATAGCGCGCAGGAAGGAGCGTGAGATTTGGCATAGTTAATAATATGGAGACGGGGTAAATGCTAAAATAAAGGTAAAAAAAATTTGATCCGATTGAGAAGGAGAACGCACCGTGTGTAATGAGGTTAATACACGTTTATTGTTGGGTATGCCTTTCATTTATGTATATCACACTTATACATTATAAATGCGAAAGTTTGGATGTTTGTTTGTTTGTTTGTTACTCAATCACGCCGTAACGGCTAAACCGATTTCGATGAAACTTGGTATATACGTAGATTAGATTAGATTAGATAATACTTTATTGCACACCACGAATCAAATACATATAAAAACAACTACGTAAATCTATGGATACAATTGGCGGTCTTATCGCTAATTAGCGATCTCTACCAGACAACCTTTGGATGGAATGGACTGTGTAGACATTACCTGGGGTGTAATGGTGTACCTAACATACTACATGTACATACATACTAATACTAATTATATAAAAATAAAAAAAAATAAAAATATAAAACTGGCTTATAATTAAATATAATATCTATATATATTATATGCTACCACACCACATATGCTACCTTTTATCCAATAAATCTGTTCCCATGGGATAAGAACGGGGTGTCAAGTAAAGTTGCAACAGCGAGTTTAGCTTTATTTTTAGGTTACCTACACATTTAGTAGTGTAACGCGTATGAAGTCGCAGGCAATAGCTAGTTTATAGATAAAAAAGAAAAGAAGTAGATATACAAAATTGCTTTTTCAGTAGAAGTGTCGGAAATATCACTTTTAGAATCAAATTCATACAAAGAATATAAAGGAGAAAGGAATTAAAGAAGAGATTTGGGCTATACGAGTATCCAGAAAAAAAACTAATCAGATTCAAACATTGGATCATAAGATGTTACAAAAATGAGATCACAACAGTATGTTAATAATCAACTCTGGTTATTAACTTAACCTAATCTAACCTAGGTTTAGAAATTGTTTGGTATGCCTTTATATCATAACTGTATGGAAGAGCATTAAAAGAGTCATAATATAACAAAATGAATGTTTGCAAAACAAGACAGTTAAATCACGTAGCAAATTGCGTAGCTGCTGTCTACGGCGTAGCAGCTGTCTACGGCGTAGCAGTTGTGCCAGTGCTTAGCCTCGTAGCCTCGGTAGCGTTATCGCAGGCTGTAGCACGCCAGTAGTCACATTTAAAATGATGTAAGTACTTTCACTTTACGGAATTATCACCAAACTTCCCACTGCTATTTCCCTTATACGGTCTGCTATAGAAAATAATATATATATTTTTTTGTGAAATTTATAAAAGGAATTTTATTTAATAACAGAAAAAATATAAAATTATTTACAATAAAAAACAGAAGAAACAGTTGAATCAACTAAAGACCGTTGCAAACTGCTGTACCAGATGAGATGGCGCAAGGGTATCGACGCACGTGGCATCCCACACCAAAGGCCTACCCTTCTCCCAAGGTATGAGAGTCATACCGTCAGGTTTTTTACCATTGTCACGTATCAGACCGTTCGGTTCGAGAACGGCTGGAAGTTGACGCTGCAAAAAGCCCGGCGTATGATATCATTTATTTTAATTTATAATCAATACGAGAAAATATTACAATAGAGACGGATGAAAGAAGAGTGCACGCGGCGGAAACTTGAATGTTGAGATGGATGATTGGGGTAACGAGAATGGATAAGATAAGGAATATTAGAGGAAGTTTGAAAGTAGCGCCAGTGTTAGAAAAATTGAGGAATAAGACACTAGCGTAAGGCCGCTGCATAAATTATGATCGTAGGTAGTGCCTTCTGCCTTAAACTTTGTTGATTTATGTTTATTGCTATTATACCAGGCATCTTATATCTTATCTTATAAAGAGTTATCTATCTTAGGTCAATTACAAAAACTTCTTTATGGCAATTTTCTTGATAAATTTTTGGCTGCATTTATACAAATTATTTTACAAATTTTACGATGATCAGATCAACTTTTCGAAAGTATCCTCGGATAAACGAACAACGCCGATTTTCCCAAGTTGATTTGGAGATCTCGCTTCGCTCGATCAATAATTTACCTCGTTTAAACCAGCTTTAAAGCTGGTGGTACAAAGGGATGAAAATGGTAAACAAATTAACTAAACAGCAGTACATTCAATAAATATAAAATTCTCAATATAGTCTATATAGATATGAAAGAAAAATACTTGTAATTACTTGTTGCATACTTACACACCTTATAGACCGCCCATTTTATTATTTGCTTAGTGTCTTCTATTTTGTTTGTCGTTTTTACTTTTATGGTGTACAATAAATCATTCATTCACTCTTTTGCTTACCTACCTAAAAAGCCATTATTTTCAATTAAATATGTATTATGCTTCGAAGAAAAATCAGTTTTCTAGGGACAGTTATTTAGTGCATTTCTTCGGCTAGTTACTGTGAAAATACCTACTATAATGTATATCTGAAAAGTCAATCTTCTCAAATCCAATTACTGGAAATGTGAATCTTTGCTTACTAACTTTGTTAATTGGTCCCTAGTGTTTGAAGGATTGTTTGATTACGGTTTTTTTTCAAACCTCAGACAGAAAATATTTGTTCTGCATTGTACATACATATATATGCACTGTACATACATACATATATGAGTTTAAACGCAGCATAGCTCTGCCCGGATTTTACATGACTTGTATCCTATCCATCCAAAGATTATCTTGAAGAGATCCCTTCTTTTATGTGATATTATGTACATATATGATGTATAAAATCTTCAAAAGTTATATGTTAATGTATATATTATACACATATTGTGTATATAAGACTTAATCTGTAGAAAATACATGATTAATACGTGCAGAGCTGAGCCGCGGGATTCCTCGCGATGTTTTTCTTTACAGCTTTAAACACGTGTAAATGCGCACATATATTTTTGAATAGAGAAATTGATATTTAGGTACGCTGCGCAAACGACATGGTACACCATCACAGGAAATCGTGGTTTCTGTATCTAGCAACGCTTCCGGACACAGTCACCGATTGCTACTTCTGGGCACTGGTAGATTTAGATATTTATTATGCTTGAGTTCATTATGCATAGATACACATTATGCAGACGTTGGCGTCAATTTATGATATTTAATTACAATTGTATGGAAATTTATTAAATGTTGATTGAGTGTTCAACTGCCAACAGTTAGTTTCTAGTTGCTTACAACGAAAACTTTTTGATTGGCAATCCGTGTATGCCCAGTGCAATCAACTGGACACAAACAGTGTCTGTCAATTCCTTATCATATTTGATTGTATGAAAGTAAAATATAGGGTGACTATGGTGTGAGGTCCACCAAGGTACACCAACATAGCCAAGCGGATTAGCAAACTGAAGGAGCAGTGGGCTGGCTATATATGCCGGAGAACCCACAACCGTTGGGGTAAACGAGTTTTTGAGTGGAGACCGCGTCTTGGCAACCGTAGTGTGAGGCGCCCCCCCGGCTAGGTGGAGCACATTTCGGGGAATGTGCCCAGGAACTTTACGATCTGATTCCGCCATCTCCTTTCCATCAAAAGACAAGCAGGCGCACGGCTCAGGACCATCCGTACCTAGTTGATATACCACCCATTCGCACACACCGTTTTGGTTCTACGTTCTTGATGCGTACAGCTGAGGAATGGAACGCTTTGCCGTCCTCTGTTTTTCCTAAAGAATATAATCCGGGTCTCTTTAAGGTAAGAGTGAATAGTTTTCTTCTAGATCTTCGTGCTTCATCTTAGACCACATCATCGCTTACCATCAGGTGAGATTGTGGTCAAACGAAGATCTATTTAGTTTAAAAAAAGCGATTAAGAAAGGCGGTGGGTAGAAATTGGATAAGAAAAGCCGAAAACCGGACTCAGTGGCGCGTATTGTGCCTATGTCCAGCAGTGGACTAATGTGGGCTGATGATGACCCTGGCATCTAAAAACCCTGTCTCAGATATAACAGCGTTTGAGTACCAGACCTTGTATGAATCCTCTTCGATTGTTA
Source organism: Philereme vetulata (assembly GCA_918857605.2). Lineage (NCBI taxonomy): Eukaryota > Metazoa > Arthropoda > Insecta > Lepidoptera > Geometridae > Philereme > Philereme vetulata. The sequence continues at coordinate 7,742,522 of OU975442.1, forward strand.
GATGTTCATAAAAAAGATTTTTACCATTTACCTAGTTAATGACATAAAAATAAAGTGATCATAAAAGAATCAGTAACATTGAAGAGAGTTTCCACATTTAAGATACCAATCCCTATAATATGTTTGGCAAAAATCAATTATTTTGTAATCACGGTGGATTATGGTTTTAATTTAATAGTAACTTTGTCATAACAGCAATGTCATGTTTTATTTGTATTTCAAGCATAGCTGAAGCTTGAATGACATGTCAATCTTATCCTTTATACGTAGTTTAAAATTATGTATCTATCTATGTAGTATATTAGGTACTTTTTGGTTATTTTTAATAAAACGCAAACTAATTAACCCGTAACGGTTTCGCATTAACTTTTATCACAATAAAATACAATCTATAGCACTCAAGGTTAGTATAACTATGTAACAGTGAAAGAATTTTCGAAATCGGTCCATCAGCTCCGGAGATTACATTACATCCAAACAAACAAACTCACGAATTTTTACTCAATATAAGTTTACATTAATATAGAATGTAGAAAGGAATATATATTACATGGGTAATGTATATTAAATTCCTTTATAACAATAGATATCAATGGTATCTATATCGAAACGAGTTCAACGGTTGAGTGTCTGAAGAGTTCAATGTTTTTCTTGAGGTCGGAAAATGTCGCAAGCTTGAGCAACCATACAAGATCTTATAAATGTCTAATGAATCCCTACCATATTGGTACCTCTAACCAACAAGAATGTATTATTGTGACCTCTATTTATGTAAGTTCAGCAATATTCATTGAACCGAGATAATAAAAAAAGCTTAAAATAGCAAGAAAATATTAATATAAACTTTAGGTTTCTGTTATTAGTTCAAATATATACATAAATGAGACGATGAGATAACATACAGGTAAAAACTTCATCAATTACCATCTCCATCAAATGATAAAACCATATCAATGTAAAAACACCCTATCTACGCAATAACATTTCGTCATCTCAAATCTAGGCAATTGCGCATCTCGTGTGCTTTCTGTTTATTCCAATTTCCTTTAACTGATTTGATATAAGCAAAATCAGTGATGTGAAATGCCATAAAAAGAATGCGTAATTGAGGCTCCATGATGAAGTAAATGATCGTTACTTACATGTCTCGATCGGCGAAGCATCGACGTCTTCTGGGGTATTCATCTTCTTCGCGATGGCCCCGTATAACACGCTGCCTGACACAGACACCGTGGCGGTTTTCTTTTCACAATTTCACGCAAAAACTCCTTTTTCTTTTATCGAAAATCAGGAGAAAATATCGCGCGGCCAACAGGCTGTTTCAACATTGCACTATCGATTGAGCGGTGAGGGTAGCCGCGCAAGCGTGGTGGCCGAGTCTACGCGCAGGCGCGCGGTCGGCGGCCGTTTTAAGCCGGAAAGACGTCACTTGACAGGACGGGTTCCGACGTGTTTCCTGCCGACGGATAATCACGCCCTAATTTTCCAATGACTGGGTTGATGTATCAATTTTCAATGTTTACTATTCTTGTAAAGGGTCACACTTTCAGATTTATTTTTTGCTTGACATTTAATAGTTATAAATACGGTTTCTTTTCAGCAAGTGTGTTTCATCGTAGACTCCATAATCGCTTACCATCAGGCGAGATAGCATATAATTTATAAAAAGAAACGTATAATCTGAAATAACTTAATCTCCAATTGCTGAATAAGTTCAAAATTAACACAGATCAAGTTTGTTTATCTAGCTTAGACTTGTTTATCTAAAGTAGGAATTTATTTTAAGGATTAATGTAAAGAACTCAAACAACGTTTGTTATAAATTAATTTTATTGAAAATCGTAAATAAATTTACATAATTAATAAATATTATTACATCACGTGTACAAACGTATTTGTGTAGTGTCGTTGTGTTGATGGCAGGCAGGCAGGCTGCGTGTGTGTGTGTGTGTGTGTTTGTAGAGTGTGTTGAATGTGGAGTGCGTAGCCGGGCTGGTGGTAAAGCCGGGCTGATCGTAGCCGGGCTGTGCTTAGTAGCCAGCCAGCTCAGCGAAGGTGGAGTCCATCTCGTCAGCCAAGCTCTTGTATCGGTCCTTGTTGATTCCGAGCTCATCTGTGGAGGTCACAGTGGGTGATTAGGAATCTGATACACTTTAGTCATATAAGACGAGTCAAAATGATCTTCAGTGTATAACTATTGCATACAATCAATTAAGAACGTGGCCGTAACTAATCTCTACGATCTAGTAAGGCAGATGGTGATAACTATTTTATCTATGATGGGCCGTGGATTGAATATATGCAAAATTATTAAAAATAATGGATATAAATACCATCTAGTTTAATAGCTCTACTTAACCCAGGACAACACTATTTTATGAACACTTAACTAGGAGCTATTTGCTCTAAAATTAAAAATTAATAAATATGACTGTTAATTTGACATTATAAGTTTGTTTATAAATTTGTTTAAAAGCGCTAAGCGAATAGCTTTAAATTTAAATATATTAAGACTGTTAATACTAATTATTGTAAAGAACGAAGAGTACCTTGAAAGCTTTCGTCCACGACGGTAGCAGCAAAGCGTAAGACATGTTAATCACAACACAAAATTACAAACACTATACAAATTACAATTACTTGAGTGACAGCGAAGTCCGAAAACAACACGTAAGCGATGTCGAGATTCCTTAAACGTCAGCAGTTTAAAATTGCTAAGTGTCAGCAATGTCTGGAATCGCTAAGCGTGAGCAAATTTAAAGGTTTGTATTCCAAAACTAGACTCAAGGGTAAATAAAACAAGCGACTATCATATAGTTTATGCAAGTTTTAAATAAGATAATTTTTAATTAGATATAGGAAGAATAATCGCTATCCAAACAATTCGACAGCTTTAAAACAGTCAATCTTCGCTGACAGTCAATTGATTGTAATTTATCTAGAAAGTCTACGATTGCCAAAGGATTGTCAACCGTATTGTAAGTGCCTACAACTCTTTAGTGACAACCCTCTAAATATCGATGAGGGTTAGGGTTTAGGGTTACGACTGAATTTTGATGGATCTTTTTGACGGGCCAGTGGCGGTGATAGGGCTCGTATACACCAGCTGTACACCTAACCGGCTAAACATAAGTCATAGTAATACCGTTTTCAGTTATAATTGCGGTCTTATTCCGGCATTAAAGCGTCTGAAGTTAGGGAAACTTAAACCCTTAGCAATTGAAATATTTTTAGAAAACAGGTCCAAAACCCAAATTCCGGTCAATTTCAAGAATAACAATTGAAAGTTATTTCTTAATAAACTTTGGATTTAGCAGTAAATTTGTTCACCGGGAAATTGAAGCAATAATTTTTGGTCGGTATATCGTATACAGCCACCGTTACCGTGCAAATTAGCCCCGTAAATGACAATTTCGTAGAATCTGGAATAATGTTTGTGCTAGGGATATCAGGGTGATCGACGGTACAAAAAGGTATCTTATGCTAAGTGCAATAAGGTTGAGTTAGTATCCTGTCAGCTCAGCAAATGTGCCGTCCAAGTCATCGCATATCGCCTTGTATTTCTCCTTCTCGCTGAACAAACAGTCTGGAAAATTTAGTTATTACATAGTAACTTACGAAGCGGTATTAAAAAAAAGCAGCATTTTTAAATTTTTAGAAAGCTTTTAGAGAAGTTATAGTATTCCCTTTTAGTTAGATTCGCTGACTCCAGCACATTGGCATTTTTACGAAGTTATGCTGATTCTAACCAAATTCTAATTTAATTTAACTCGATGTTCAAAAGTTTTTATCAGTAAAACTAAAGATATTATAAAACGATTTAAGGATGAAACCCTACAAATACAATCAAGAAGAAACTAAGTACTGATCTAGAATCCACTCTTATAAATTATGTGGTGTCGAAACATAACTTTAACTTTCATAAAATAATTTAAGTTTACCAGTGTGCTAGTGTCTTTAGAATATTTTAAATTTATTGTATAGTACAATTATGTTATTATTGCTTTTATATTGTTATCATTTTGAAGAATTGTTATTATTTATTTGAGATCTTGCAGTGCAGCTATAGTTTGACCGAAACCGCTGTACCGCGCCTGAGGTATGCGCGCGGCGAGACGGGGGGAAGTATCGGCCGCTCAGATCCATCGTCAGACGCACATGAGATAAATATCCAAAGATGGATCGAGCGCTATCTCGTGATGTCAAGACCGTCATCATGTCCAAAAAAATTAAAACAATTACTGGGATCGCGATAGTAGACTTGATATTATTATTGATCTATTAATATAAAATTTGCAGAACGACTCTGATTCAAGTTCCGATAGCGAAACGGAAGATGAAGTTGAAGCTGCATCTATGTCAGAATATCTGTAGACAATTTAGTTACTTATAAAAATATAAACATATCGTTGTATAATATAAACATATTGTTTACGATATCGTAAGATCTATCCGACAATATCGATCTCATGTGTAAATACGCTTGCTCTTTTTTACTCGGCCCCCACCTCGCCGCACTTTCCTAAGGAGCGGTACAGCGGTTTCGGTCAAACTATAGCAAACTTGCTAGAAATTATATTGACATTGACAGCGCTGTCATTATCAATAAAAAAATTCAATTACTATTTTTAAAATTGCTACTATTGCAAATGGTACACCCTGAGTATATTATTCCTGAAAAATCTCGTCTCCAGATAACGCCACATCTCGGAAGCAACTATATAAGCTTCCGAGATTGAACATCAGCTCATAAGTACGACTATAAAAGACATCTAAGGGCTCGGTTATGAAAACGCGGTGAGTTGTGTGGCGCGAGCAACGCTTTAGAGCAAACGCTTCTATGTGAACGCTCTCATACTTCGCCATACATTGAGCCGCGTCCCCATAAACGTGCCTTAAGAATAATTCCCAGGTTATTGAATGTACAATATGCGTCTTCCACAAGGACGTACCTTCGAGCCTGTCGACTTCCTTCTGCAGTTTCTTGACAGTCTTCTCTGCGAATTCGGCGCGAGCCTCCGCCTCCTTCAGTTTGCTGGTGAGGGTCTTCAGCTGTTTTTTGAATTCTTCTACACGCTGGTTGGCCTTCTCCTCGGATACTTCCAGGGATTTGAGGGAGTTACCTACGACCTGAAGGCGAATATTGGGTAAGAAAACAATGAAGCACTTACTTATGATGAATGAAAAGTGGTAATGTAGTCCAGTATATTCACTAAAACGGGATATTTAATAAAAATATTGCATGATTTAAAATCTTGTTTTAAATGATAATAATGTTCATAACCATTTTTATTTCAAAAGTTTTTTTTATGTGAAACTTGGATTTTTTTAATAATTAAAAATTGGTGGGTACAAAATGACGGTTCAAAATTATCTATAAAATTTCATTGGATAAAGATATTTTGACTTTGACTAGTCTAGAAAGTAACTCTTTGAGGAAAACTAACGTAAAATGAATAAAAAATAACCTTTGTCTTGTATAAAGATGTACTGCAAACAAACTGCAAGTACTTTGACGACATACTTAAAAACTATGGCTTCAACCTCGAGTCTACAAAGGGAAAACGACATTTACCTTGAGTTCCTCCTCAAGTTCTGAGATCTTGGCGTCTCCAGACTTAACACGGTCTTCAGCGACTTCGAGCTCGTCTTCAACGAAGGCCAGTTTGCGGGATACCTGAGCAAGTACATGTATGTTTTTATTCATAAATATCAGATATTAGTACAGTTTGTATGTATAAACTGTCCAGATTTTGATAAAATTCTTTCTAAATCAAGATATCGTACCTAATAAAAGCTCCTTGTCTAATTTCTGCGATACTTTGTGAAAAAGTTTGTTATTATATTTAGTTTTTGCTATTACTATCAGCCCATATTGTCAGATTGTTGGGTAAAGACCTCCCTCCCATTTCCATAGAACTGGGGTATATCTAAGTAAGTCAATAACCAATATTCCATTTCCTAATTTCTCTCCATCCAAAGGTCGTTGAGTCCAAAAAATGGAAGAGGTCGTTTTCTTAAGCGACAAGACATTTACTTAGTTTTCATTTTATTGTATTTAGCTTGTAAGGTATAGCTAAGAATTTTCATTAATTTATTTATTCAATATTTACTGGAAAAACGTCCGTAAAAATTGACCCTACCAAATTAATTAAAGAGGAATTTGTGAAAATTTGATGAAACAAATGTTTAGTATTTTTTTGCTTGGCGACGCTTCCCTAAACGAAGTTCTTTTATCATTAAATAAGTCGACTGAACTTTCAAGAACTTGTAAAAATCAAATATATTTCTTAAAAAGAAAGCCTGAGCAATATAAACAAGGAGAACATCGTTAAAATACTACTACCTACTTTTAGAATTAAATTTGATTTTTTTTTCTTTTTAAATTGAATATAACCATAACAAGAATAATGATGTCCTCCTCTCTCCAAAGTATTGTTGTGCCAAACAGGCTCCATAAGGATTGATAACTACATATCAATAATATATATAACATCCATTGGTGAAACTAGCGTCACCACCAAATGGACGGCAACAGATCGAACTATTTTCCCATGTTAATTTTACTTTTCTGTAATTAGGTGGCAGGTAATCCGCACGAGAGTTTGGGTATCCCCAGGATATATACCTCATCGGATTTGCCGTCAGCGTCCTCAGCCAGGAGACGGGCTTCCTTCAGCTGGTTGGTGAGCTGGTCCATGCGCTCCTCATCCTGCTGTGCTCTGTTCTCCAATACTTTGCACATACTGTAACGAGGAAACAAGTGTCAACCCTCAACTACACACTAAGTTATTTAGGGTGTAAGAAATTAGGTATTCAAAATATCAGATTTTTTAAGCCTTGCCTTTCCTTCCTTAAAGCTACACGAATACAAAATTTCAGCACTATGGGATCACTGCTATACCCTGTAAATTTCGTCAAAGTTCTACAAGGTTTAAACTACAAATAAAAACCAGGTCGAAATAAACTGATGAAAACCTTTCATTAGACGTGTCATTTGACCGGATAGTTCCATTTTGGTTGTTTTTTACCCCTCTTGAATCTCAATCTCAAGATCCCTTTTGTAGCTCATTTAATCAAACCAGAATTGTTCTATCACTACCTACCTATATACCAAATTTATATCGCATCAACGCTTCGAAAGTTATCCTCGGACAAACAAACATACATACATACAACACCGATTTGTCGTTGTTTTAGTGTCAAGTTGATTTGGAGATCTCGCTTCGATCGATCAAATATCATTCTAATATTATAAATGCTAAGTTTGGATGTTTGTTTGTTACTCAATCACGCCGTAACGGCTGAACCGATTTCGATGAAATTTGGTATATACGTAGGTTATACCTGGATCACCATAGGCTACCATTTATCCTATAAATCAGTTCCCATTGTATACAAATGGGATGTCAAAGTTTACATATGTATTTTGCACCCCAGAACAACGCGGGCGAAGCCGCTGGCAACAACTAGTCTTGCATAAAGGGCAAATCTCATGTATTTTACACGGGCAACATAATGTTAACCAGTTGCCCGCACTGTGGTTGAAATTTGACCATAACTCATTTATTATTAATTTTTATTTATATTAGCATTCTACACTCCTTCTCCATATAAACTTGAAGATGTCAAAATGTACACTCCTCCGCGCGCAATATGCTTAAAAATGGGTACAAAGTTATGTCTTCACGTATTTATATTGTAGTGACTACACTTCAAGGAGTACTAACCGGTTGTTCTCGTCAGCGGACTGCTGAGCCTCAAGCAACTTCTGCTGGGCGGTGCCGGACCTCTCCTCAGATTTCTCTAGGTCCTCTTCAATCTGTTGTACCTTCCTGTTCATGGAGGCGACATCAGCTTCCGTGGCTGTCAGCAGCTTTTCTTTCTCTTCCAGGTCTTTGTTGGCCTGTTCAAGCTTGTTCTTGTTCAGGGTGAGGTCCTCTTCTACTTGGAGGAGCTTCTTCTGGAGCTCACGGACTTCCTCATTCACCTGGAATAAGGTTGGTTTTAAATTTAATATATGGCGTGTTTAATTGATTGGTAAGTTAAAGTGATATTTTGAGCACATTGGATCACGTAACTTTTGTATCCAATTGGCCTAACTATTAACTATACAAATGTTTGCATGATCTATATATTTGTTGCTCGTCTGGATGATTTTCTATATATTATAAGTAAGTATTTACAAAAAAAAGTATATAAGTATTCCATCAATTACTTGGTTCCCATAGTACACACGACTACACATCAAGCTATTAATTTCCAGTATAACTGACCTCGCATTGCGTAGGCTTTTCGTAGAATGAGAGGTCAGCTTATACTGGAATTATAGCTTGATGTGTAGCCGTGTGTACAAGCTCCGCTTATTTTGGGGCTAGATAGCACTGTGAGAAATGTCCAGCAATATTTATTTATATTTTAAATGATTAGTTTTAGGGAAAAAAACGTCTTCGGTAAAAGAATCTAATTTGGGCCATTATATGTAGGTGTATAGAGAATGGATTACCTTGTCGGCGCGGAGGTTGGCATCCCTGGCCTGGCCTTCGCTGGTGTCAGCCTTGTCCATGGCATTGTCCTTCTCCAGCTTCATCGCTTGCATCTTCTTCTTGATCGCGTCCATGGTGGCGGCTTTGTGTCTTTACTTCTTCGGTCAGAAAATACGCCAGTTACGGCCTGGAATGCAAAACTGAAATTAGAAACGGATTACTTCAGTGAAAAAATATTTTAGCATAAGTTATTTTTAGAGCGATCTATTTTGTGTGGATTAAGCAAGCTCCTAGCAACATTTATCAGGTCATCTTTTCATGTAGTGGGGGCCGTATGCTTCGCTTTCCAGATCGGCCCCTCTGGAACTATATGGGGGGGGGGGGGGGCTATTCAGTAATAAAGGTCCTATGGTTGATATATACTGTTGAATTGAATTTTTTTTAACTAGCATAACCACCGTCTTTGCTGGGATGTTATTCGAATCAAAAGTAAGTATATAGTCTTTGGAATTTATGTATTTATGTAATTTGAAAGTCAGTGGTTAACGCTTGACAATTAAAACACTTAGGATACTAGCCGTTACAACATAAGAGTAACAAGCATCGGTCTTAGCAATAATATCCGTAAGACAAGGTAATTAGGAAGGATTGGGCGCTTCATCGGGAAGCCAGTACTGAATGTTAAATCGTAGCATCTACGCGGCACTGTAGACACTCTACGCTGTAGACCCTCTACGGCGTAGACACTCTACGGCGTATTTACATTAATATATATATGTATATACCTAGTCTGGTCATAAGTATTGTCACACAGTAAAAACTTTTCTTTTAGAATGCTGGCCACAAAAAAGTTTATAGAATTCAAATTTCGAATTGTTCATGAAAATAAAAATGTATACTATTTAGAATTTTACTCATTTTTAAATATGGAGTGGACGCTTAAAGAAGACCGTGTTGCAGTTATTGCGTTGCATCGTTGCGGTTACGCGCCAATTCAAAATTTTGACATACTGAAAAATTTTAATATAACCAAAAGATTCGTTTATCGCACCATCAAACGATACAATGAAGACTCTAGTGTAGATGACAGGTCAATACGTGGCGCCCTCGGTCTGTTAGGACTCCAGCAGTGATAAAAGCTGTGAAGGCGCGAATCCTAAGAAATCCCAAACGTAAGCAGAAACTGTTGGCCCTTCAGATGGGGTTAAGCAGAACCACGGTGAAAAGGGTCTTAAATGAAGACTTAGGGCTTCGGGCATATCGAAGAGAAACTGGACATCGTTTGAATGCTCGTCTAATGGACCTGAGACTGAAGAGATGCCGCGGTTTGTTGAAGCGGTACGCGGGAAAAAAATATCGGGAAATTCTTTTTTCGGATGAAAAAATTTTGACCGTAGAAGAGAGCTACAACAAACAAAATGATAAGGTATACGCACACAGTAGTGAAGAAGCGAGCAACCGTATTCCGCGTGTCCACCGAGGTTATTTTCCATCCTCGCTCATGGTATGGTTGGGAGTTTCTTATTGGGGCTTAACAGAGGTACATTTTTGTGAGAAAGGTGTAAAAACGAATGCAGTTGTGTATCAAAATACAGTCCTGACGAACCTTGTGGAATCTGTTTCTCATACCATGTTCAATAACAGGCACTGGGTATTCCAACAAGATTCGGCGCCAGCTCATAGAGCGAAGAGCACACAAGACTGGCTGGCGGCGCGTGAAATCGACTTCATCCGGCACGAAGACTGGCCCTCCTCCAGTCCAGATTTGAATCCGTTAGATTACAAGATATGGCAACACTTGGAGGAAAAGGCGTGCTCAAAGCCTCATCCCAATTTGGAGTCACTCAAGACATCCTTGATTAAGGCAGCCGCCGATATTGACATGAACCTCGTTCGTGCTGCGATAGACGACTGGCCGCGCAGATTGAAGGCCTGTATTCAAATTCATGGAGGTCATTTTGAATAAACTTTAGTGTCATAAGAATCTATGTTTTATTAAGTTCATTTTGGTATATAAGTGGTTACATAATGAATAAACTTGTTTCAATTATTTTATATATAAACATGTGACAGAATTTATGACCTGACTAGGTATATATATATATATATATATATATTATTTATTTCTGCTGTATCTAATTACGAAATAGGAAATCAAAATTTAGTTACTCTTAACAACGTGACTTAGAAAAATTGGTGTCCCCTACCAACTCCATCTTCTCACTATCTTGATTATGTACTATGTCTTGTCATTGAAACTCAAAAAGAATGCCAACGTCTTATAACCGCAGATTTGGTACGACAAGAAAAATAAAACTTTTCTTTATTTTATGGAACCACGAGGGAAAAACCAACTAATTTGAGGGATGATAAAAGGTGGTGCATGGGCCATTCCATAAATAGCCAATTTCGCGATCGAAAACCAAACAAATCTCTGGAGCAATAACAATCTGAACTTCATCAATTATAAGTTTGGGCTAACTGAGAACTGATTTATGGGATAAAAGGTAGCCTATGTGGTTATCCAGGTTATAATCTACAAACAAACAAACATCCAAACTTCCAGATTTATAATATTCGTGTGATACATCAAAATTCTGTAAGGTCCTAGATAAAATATTGAATTTTATAGTGGTGTAGGTTTTAATTTGTCAAAAACTATATCTAAATAGCTTATTTATTATTATAGCTTATAACTGCCCAGAAATGCTAAACTACCCACAAAGCCTTAATGAGTAACTATTAGAACTGTTACGCTTTATTCTACAAATCCACAGATTGCCCAGAAATATAACATCCATTCTACACTCTTCTATTCAGGGCTATCATGTTCTAAAAATATGATAAAAATTACCTACTACCTTCTGGATAGGGCTAGTTTATCTTGTAACCGCTGCGTCGATTGCAATTGCTGGCGAATAATAGTCTTTATATTTAGGTAAATAGACGCTACCTAAATTCTAAAGACGTAAGTTTAATCATTTTTAATTCTCTCGGAGAGACTTGCGCAACGATTTCTGAACTTATTTAATGGCTGAATATGATTTAGAGAATTGTCAAATCATACAAATACGTCCAATTTAAACATATTTAGTCCTTCTAAATACATTTAGGGATCGTTTTGCAAGCCAGGGTCAATTTTGTATTTAAATTATTTCTTTAGGTGATATTAACTCAGTGTTGATAAAAGCGTTACCTACTTTGATGTTGGAACTAACAATCAAGTCTATACACAGGATATTTGGTAATATACTGACGATATTCAGGTGACGGTTTCTCGAAACATAAAAAAGACTTCTCGAAAAAAACCTACTAGTTATATTATCAAGTTTATGTGATTAATTCGATATATAGCTTACTGCCTACTCTCGCAATCGACATCCAAAAATAAAGGCCGATTTGATATCTCTGTCTGAAATGGCTGCGGGTGTTGGGTTATAAAGGAACAACAACAGATATCTCGAAACGTCACCAATACAGTATCTGTGGTTAGATGGCAAGCATTATGCAATAAAACAACATAAGTTTAATTAAGTGTTTGTTTTTACATGCCATATTAAGTTTCACATTTTTAAGGTAAACATTTCACAAATTTATCTATTATGCTCATCACACTAACGCCTTTTCTTGTGGTGCGTATATTATAAAACATCCTATATAGATGCATTTACAGGGTTGAATTTATTACTTACAAGGTGAAAAAGTTATCTGTGGTATATTCTGTCCATTACCCAGTACAGTTATGTCTGTTTATTTCAAAATGATCGGATTTTAAACCTCATCATCCGTATCAGCCGAAGGAAGTCCACAGCTGAACATAAGCCTCACAAACAGATTTGCAGGGTAAACAACCTTTGTTTTTACAAGCTTTTTATGAACTTGCAATGTATGTATGTTTGTCCGGGTGGAATCTTGTAACAGAATTTTAAACCCGTTCCCCTCAAACGATTGAGCTGAAATTTGGAATACATATGTAACTTTGGCGACAATACAATAATATAGTACCATGGAGGTGGTCTCATGATGGAGAGGGATGCTAGACAACAGAACTTCTTTCTGAACGGATTATAGTAGGCTACTTGTGTTTGGGCTAATTAGAATCTGTTTGCGGTTCCGATTATGAATTTTATAAAAGCTTGTTTTGAAAAAGTAATTTTTCATGAAAAAACTTATTAATGTATTGAAATGAAAGACAAACTGCTTTGAATTACGAACAGCGAGCCTTTTACTGTCCTAATGCTGGGCAAAGCCTTCACGCCCTCTTCTCCATATCTATACTAACTTTTATACACCTTTTACATTATTCCAAAACATACTCTAATTTGATCCTAAAGCTTGTTTTATTAAACTCTGGCTTAGTGCCAGATGAGATGCTTAATTCAGTTCGTGTACCAACTGGTAGATCCATGATTCTACCTTATTGCTGTTATGGTCAGTTTTACCCCAAGTAAGCGACACAAGTTTATAATTTTTTTCTGAGTGAATAACAGTAAATTTGTGTCTTTTACGTGATATAATTAAAGAAGTAACGAAATCACATGTCCACAAGATAGATTTTTAAATCGTGTTTTCAAACTATTCCTCGTAGTTACATAGTTATTGGACTTTCAGCATTTCAATTTGTTGATTGCAACATTTATTGAGACTTAAAATTAAATTTTGTTATTAATTTTAATCACCGACTGTACATTTCGCTAGTAAGATAAGTTTTTGACTGAAACATAATTGTTAGTTTTTTAGTTTTGCTAACTCAAATTTACTCTCTCTAAAAACCAAACTACCCTAAAATATTAAGATATAAGAGCTTATATAAAGTGTACGTGTACCTATAGCTAGGCCGGCTTGCACAACGACCTTTAAATGTATTTAGTGACTAAACATGTTTAAATTTGACGTATTTGTATTTGACAACTCCTTAAATCATATTTAGCCACTAAATACGTTTAGGCATCGTTGTGCAAGTCGCCTTTAGTGTCAAAAGTTGATCACCATTTTGGGATATCAAAATCTTCGTAGAATTAGAGCAAATAAATAAGTAATCACGACGACCTCGTGGCGCAGTGGGCTCAGACGCAGGAGGTGGCGGGTTCGATTCCCGCCGCGGAACAAATGTTTGCATGATCTACAGATATTTGTTTTGCGTCTGGGTAATTTCCTATATATTATAAGTATGTATTTACAAAAAAGAAAGTATATAAGTATTCTATCAGTTATCTGGTTCCTATAGTACAAGCTCTGCTTATTTTGGGGCTAGATAGCGCTGTGTGCAATGTCCAGCAATATTTATTTATTTATAATCAATAATTAGGATATAACTCGACTTGTGTTTCTGATGTATTGGATTCGAATTTTGGCCGTGATGATTTGACCTATGAATTTTTCTACTCTAAAACTTTATGTGCGCATTTATACGTGCTGAAAACGGAGAAGGCAAACATCGTGAAGAATTCGGAACACTATTATTTTCGAGTAATTGAACTCCCAACCTCCTGTCTCAGCCAGCTATTCACCCACTGCGCTATGGAGGTCGTATTAATAGAACTATTTCGCTGACAGTGCCTACACTGGCTTTATTTTTTTACCTACTTAAGATTTGTGGATTTGATTATTATAATAATAATAATTAATAATAATGCTGGACATTTCACACACCACTATATAGCCCCAAACTAAGCAATGCTTGTAATATGGGAACCAGCTAACTGATAGAATATATACATATTTTTTTAAATACATATCCTACTAAAATTATAAACGCGAAAGTTTGTATGTATGGATGTTTGTTACTCTTTCACGCCGGAACGGCTTAACCGATTGCGATGAAATTTGGTATGTACGTAGATCATAACCTGAATTAACACATGGGGTACTTTTTATTGGCAAAACACGCGTACAAAGCCTCGGATTAGTCAGCTAGTATATAATACATCGAAAAATACCCAAACCCGGAACAAATATATGTAGACCATGCAAACATTTGTCCCGCAGCGGGAATTGAACCCTTAACCTCCTGGGTCTCAGCCGGTTATTCGCCCACTGTTCCACAAAGGTCGTCATTATAAAAGTATATAATAATCTAAGGTCCTCAGAATTATCTTTTTATATTTATCCGGGCCTACTAATTAGAAGCGATGTCTAATTTGGTGCCAGTTCGTTGCGATCGAAGGATCTACGTTAATTCAATAACAACCTTTGCCCGTAGTTAAATATTCTTCGCAAACAGAAATAGATGCTTTGTGTTTGTGTTAAGAAGTTTCTCCAAAACTAAGTTCAAAGTTAATATGATCTTCATCATCACCCACAGCCTGTCTTCGCCCACTGTTGACTAATATTGATATAGAGCTCTCTGCGACTGTGCCAACACAATTCTGAGTTGGTTTCATCCATGTAATATGTCATCACACAACTTTGTATATTTTTTTTACAAGCCCGTACTATCCCACTGCTGGGCAAGCCTAGATCCAGGTCTTGCTAGGCTCTTTGGAAGACGTCCGAGTCATCGTTCCAGCGCTTTTTAGGCCTTCCTCGGCGTCACTTTCCGTCTTTAGGAGACCATATGCTTGTCTTCTTGGGTTGCATACGGAAGACATGACCCGCCCAGTCCCATTTCCGCTTTGCAGCCTTGATGCCTACGTTAGTGATGCCGGTCTTCGAGCGCAGCCTAGAGTTTGGAATCCGGTCGATCTGCTTTACACCCAAAATGCTGCGCTCCATCGCTCTTTGGCAAACTCCTAATTTGTACTTCTGAGAGTTTGTATATACATAATATAATTTTGACCGGAAATAATGGCATTATAAAGAGGAGGCCTAAATCTAACAGTGAGCGCAGCTGGGCTGAATAGATGATGATGAAAATAATGTTAATTATATCTAAATGTCAACTTCCATAACAGACATTCTACAAGTAAATCTCTATGATGAAGAACATTGACTAAACCGATTTGCTTACCGAACCATTAAATTGAAGGAATTCTTGTTGAAAAAGTGTTTCTACTCCATAGACGAATCACAAAAACGAAATTCAACAAAGACAAATCACATAATATCTGACGCAATTTTTTTATTTCTTGTTTTAGTTTTTTTTTTTATTTACATTGAAATATTTTATATTTTGACGCAAATCTTTTATTCTAACTTAGTTTATATTTTGACATTGTAATAATTTTTAAACTTTTTATTTTGACTATTCATACCATTTAGTATTAAGAATTTATTTGAGATGTTATTAATCATTATTATTATTTTCCGTTGACATACAATTTATTATTAGTATCATTTTTCGTTGACAAGACGTTATATCTAATGTATTTTTACTGGTTATTAATTATCATTTTCTATTATGTATTTACCAAAACCATTGTTCTTTCGCATTAATTACGTACGTATTTGTAAAAGATTTCCTCACTGTAGAATGACAAAAGTTCCGACACAATATTTTATTGTTTGAGAAGAAATGAAATGAAATGAAATGCTTTTGTTTACACAAGCTGGTTACGTAGTAGATACTAAACAGCCGGAGCCCCCCCACTAGATGGAAAGAAGACCTGATAAAGGTTGCTGGGAGCCGTTGAGTCGGTTGTTCTAGAAATATTGGGGGAGGGCTATATTCAGTAGTTGACGTCCTGTATCGCACTAATGAACTACTCAAACTTTCTAATTCTGCAAAGATACCTACGAGTAAAGTATTTATTAAAATCTCTATTATGTATTTGAGACGGTGTTTATTTTGAACTTTTCTACTCTACTTACATTTTAGGATTATGTACCTCAAAAAGTAAAAACGGAACCCTTATAAGATCTCTCTCTTGTCCGTCTGTCTGTCCGTGGGTCACCACCAATTTTCTCAGGAAGGGGTGGACCTAACAAGTTGAAATTTATACCAGATACTGAGGTCTATAGTCCCTATTAGGTGTATAAAAATCAAGGTCTTGAGTCAACATGATAAAAAGATATGGGTAAATTTAGATTTTCGCGAAAACATGTACCAAAATTTACCTTAATTTCCTCCTTTTTTCTTTTCGGAATTGTCCCTTTACTTGTGCTGTAAGACCTTGCTGTTAATCAAAATTGTCAATTATAGGTCAACCGGAAGTACCCTATAGGTTTTGGGTCGAAACCCCATATGGTAGTTCCCGTTGACCTAAAATCATGAAGTTTGGCAAACAGCAAGGTCTTACAGCACAAGTAAAGGGAAGAAGAAACAAAAAAAACCATTGAAATTAATTTATTTAGTATATTTATAACCTAGACGAAGACGCTCTCAGACAACAACATAATTATAGCACTTGTGTCAAGTAAAATGTTTCCTTACTTACAAGTAGGTAACCATTATATCTTCATAGGTATATACGCAATCGTGACAATAACAATAATTCCAGCGATCGGCACCTTTACTATCCCAGTTGATATTTTTAACAGCGTCATGATAACATAGCTAAAAGGCAGTGTCAGTGGACATTGCGAGTAAGCGCACTCTCTTGAATTACGGCCTCTTTAAGGCCAGTGGCGTAGCGTAGTAGTGGCGGCAGGGGCGGCCCGCCCCGGGCGGAACTTTTAGGGAGCGGAAAACTTAACAATATATAATAATTATATCTTATAAATATTTGAACCATTTCATATATTTGTCGCATAAGCAATGCCAGCTGTTAGAGAAGTGTTTCAAAACTGAAATCGACCCAAAATCATTTAAGACTTAAGATCAACAATGAATATTTTAAAGCTAACCAATCTGGCTATCTTATCTATTGAGTAAGAGGTGTATGATGCTATAGACATTGATAGTGCTTTTATTGCACTGACTTGACTTTGCTCTTCAAAAAAGTAGAATTTTTTTTTTGTTATGGACAAGTTTTGTTTTCAGTTCTAAGAAGTACATTAACTTTCAATAAAAATATTAATAGTAAGAATATCGTCGTAGTTCTAATTGAAAGTCAATTTGCGTTTTATATTCAATTCGCTAATAACTTAATCTTGATGATCGTCAAGGTACCTATAATCATAAATGTACCTGGTATATCAATTTAAGTGGCACACGTGTAAGAATTTTTCTAATATAAGTGTTTATTATATTGTAAAACTCATATATGTTAACGTTTTATTGGTAAACTGTACAATACCTACACAATAATGATGCCTGTTCATGCCAAAAAGTTCTTTAGAATTACTGTATACTAAAGTCTATTAAATTGAAATACCTAAACAAGAGGGCGGCAAATTTTTCTACCGCCCCGGGCGGCTGACACCCACACTACGCCTTTGGTAAGGTCCAGCTATAAAGTTTCGTTCATAAAAACATAAACATACTGTTCCACGAGAACTATAAAACTGCAGTAAAGCGAAGCTAACCCGAAAATTTGGGTGGAGCCACATCGAAAATAACGATGCTATGACGTATTCCTGTATTCCTGGCTGGCTGACAAGAGTAGCCGATATATTGTTCAGAAATAAACGTGTTTTCACACTTTTTAACAGCTGGTGCATATGTGCTAAATATAGAGTTAACCGGGGTTATGTGGCTAGTGATTCCAGAAGAGATCCCGAGAAATTCTTGCAAAATCTTATCAAAAGCTCTGGTAAAACCTAAGTTCTAATCGTTCTGTGGCCTGGACGAGAGGCGTCACTTCAGGTTTTTTTTAAACAGCGTTCATACATTTATCTCGTGTTTGCAGTTTATAGATAATTCAATAAGATATGTTCAATTTAAAAGTATTGGCTACCATGAAATCTTCTTAGCATAGTGAAACCCTGTTACTAATTTTAAAACTATAAAAAACTTAAATTGATGTAAAAATTATCTGCTTGTAATTTCTAAGATCTACAATAAACTAAAGTGAAGAAGGGAAAATACATATATTTTAATTTAAACTCAAAGAATACCTTTCATTTTGTGTCTTTTTATAAGTTATTGTTATTGTTCTCATATTATCCTACAAATATGATCCAACTGCCCTTGACTCAGTTGAAAAATTGCATCATATCAATGTCAATCACTATCTCCAAATCTCAGTTATTGTTTCAAAGTTCTGCGCTGTCATCACAAGGCTGTTTTTGTCTGATACTCGAAGGACAAGCCTCTATATTCTCTATCTTAAAAATCACCCAGTGAGCGTTGGTCACTGAGTGTATTAGTTATTGAGAGTATTTGACAGTTCTTGTAACTTTGAGCAGTTTATAACCTTTTTACTTGTCAACTGCTGCGAACTGACTCGATCATCGCTTTGATTCATATAGATTTATCAATTTCGCTATTTAGCGTTAAGACCGCCTATTACATCACATTGATCTAATTTAATTGTTTGTTTTATGGTGTGCAATAAAGTATTTTCTTATCTAATCTTATTTTTATAATACTCCCACTAGAGTCATTTATAATAAGTGAAGGAGGCGCTATATACCTAGGTCTATTCTAGGTATTTTCAGCAGTGGAAGTCCTAAAGCTGATAGATGATGATGACTATTTACAAGTACCAAGTACAAGTAAGTAGTATTTACAGTACTTGTATATAGTAGTCACAAAGAATGTATCCTACCATCCCCAATCCCACTATCTCCATTTTATCATTGGACAACCAGACGCTCTGCTGTGTACCACCGCTATATGGTAGAAATACTTCCCATTCCACAAAGCGGTTCTCTCGACCTTTATTATGCGTACCACCAAAGAGTGGAACGCCTTGCCAGAGTCTGTGTTTCCTGATAGCTACAACCTGCGTGTCTTTAAGTCGCGAGTGAATAGGTTTCTTCTAGGCAAGCGTGTACACTGCATCATCGCTTACCATCAGGCGAGATCGTGGTCAAACGCAAGCATATAATGTATAAAAAAAATTTGTTAATTTTTTTAGTAGTTTGGAAGATTAACATAATTGGCATAGCTTGTGAAAAACTAATGTTTAGTACCTAGATCGCATTAGGAGATTTCAAAAACATTTCTAAAAGAATTACCAATAACTTTGCTTGGTTTCAACTTAATTGTGTAAAATGTTAAACATAATCCAGGAAGTGAGAGTTATGTGAATTTTAACGAGTTCCCTGCAGCTCTGTCCTGAATATTTCAGTGATAGTTACCCGAGCTTAAAGGCATGTACTAGGTACATACCTATAGGTGGTTCTTTGATAATGTGCCAACATTGCCAGGTTGTTAGTTTTTGAATACCTCTGCTTATTTGTAGATGTGGTTTTTTAATAGTTTCTAATCATGTTCAGTTTATTAACATTTTGTATCGACAGATGCTTGTTGCTCGTAGCAAAATAAAACTGTTTGATAAGAAATGTGTGTAAAAAGATCCATATTGAAATTAGAAACCGATCATACATTTAGTGACAGTGCGCTGGCGCCGGCCTAAATACGTGAGATATGGGCCACGTATCAGTCTAAATAAAAATTGAGACGAGTTTCCTCATCTCGCTAAATAAATACTGATGTTCGTATGCCGCAAATAGGTTACAAGCATCGGCGCGGGAGTCGTGTGGGCGTCCACTATTTTCAGCGACTGCGCGCGCGCTGAAACCCGAGTCACTCTCGAGCAGGTCGCTCCAAGAGCATAACCACTCCATATTCCACCCGTACCACCCGATCCTTTGCTTAAAACACTTTGCCGTAACGAACACCACAATTTAAAATCTTAAATTGCGAAGAAACATCCAACAACCAAATGAGTAGGTACACAGAATCACAATAAGCTGGAGCGTCCAGTAGCTTGGATACTCCACACGCGTCACTGAATCACACAATCCTGGGGGTCCTGACGATAGTCCGGTGATGGTGGAGTATCCAAGCAGCTGGCGCGCAGACTCACCTCACGGGCGGGCTGTTCACACGGCGGAGCGACACGCACTGCGCGCCGCCCGCCCTCGGTGCCGGATCGCGCGCCCGCCCGACTATTTTAGGTGCCAAAATCCAAAATTCCTCGGCCAATCTTCTTAGCAATCGCAACTCTGCGCCGGCGGCTGTCACTCTCACGCACGCGGCGCAGGCGTCCATTTCGCGAACATCAAAGCCGTGAAATTTCGATCCCGGGTCGATGCTATCAAAACATTAGTCAATGGCAGTGAAGTGGATGCACTTCGCTTGCATCTCTGCTTGAAGTATTTTAATATAAAGTGTTACTTATGTATATTGTTTTCTTCGACATAAAATAACTTAATTAAAAATATTAAATAAAAATAAATAAATATTTACTGAATTGCCCTGCTAGAACAATTATCGGATTATTTTATTTATCCCGTCAAGGATCATGCATGACACGTCAATACGTTTGTGTATAGTTTTGATGTCTGACCGATGCTTGATGATAGATTAGTTATTTAAATGGTAAAATGACTTGTACCCAATCTTCACTTGACGATCAAGATAAGAGAAAAAAGTTTCCTCAAAATGTGTTTCACGGCATTAATATTTCATATACTTAAACCAGAGTTTAAAGCATTTTATCAAATTCCAATGAAAGTCGATCCCATCGGAAGTTGTAAAGAAAATCCTCACTATATATAGAGATCATAATCTGACATCATATCCATTGGATCGTTCATAGTTTGCTTTCGTCGGCTGGATGTGTTTAGATCGAGCATAGTTTATTTATTGAGGGGCTTAGTAGGTTATCGGAATATTGTGTCCAGCGCAAATTTAAACACTCTTTTTATAGACCAGTTTGGAATTTGGCTTGGTCGCGGGCATTTCAACAAATTGTCGTTTCACAATGATCCTTAAAATGATTTTAATTTTAATATATTTGAATTTAAATTAATATACAAAATAGGAATTTTATTTTGTTACATGGTAGATACACCGGAAAGGGTTTCGGATTTCCATAAAACAGATTATTATTATATTTCTTCTCTAAAAGTAAGTTCGTATAGGCTAGTTGTCAACTGTATCGAAGTTACTTCGAACTATTTCATAGCGTGCCATCAGAAACTCGAAAGCGCTCAGCTGAAAATGCTACTAACGGTAACCAACCCAAGAAGTGGTCACGCAAAACATTGCTTAACTAACTGATATTTAAAGCTACACTACGAGCGCTTAATACATAAATGTTTAGGTACACTTTTAAAATAAAAAAGCATTTTATTTAATTATAAATTTATTTTAAAGTCCATCAAACATCACATAAGCTTTGTTAGATTGAGGAAGCTAGATAAGCACTATGACCTACTGTGGAATTTAAGAAGTATGGAGACATTGGAATATAAGTTTACACAATATTTTCAGGATATAAGTATAACGTAGTAAAATTCCGTAAAAAATCTAATCTATGGCTATCGGATACAAAGTTCATACAAAAGTCAATCATAAATATCAATATCAAATAAAAAATATTGTTTATTAAAATGCAAAGAAATTTGGCGTTGATTGCGTATAGATCCGGCAGCTTTAAGTGATTAATAAGTTTATTAACATTGTAGATGAGTTTGTATCTAAGGTTACTATTCGTAATTGTTATGGGGAAATGCTCTCATGTTCAACACAAATTGGATGTGTTTTTCTACTTATAGTATAATGAAAACCATCGAAATAGTATAAACACCGATAGTTTGTTTTTACATTTGGCCTCTGGTCAAAGATCATTAAAGACGAACAACCCTTCGAAAAACGAACACACGTAAACATAGTTGAACATGAACAATGTTTTGGGACTTGCCTTATAACATATATTAACCTAGATGTGTATCTATAGTCCAACAAATAATTCAATTAATATTTTTGACGTTTAGCGGGTTGCCTTTTTGATAATCAGACGACTTATTAGCTCAATAAGTAGTGCTGGGACTTAAACGTTAATCTTAAGACAATTTAACTGTTAACGAGCTGAATTGTATCACTCAATCATTAAAATCTGTAAACCACTGTAATCTGTAAAATAACCCTAGTGGTTAGGTTTTAGTAACATTATTAGGCTAATTTATGATTCTTAAACGTTAAAAAATATGATTCGAAATATTTGTCAGAGAACGCTGATAAACGGATTTTGTTTACAGTAAGTAGTTTTTTTACAAAAAATATTCATTTCACTCAAACATTTTAAATTTCTTAAAGCATTTACGCACTTTCACATTTTTATCAAACACATTTTTTTAGACAAAAACGTCTGAATTTTGAGTTGTTTTTTAATGCTCAACGTAAGTAGGTACAATCATTCTGTAATGCAAATTTCCTCCTAGCCTAGATAGCGATCGTTCACAAGAATTCCGATACTCACTACAGAACATTGTGTAGGCAATTTATGTTACCTATCAATTAATTGTTCAGTTTGTACCAAATATAATATACAAAAATCTCGTTTAAATCAGATGCACCTCATCAAATAGCCATAATAACAAAATTTCATAAGAAAATTTCAAAGCGTATGTCTTTCCAAGTGCGAAGAAAAGCAGCATAGCACACTTTCCCGCCTTTTCCTCCAAGATGGCGGCAGTAAACAATATGGCGGACAAGATGGCCGCTAGTAACCGGAGAGGTCTGCAAACGTCTGGTCAACTTCTTCCGCGATAGATTTGTATTTACCGCGCTCTTCAACCACCTCATCTGTATGAAATGTTAGTGGGTTAGTTGGTTAACGGATGTTGCTATTAATTATATAACTAATGTAAAATGGTTAATAACGGTTTATTTTTGAACTTAATGCCAACAGTTATAAATTTTTCGATCGATGCCCACTTTATTCCTGATTTATAAGCTCTGGATGTGTGCGTTAGTTTAAAAACAATGGTATTCATGTCAGCATTAACATATATACTATTAATATACGTGAAGAGAAAACATTGTACGCATATCGCGCGCACGGAGAAATGATATGTTCGGAATAATTCAAGTTTATATGGAAAAAGAGTGCAGAAAAGTAAAATTAAGCTTAAAAAAATTACAGTTTTACATAATAGGTGACATGAACTGATATGAGTAGGTGGGTATATACATTTTGCTCATGCGTTAGTTTGATTGATAATCTCAAGATTTGCTCAGAAATTACCGCAAGGGATAAGTAGAGTCAACAATAAAAACGAGTGAATGAATTAAATTCTTTATTATACCATAATTTTGCAACACAGAATAGATCAAACACCAGAAGAAGTGAACGCGCCTAATATTGAAGAGTACGCGAGCGCCATTAGTTACTCTGTGACCGTCGTCACGCGTTACGTGTTTTACAGGGTTCAATTTAATTAAATTAGGCCTTCTTGTGTCGTTCCAACGAGTAAAAATTCAGCTGGGCTCAAAAAAACAAGATGGGATCACATTTTATACGTAAGTAGCGCATTTTAATGTTGTCTTATTTGTTTATTGAATAAATTGTTTGGTTTGTAATTGTCGTAAACAATGATCCTCCATTTTGCTGGTTTTGTCAAATATCGAGTGTTTATATGTGTGTGTTTATTATTTCCCTACTCTAGAATTCTGAGATTAAAAACTTGTATTAGTTGTAGTTTTAAATTATACTAGTTGTTCGTCCCGCACTGAGATCTCGCAATTCTCAACAAAAAACAAAAAAAAATATTTTCAAGGCGATTTGCCCAACGATGTGTAAACGTATTTAGTGGCTAAATATGATTTAAGGAGTTCTCATATCATACAAATATGTCAAATTTAAACATGTTTAATCGCTAAATACATTTAAATATCATTTTACAAACCGGCCTTGATATTTGATTAATAAAATAGTGCCATAGTTACATTAGTTGTATCTTACCAAAAACATTTACCCCAAAATGGGTATATTCTTAGCTAGCAACATTACGCGGGTGGGGGTGAGGTGGGCTCGGGAAGAGGGTTTTTTTTATGAACACAGCGCACGGCTTGCAATCACAGCTGAATGCATCTTCTGGTGTTTTATCTATTCTGAGTTTTGCAATTAATTTAATTATATTTTAATGGTACGAGTAGATACTTACTTTCTGTTTTTACTGTGGACTCTACTTACCAGTTTCATCAGACTTGGGTCATCATTAGCAAGTATAATATTGTTACACGGATCCTCCCAGAATATTATGTAGCAATAATACAGCAATATTATGAAATTCCAAACTTAAATTATGCGCATCTCTAGCGCCTTAACTTTAAATTTACTTACTGTAAGATGTTCCAAAGTTATCCTTATGATTTCAATAAATGTTTGGGTTTGACGTAATGAAGTATTGGGACGCTCAATTTAAGACTAGGCATGCACAACGAATTTTTCATCGCGGGGAACCGTTGGGCGCAAACGGCTGCCAACCGCTCGTTGTGGCGATCTAAGGGGGAGGCCTATGTTCAGCATTGGACGTCCACCGGCTGATGATGATGATGATGATGCACAACGATCCCTAAACGCATTTAGCGACTAAACATGTTTAAATTTGACGTACCTATTTATATGATTGACAACTCCGTAAATCATATTTAGCCTCTAAATACGTTTAGGAATCGTTGTGCAAGTCACTCTTAATTACTTATTTAAATGGGTATTTATTGCGTATGTATATTTTTATTTGGTATGTCGGGATACCTGAAGCCTGAAATACCCATTTAAATCAGTAATTATATATAGTGATCGCGAAATCTATAGATATTATTATGCCTACTCAGCAGGCTAAATAATCTACCAAGCTTACCAAGCTTCTTAACAAATCTAGTAAATGAATCGCATAAAAAAGCAACTAAAAACATTTTAGCGTGCATACAGTCATACGTATAAAGTTTGTTTTTTAACAGATGTATGATATAAAAAGTTTCGTCTCTTTTTCTTTTAAAGTAACTACCCTAGAATTAGAAATGGAAGATTGCATCTACGCCAATCAAACAAATGTGCCTGGAAGATACCGTTTTCAGTGATGAGGTCGCTTATCGTACATCTGTCATCAATTGAACTCTTCGATGCTTAGAATGCGTGCAATAAGTATCCATCTAGGTACATCGATTTTTAAACTACCCCCCAATTATCTTCAAAATCCGTGTTTGACAAGTAACATTTTCATAATATGCCCAAAGTTACTTTCAGGAATTGTCAAAGAATTTACAAGATTACTTAGAGCGTCACACACGGTGAAGATGGTATGATATAAATAAATGTAAATAAATAAAATATGGCTGGACATTTCACACAACGCTAAGCAGAGCTTGTACTATGGGAACCAGATACCTAACTGATAGAATACTTATATACTGTTTTTTTTTAATACATACTTATATTATATATTAAAGAAAAACATCCAGACCCGGAACAAATATCTGTAGATCATACAAGTATTTGCTCCGCGGCGGGAATCGTACCCGCTACCTCCTGGGTCTCAGCCGGCTATTCGTCCACTATACCAAGGAGGTCGTCAATATACCTATGATGAAAATAAATATCACTCGTCATACAATCCAATGTATGATGAAATAGTACATTATGTTTGCCGTGTGTGATGGTCCATTTGATTGTATGCAGTGCGCTATTAACATTAACATCAAATATTATACCATCTTCATCATTATAGTAACGCCTTTAAAGTTTTTTAAAGATATATACTGGATGGATAGAGGGGGCTGGTGTAGGTACAATAAACTATTTTTATCATCTTTAAAGTCAGGCCATTTTAATAGGTAACATTTGACAATTCATCAAAATTCAACAACGTAACCTTGTAACGGCGGGCATAAAATAATATATTTTTTCGTTTTGTTAGAACTGCACAATTGCTTAACTGTTTTCAATTACGATTACATATTTATTGTAATAATGACCGATACGAGTACGAGTTCGGTACGAGTTGTACCGAACTGACAGACGTCAACAGACGTCAAATGTTACCTATTAAAATGGCCTGACTTTAGGTGGATTGCTAACACTTGCATGATAATTGCTTGATGTTATGACAAAGGCACCACGCATAATTCCAATTACTTAGTAAATGGTACCATTTTCTTGATATGATTTACCTACATAAAAATACAGTCGAGTTAATTAAAGAAAACAACCACATAGTTAATAAATTAAATTTATATTACTCGAAAATAAATACGCCATAAAGCTATGGTTCGTTAACCAACAGTGTAAAATTATAAATAAAACTATTTTGTGTGAATCGCGCGGATAGATGGAATGACCCACAGGACCCGACGTAGGGCATATTCCTTCGGAATGGGCTGGGCTTATTCTTTGAGGATAAGCTCGACGAAGGCGGTGTCGAGGTCGTCTCCGATGTCCTTGTACTTCTCCTTCTCGGCGACGAGCTCGTCTGTACATTAAAACAATGTTATTACGGTTCAACATATAACTAGACATAGTTCAGGGTTTGTATTCCAGAACTTGTAATTAACTCGAATTGAATCAAGTCTCATAGTTTAGACAGAGTTTCATTAAATGAGATAAAATACTCCTTCAGAAAAAAAGTCCCGAAGGCGTTTGAGAAAGTAACGTTGTATAGGTTCGACCACACTAGCGCCCAGGCTAATGGATTTTTTCGTAAAACATACTATGTTGATATTGGTTAAAGAATACAAACCTTGAAATGTAAACTTAAAGTTTTTGTATGTAGTCGATAGGTGGCGCCACTTTAAAAGTTAGAAAGTCAGATATTTATAAGCAATTGTACTGCTACGGTAGTTGCTATATCTTTATTCGAAAGAGTTTTTATCATTATCATCAAAATTTCGGGATAAAATTAATAGCTGAGAACACTATAAATAGTGGCAAACAATTTTTTTCTCATTTGTACAAAGAGATATACCTAATTATATCTGTCATCGTTGGAAATGTATTTTACTCTCCAGCAGACGGTCAGTAGTAACTTGGATCTTTTATTAAAACATTTTATAAGCTTGCTAGCAAAGTTTTAAAATATCTTAGCCCTAGAAAATAAGCTTTAACCAGTGGCGCCATCTCACAGAGAAATATGCATCTAAAGAGTTTCTCAAATAAGTCAAGTGTTGCAAATTAGTACTGCAGCGTGAACTGCGTTCACAGACGACCTTAAAGAGATGTGATTTAGGGACTTCATAGTACGCTACGCGTCGTAGAGGTGACAGCTACGCGGCGTAACTTATGCTACGTGGCGTAGAAGCGTATGATACGCATCTACGTCCGCTACGAAACTTAATTTTGTCAACTAAAAATATATTCTGATTGTTTTCTGATTAATAAATTCCACATTACGAAGGAAAACTTACGTTATTAAAAATTTTAAAACATTTGCGCGTCCCACCGCCTCTACTTGTAGTTTGTCTGTATGATAGCAACGGACAAAATTATTTAGCTTTGACATAATGATAATGGGGAAAATCTTTGAATCCGTCTGCGAACGCAACAGCAGTTAAATGTTTAGAAAATAAATAAAAACTGCTTACATGTTGTGGTCCTTGTTATTCTGAAGCCATGCCTTCGTAGCTCGCATTATGTTGCGAAATAAATCATAGCTGTTTAGTGTTTCTTTTTATTTAGTTTTTCATGCAGTTTCAGTTAGAAAGCTTTGATGATTGTCAGGTCTGTAGCCGTAGTCAGTCGAATACTTCTAGTAGTAATGGTATTCATTCGTAAATTGTGATATTTTTGTTATCGCGGGACTTCGAAGTGGTTTTAAGGGAACCTAACTGTAACCTGTAACTTTTTTAATGACCATGTCTCTCAACCTTGACAAAGATATTTCGAATCGTCGTCACTATTTATAAAAGTGTATAAATGCTCTTTGCTTTCATAATCTATCTAAATCTGTTGTCTTATTTTTACTTATATTTTTGTAAGTTATTTAGTGACTAATTAAGTTTATTTTTATTCTAATCTCCAATAAATGTCATTAAAATCTCATCCTTTCGTTTTATTTTAATGTACAGCTTTGTTCGCCTGAATGTAGTGTACGATTGTAAGCTTTTGAATAATCTACGATTCGCTCGCCGCTCACACTGTTATGTAGCACTGTTGGCAACTTACGTAAGAATTAACATTACATTTGCCATATATTTAAGTGTTAGGGCTGAGTATAATTTATCAAAAGTTGTAATTTACAAAACATTGAGTAAAATTATTGTTTTGCCTGTTTAGAAGTATTAAATATTGATAACGGATTGTTATGGTTGAGAAACGATAGACCAGATAAATGCAAAGGAATAGCAGACAGCAGCGTCAATGGCAGCAAGTGCAACGGTCGCAGGCGCGTAACAGCAGCGGCTCAGCTTGCAAGCCCAGGTCGTTGAATGCGCAGTCCAGCTCGCCCCCGATCTCGTGGAACAACTCCTTGCCGGCGATCAAATCGTCTGCGAACCGGTACCACGGTCACTTCTACAGAATCCCACTTTGTATCGTTTAAAGAGGTCCGGTCACTCGCATGCACGTTCCAAATCTACTATTCCATCAGCTATGTTTCACCTTATTTATTAAGATAAAAATAGAACATCGTATGCATATAAAATGTATTCCATGACTGTCCGGTATATTCGTCACTTTCCGAATGCGCGAGCGATTGTTTACGCAGGAGGGGCTTCGGCTGGGGCGGCCTCAGGAGCGGGTGCAGGAGCGGTGGGGGGAGCTTCAGGGGCTGGAGCGGGGGCTGCGGCATCAGCCGGGGCAGCGGGAGCGGCGTCTGCCGGAGGAGGGGCGGGAGTGGCTTCAGCTGGGGCTGCAGGAGCGGCAGCCGCATCGGCGGGCGGAGCGGCAGCCGCGTCGGCGGAAGGAGCCACAGGAGCGGCAGCTGCGTCAGCGGGAGGAGCGGCAGAAGCACCCTCCGCTGGAGGAACGGCACCTTCTACAGGTGGAGCGGCTGGTGCTCCCTCTACTGCAGGCGCTGGTGGCGCACCCTCAGCTGGCGGGACCGCACCCTCGGCGGGAGGAGCGACGCCTTCCACCGGTGGAGCAGCACCGTCTACTGGCGCAGCGAGAGCCGCTCCATCAGCAGGAACAGCCGCCTCGTCTGCAGGCGGAGCCCCCTCTACTAGAGGAACAGCCCCGTCAACAGAAGGAACAACGCCTTCCGCCGGTGGGGCTCCTTCAGCGGGCGGGGCCGCACCATCCGCAGGCGGGGCAGCTTCCGCGGGGGGAGCTTCGACAGGGGGTGGGGGAGGAGTTGGCTCCTTCGGGGGAGGTGTAGGCTCCTTCGGCGGCGGCGTGGGCGCCTTGGGCGGCGGGTGCAGGCGTTCGTACTCCTTGCGCGCCACCTCCACCTGGCGCGAGGTCGGGTCCACGCCCGGGATCAGCTCCATGAACGAGTCGTCGATGTCGTCGCCGATGTCGTTGAACTTCTCGGTCTCGCCGATCAGGTCATCTGCGGGCGGCGGCGGCGTAAGCTCCCGTCCGAGGACGTGACGCGGCTCGCATGCGTTAACACGCCACGCAGCTACACTACGGGGAGTCGGGGACTCGCCTCACTTCATGCCCCGTGCTTCGATGCTTATGTACACGCGACCGCAGTACGCTCGATTTTTCAAAGGGAATGGGTAATTTTCGTCGAATCGCATTCTTTCGCGGATGAATTATGATATTTTCAATGAAGATGATAGCTGATAGAATCGATGTACGGATTAGCGAGGGTCGATGAAGGGAGCACGCGTTAGTAAATGAACACACGGTTAATTAAAAATAATAATATTATATTTTATAAACACTTGTTAGAATAATCTAAAAATCATTAATTTATTCTTTACGAACATACTTATCTACCGTTTATTAATCGACAACATAAAAAGACGGATTTTCATCGATCGATCGTAAATTTTCATATTACAAGGTAGTTAGTCTGTTGTTTGCAAAGCACACTACATTCGTTCGTCGCACGCGTGAAGCATGCCGTGCCGGTGTCGCGCCGTCACGTCGCGTCACGGGGCGACACATGGCAACACATACACACACTGACAAAATAATTGCCAGCAATAATGGTATTGAACCATAACGTGAAACGAATCTAAAGCGCGGTGGAAAATCGGATTTAATAATTTAAATAAATAACAACAAACTCAAATTATGACACGAGAAAAATCATAGATACTCGAATAAAGTAGAAAATGGAATACCTCATTGTAAGTATATCCTAATAAATATCATTATTTGTTGTCATCACTCATTAAATAAAAAATATCTAATCTCTTCTAATTATAAGTAAATAAAAGTTCATTATTGCATACAGTGCACTCTCAAATTGCAAAAGTGTATATATGAAAATTAAATAATACCCAATTATGTTTACAGCCGAAATAACTTACCAAAATGTTCTTATAGAAATGGAAAAGTATGCAAAATAATGTGCAATTTTTAAATAATTTTAGGGCTAAATGTCTTTTATCATTGAGTTTCGAAATGCAAAGCATTCCTTGGTCCCCAAATTGGAATGTTGACATTGTTGTCCTTAACATAAAAGTGCTATAAAGCTGCATACGTCATATCTATCAAAATCGATCCAAACAGACACGCTTGTTAAATAATGACTAAAACTGAGGACAATACATTTCTCGACAACCATACGGAAAATATCAGTTAATTTGTATACCAAAGTAAAAAAATTGCACATGGCAGTGTTGTCTAAGCGAACACTCGATTTTGACGTTACATTATAAAAGCGGCTGGCAATTACTCTAAAACTAAGAACATCTAGTCGCCCGCTCGCCTCATTATTTATTCACAAAATTTCGAAATCTTATTTCTTAGATTTTTAAACGCGAAACTCGGAATGTCCGCTTTTTAGGTGACAAAATGGCAACACCAAATGCTAGTTCTGTGGCAGTGCAAGATGCGGACATATCGATAATGCATCGAGCCGAGCGGGCGAGAGAGTCGGGAGTGGGCTTGGGCGAGGTGTTCACATATTCTGGATGTCGTGGAGAGTGGCCTCCATTTCCTCCTGCAGAAGTTTGCTCTTTTCGCGCTCTCCGACCAGATCGTCTGCAAGGGGTTACGGGGCCGCGGTCAGTCTCACACGCAACAACATACTATTCGATCCAAATATTTCTGTTAGTTTATAAAGTTTTTGGAACCCTTTAAAGTGAACATACTCGTATTAAGATTATTTACGTCTTGTCAAAGGAGACATAGACGGACGTAATAGTTATTCGTCTTATGAAAATATTTGAATCGATCAGCACAGGCAACACAAAATTAATAAAAAACCATGCGTAACATTGAAAAATAAAAAATAAAACATCGTAGGATCGAGCAGTCTAGTGGGACGACATATAAGTACATGCTAAGGTACAAACATCATGACCAAAGTTCACAGAATTCAGATTTGTATGCATACGACACCTCATATATACGACACCTCATATTTATTATACACATGGATTAATTAAAGATGTTATATGTATGGATACAAATTTAAAATCGTTCTGTAAGCTTGTCAGATCATTAAAATAAAACAATGTTACAATGAAATAAAGAAAAAATAAGCTTTAAATTATAGCGAAAAATTCAAGAAAAGTAAGCTCTCAAATCTATAGTACAGCATCAAAACTAAGCTAGTTTATGACGGCTGATGATTTGTGCGTTATGTTTAAGCTTTGGTTATTCAATCTGTTATACTTGACTTCAGAGACCTATACGAATACCATTGCTGTATGTTGAAAAATAACTGGACCTTGAAATCTATTCATAAAGTTGCATTAATATAGAGATACATAACTTTTTGCTATTTTGTCCTGTTATATATATTTATTTTGTATAGAATTATATATATTTTTGAATAGTATATATTACCTTCAAGCCTGTCGACCTCCTTCTGGAGTTTCTGTACAGAGCGCTCAGCGAATTCGGCGCGAGCTTCAGCCTGAAAACATTACACAACATAATTAGTTCATATTCTTACGAAAACAGCCTTTTCTCTGTCTATTTTTAGGAAGAGCTTTACAATGTATTGAAACTCCTCTCCGAGATAATTTAATTGATTATAGCAACATTTTTATAACACTTAATATTGATTTCGACAGAAAATAGACTGTTTGTAAAATATAGACACATGCATTCTTTAGTAAACATTTAAAACTTGACATTTACAATTTCATGTTTTATTTTTATAACTGAATACTTCCAAATATTAACTTAAATGGACAAATTAAAAGATAGGTAAGTAATGGAAAATCGTTTTAGTTAAAACCCAAACAAAAATAAACATGTAAAGCGGAACACGCATGCATTTACCTTTACCGATAGCCGCTAAGTGCTGAGTGATGACACTACAACACCCGTTACCCAGATATACTAAAATAATATAACGAAATGATTGTGAAAATAATAGGAAAAAGATAGGGGCTTTGGTCGCTTGGTGTTGACAAATTTCTACAATGATGTATTAAAAATAGTGATTGTGTAACGAGTGATTTAATTTAAAGAGCTACCTTGTTACCACAACAAAAGTTAAATACTGTTTAACGCGTGTTTAAAAATAACCTAACCAATTTTTGTTTAGGAATTTTTTTAAACCGTGTCATGAGGGTGTTTAATTTTTTTGTGGTATGATTCCTAATGTTGAGTTCACGTTCAAAAATAAAGCCACGTGGGCTTTACACAGATTTAATTTAAATGTTTAGTATACTGGACTCTGGAATAGTAATGTGTCCGTACTTGTTACATACTTATGCGAATTCTTCTACACGATTTAACGTCACTTTTATTGGTGTAGCATCAATTACTGACTTATTCCATTCAATATTTAATTTCGAAATATTTACGGTATAAAATATAATATGTGATATCGTTTTCAGTGGCGAAATAGTTTAGAGATTTTTTCTTGCCTGCGACCAATGCCCCTTTATAGTGAGCACAACTTACTTGCGTCAGTTTCTGCGAGAGACTGTGGATCTTATCCTCGACGTGATCGCGGGTCGCCATCGCCTAGCCACACAGAGCCATTACTTACGGCAAGCGCACATGCGCCTCGTATTGTCAATGTACGCACTGATTCGACCCAACAACGAAGACAAACCATCTCAACTTTCTGTCCTTATCCCACTGTCGATTT
Organism: Philereme vetulata; assembly: GCA_918857605.2. Taxonomy (NCBI): domain Eukaryota; kingdom Metazoa; phylum Arthropoda; class Insecta; order Lepidoptera; family Geometridae; genus Philereme; species Philereme vetulata. The sequence continues at coordinate 7,775,893 of OU975442.1, forward strand.
TAAGATGTTGATCTATTTATGTTCAAACATCTTTCACCATAGCGATATCTGTCATTTTGTAAACGTTAAACCTCGGATGAGGTGAAATACATTGATATACCAAGAGAAAAACTAATCGTAGGGGAAATGTACAACCGAATGGAATACTTCAGAAGTCATAAGCTTCACGGTACGTTACCCGTGCAAAGGTATACAGTAGGTGAGTTTCGTAGAGGATGTTGAATTAACTACAAGGTAACTGGTTAGTAGGAACTTTATTAAAATAAATGAGTTCGACTTTAATTGTCAAAACAGTAACAGACATTGTCAATAAGGAAGTGAATAATATGAGGAGGAAATTGAAAATGCTATTGTTAGAAATATTTCAGCATAGGCATAGGTACATTAAATTGACATTCTTAATAACGTTATCATGGTTTTGTACTTCAACGAATCAAATTTATTTCTACTAGAAAGGAGACCCGAATAGATAAACCTAATTATTGACTTGAGGACATTCAAACACTCTTGAAATGATAAGAGGCAACATATATCATATATTGTAATAAAAGCTTGGAACGAAACAATGCGTACATTCACAACACAACCGGCAATATACATAAAAGAAACAATTAATACACAGGTAAAGAAAGAATAGATAGACGTCATAAATACATAGATGAAGCACCAACCGCCTCCAGCACGACACTAAAGGGACCTACACCAACGGACGTAGCTTATTTACGAAGCCATACCCATCGCAACAAATCAATTCAAGATCGTATCATGTATATACAACGAGCTCGAATCTAAATATCGCCAGGGCACAACACTATCCCCAAAACACAGAATGGCAATGAACATGGATCTACCACCATAACCAATCTCTATCTACTGGTTCGCCGCTCAGCCTGTCCACTTTTACCTCTTTGAGTTGTCTGTCCAGGAGTTTAACTTGCCCCTCATATGTCTCTTCTCTTTGCGTCGCCTGCGATTATTTTGTTAACGAAAAATAAAAATAAACACAACAACGAAAACGGAAATTGTTCATGCAAACAGTGCTGCCGAGAGTTTGTACTCGTATTTTAGGCAGCTCTGTTACAATAAAACTATGTTACATTGGTAAAGTTAAAAGAGACACAACAGCCAGAAAACGAAATTCAGAAAACACTGCAGTTATAGAACGTTCTACTGGCTATGCCTATTTTACCGAGGGTAAATCAGGCATAGGTTTCAAGTGCGGTTAGGCAAGCGTACAAAAAAACCACGCGAGTTATTTCTCGTCAATTCACACCTCCTTTAGGCGGGTGGTGAGGGTTTTGATTTGGTTTTTGTACTCCTCTTCGCGTTGGTTGGCCTGTGTAGAATTGTACACTGAATTACTGTGATCTTTTTAAACTTTACAAGTCCTGGGCTGCTTTAACTATTCCAAATCTTACGCCTAAAAGTTAGGAGTTTATCTTATTGGTTGGTGCATCATTTTGAACTTCTTTATCATCAGTAACAGACATCACACATTTTATAAATTTTGTTCTAAATTCTGAATATATTATTAAATATATGAATCCTATTTATAGAAAATGGTTCTTAACATACCTTCTCCTCAGAGACTTCCAGGGACTTCAGGTTGTTGCCGACGACACGGAGTTCCTCCTCAAGCTCGACGATTTTGCTGGAAAGTGGTGAAAGCAACAATCAATTTCTACTGAACCAAAAGGTTTTCAAACATTCTTTTAGTCTATACGTCTAGTCTTTTAGTCTAGACGGAAGTAAATCGCAACTTCAACAGCCCAATCAAATACAAAAAAAAACCTATTTAGCTAAATTGAATTAAATTATGATTTGAGTCTTCTAATAACTCCATACTTGGTTATATTGAACTCAAATACAAGATGGGGCAGCAGTTAACTCGGCAAGATATTTATATAATTTTGTGCCCTAGTTAAATGTGTACGTGAAGAGCGTACCTACCACTCAAAATTGAAAGGGCTTTCAATCAATATCAATTTAGCGGTCAAGTATTGATCTATGACCGACATTTTACTCGTATAAAAACCTCGACACATTATAAGAATGGAGCAATTGTCTGAATAAAATTCTTTCAAAATAAAACAATTTACAGTTTGTACAATTACAATAGACGATTTGCGCAACCATTGAACTGATTTAAACCTGGATACAGTTTAAAAACAAATATTATCCTATTTAGTTTACAAACAATAACTGAACCGTTCATATTAACTTATTACATACTTTAATTCATTATTAAATTGATTTAATCGTTTCAGAATGATCTTTAAATTATAACTTATGAAAATATCATGGTTATGAACACTATTTTCACTAAAACCGGATCAATCATGATTTGCGAGTTTTTTTTTGTGATCCTTAAAGTTATATTTAGTTGTACAAATCGGCCTTTGTTTAATTGTACGGCTTGTTATAGAATGTGCAGATAAACTAACAAATCGAAATAAGTAGCTGTTATTCGGTATTTATAATAATTCATGCAAATTGTGTTGCTTCGACAAAGTTACATAAATAGATATTTCAAGACTATTCAATTATTATACTATTAAGATTATGTGAAGACCTTTTCTTATAAAATGTCAGAGTCGGTCATATAGTAATGTACTGCAAAAGAACCAGTAGGTAAAACGGTCAGGGATAACCTCTTCACATCCTGCCAGTCAAGTCATACCACATCTTTATTTTATTTTATTTTATTAATGTACTGACGAGCTAATTCTTGTTTTGCAATATGTTTAATTCCTTGTCGAAGCAACAGAGTTATTCAATAATCAGCAGGTATCAGCGAAACTCATACGCAAGATAATCGTTGTATTTGTAATTGTAATTTCAAGCTAAAACTTTCTCGTTTCACTGATACTCGCAAATGATATCATTCCGATCGATTTATCGGTTTCATTACGAAAGCTGAAAATATTGATTGTATCATCGGTTTGGATTCAACAGTTCTTTATTAGTTAGCTTTGTAAATCGTAACTGAAGACAAACAACTTTATTCTTGATATAAAGGATACTTTGTATTTAAGTTACTATAAGTGGGAACAATTTTACTTCAACTAGAGCTGTTGTTATCAGTTACAGTGTGAGTGGACTTACCAGTCGCTCTGCTCAGCCCGCTCCTCGGCCCTCTCCAGATCCTGTTCCATGAGGACCAGCTTTCTCGCCACCTGACGCCGGCCGCGCGTTAGTTCGCACACACACAAGCACACACACAACACGCTACTGCCACGATACACACAGGTGTAACGCTACGTCCTTACGCCGCTCTCGACCGCTCGCTTGCAGTGCAGTGCAAATAGTTTGACTACTGCAGTTGGGTATACTGTGCAACGGATTGTGAAGGAACGGTTTTGGGTGAAGGAATAACTAGGTTGGCTGGTGGATCTTTAGATTCTAAAGAATGTAGCGATTAAACCTTTTACAAATTAAGGCTATAAGATGACAACTGATTAATTACGACATTGTCGCACACATTTGCACAGTTTTTCATTTATGACTTCTACATTGAAAATTAATAATACCTTGTGTTGAGGACATGACTAGTAGTCTACGTCTCAAAGTAGACCACACATGATTTCAAACACATTGTCAAGTTGTTGGGTTGGCGTACTTTTGTGCAGGTTCTATCTGATGTGAGGATTCATAGGATGTTCATAGGAGAATCTAAAATAAATGTCAAAAGCATAAAAAGCAAATCCACAAAAAATGAGGAACGCAAGCGCAGGCAGGTCGAGAGCGGCATCAGAACTCTAACAACTAAAAATAAACGAAGGGTTGTCCCAAAACATTTTAGTTCTAAAAAATTACTTTTTTCAATGAAAAATGATTATAATCTAAGTGCTATCTAGTGCATTATCGTATTCGTTATGTGATGTGTGCGGATGCATATGTGCGGCACGCATACGGCCAGTAATTCTGGTGTAATGCGGTGCATATCTGAAACGAAAATTGCCCTATACCACACATATTTACTGACAACCTAGCCTTTAGCCAGACACACATAGAGGACGGAAGTTAAGTCGACACATGGACGTGATAGTTAACGCTAGAAATATCCATGAGATGGGGCAACCCTTGTTTACTCTGAGAGTAGCAGAGTACCGGCACTCACGGCGATCGCACGCGAGTGACGCTACCCTTCGCTTAATACTAACAGCATTGCCGGTCCAAAACACTTTTTGAACAAACAATACTCGATTAATAATGACAAATGCAACTAAAAATATAAATAAAAATCTGGCGTACTGCTGCACGAAGACCTAGATTCGAACATGCAAAAAAAAACGAACAAGAGCCTAGGTTAGAAATACCTATGTAGGTAAATCGGGTTACGGTGCTGCAATGTTAAGAATGCAAATGAACAACCATGCAGAACGGTGGCGAAATACAAAACCAGGCCTTGGGACCGCCGCTCTAAGGATCGTTATTGTTCGGCAAGCGTTTCGCTTTCTCGGAACGGATCGAAGTTAATGTCATACACGGAGGGTCAATAACGACAAGAGCGGTGCTCCTTCGGCGGATTGGGTTGAAAAACCTACGATTCGCCGGATTCGGCGCGCTCTTCCGCGCGCTCCAAGTCAGCCTCCACCATGGCCAGCTTACGAGCGACCTGGACACACGCACTGCGTTACTACACCACGTACAATGTTAACTATATTCTACGCCCCTTCATATAAGGCCCGAACTATGTAACGCGAAGGAGACTGGCTGCCGTATAAGGCAACAAAGTCGGGCCTGTACAACTCCTTCTAGGGACGCTGACTTTTAAGACTGCCTTCACTGCGCAGGGTCATATGTCAGGGGAATTAGGGCATTATTACTGGTAGCCATCTGGTCGAGAATGCCTCAATGTTAATCGATGATAAACGGCACCGACGTGGTATCTTCTCCATGAGATAATTAATCGTTCCATTCGAGATTCATTGTTGCACATGAAAAACAGTTACACAATCTTTACAACATTTCAGAAGCTCACACTGGTTATAAAGGAAGAGGTTAGTTGACACATCAAAATTAATTTTAGAAATAGATTAGTGGGAGACTCAATTTTCAGACATTAGGGGAGATAAGTATGAGACATTCCGAGGTATTGAGATAATGTCAGTAGGGAGTCACAACTGCAAATATTCCTTCGGATTGTTGACATCCGCATTCCGGATGAGGACACTTTAGAAATGAAAGTACGACACACACTTTGCATAACAGTGACATCTGAGTTTTACGAGAGTTACGCTGAGATGGTACAACCTTTATTAGGCTGTTTTTTTACCAAATTAAGTTTATTTTCAGCAAGTGAAAGCAATCTAGCAGATAATAAAAGAACCTTCTCATAAAAACACGAAAGAGAAGGTATGATATTTTAGCCCATTACATTGCCTTGCAGTGGAAAGTAATCCTTCTAACTGAAGAATAAGAGCCGAATTCCCAATGGAAAACAATACAATGCAAGTAAAACTTATGGAATGTGTGTCGTACTTAAAAAGCAGGCAAACCAAACGACATCGACACTCCAATATAAACACCTCATCGTATTTCTTGTCGGCTTCCTCAGCAAGGAATCTGGCTTCCTTAAGCTGGTTCTCAAGGGCGTCCATACGCTCTTCATCGGTCAAGGACCTGTTCTCCAGCACCTTGCGGGCACTGCACCGAATCACAACTTTAGTATAACAATAGAAGATACAAGAATCTATTCAAGGGGGCCCATTAGACATGCAAGGAACGAACACGCGAGGAGGAACACACAAAGCGACTATTTTCTTGTAGAACGCTGTGGAGAACGACTTAAAAGAAACAAAATTAAAATAGGTATTTAATTTTGCTTCTGTGTAACATAAAATGAAACAGTCGAAATATTGCACAACTCAACTGTTATCCGTGAATCATATGAGCAAATTTCTTTAAGAAGTCGTTTCTGCAATATTTCGAAAGCTATAATCCAGTTTTTTCGTTGACATTTTGTCTGTATCGTAAAAAAACTGGGTTACACTTTTTCGAAAAGATCATAAATCTAAATGCAGCTCGCGGCATTATACGGAGCTAATAATAACTGCACGTCACCGCTATTTCCAGTTAATGACGATCAATATTACGGTATACCATTAAAACATTCTAGAGCAGGCTCGTATCACCCGTTCAAACAATAGAAAGGTTCACAGACCAAGTAATAATACATAAACTTTGACATGACGTAGTTACTCAATTAGATCCGCATAATATCACGTACAGCTAGTAGGTACGTAACTGAGCGAGCGTGAACACAGCTAAACGTTGTTTTCTGCTTTGACTTGTTAGTATTAATTTATTTGTAGCTTCATTCGTAACCAGCAGCTAGTTTCACGCTTGCAAAGTTACGTAGTTTTTTCGTTATAAATGACGTCATGAAGGAGTTTTCTTTCACCTCTTCGTATTTCTTGTCTGACTCCTCGGCGATGAGTTTTGCCTGCGACAGCTGGGCTTCCAAAATGGCGACGCGATCATCCTCCATATTGGTTCGGTTCTCCAACGCCTTGCGTATTCTGGTTAGTGCGGGGCCAAACACATGCGTGTTATAACATCGATAAACACTATCAATACCGCGAATCGATACCTCCCAGCACTACGAGTAAGTTACTGGGAGTTATGACTTGCAATATCTATGATAAATTGTTATGACTATATTCAAATGTGCATGGTGAATGTCTTTCACCTGTCAAAATAATAAATCGTTATATTTTTATGCGACGTATTATTTTGCAGCGAAAGAATTTTAATGATGTCTTGACTGTTTTGAAATAAGTAAACTAATTGAACGAAAAAAAAAGGCTTTAGGTCTTAGAATATGGTGGTTAAGGGCATAATAAAAAACACAGAAAACATTCATGCACAACAAAATATAAAAGAAACCAAATTAAAAAAAGGTAATTATAATCCTATTTGAACGTTGAAATTAAAGAAGCCACATTAAAATAGGGCAGTCTCAATGTCACGCCTACTCGCCTAAAAACAATATCAGTTTTTGAACCAATAGTTTAAATCAGGTTAAATCCACTTATCTTTTATCGACAACAGGATTATAATTGGAAGTTTTATGGTATTCGTCGAATTCAACATTAAGGGATTGCCTTCTATAGTGCTACTCGTAACTTCACGGCTATCATTTCAAACTTGGTTTACGGTAAATGTACTGCCACGATTTCTGGATTATAATTTTACAGTTTCTGCTTTAACTAGAAAGGCTAGCAATAGTTTAACTACATTTGCATTTACGATGTGGACTTCAATTGCATTTGCATAGTCTGTAGCATTCATTACAAGTTCAGTCTTGTCACTAGGCGACACATATTCCATGTAAAGCAGAAAGTATTAACCTACATCGACGACAAATGGAATAATATCAGTGAAATATCACACATGTCTAATAAAATAATTTGCTGACTGAAATACTGACACTGTCGTAGGCATCCATTTTACGAGACGTGTGAATCTAGAAATATATCTATGTGTCTAATTATCTTTGTATTTAAACTTCAATGAATTTGATAGCTGCCTCATCCGCCCCTTGTCCACTTCGTCGCACTTTGTCCGATACATAGAAAGATTTTTAATTAGCTAAATCTAACTAATAATTTTCATACTGATAGTGGCCTCAAGGCTAAATAAAAGTTGGAGTATCAACAATAGATGATGTGGACTCCTAACTGGTGTGGACTCACCGTTCAGACTCATCGGCAGCCTGGCTAGCCTCGGAAAGCTTAGCGGTGGCGGTGGCGAGACGCTCCTCAGACCTTTCCAGGTCCTCTTCCAACAGCTGGATGCGTCTGTTGAGTGCAGCCACTTCGGACTCAGCCTGGAGAAGAAAGGAAACGGATAAGTAATCTCACGAGAGAGAAATACAATTAGTACTAAGAAGTCGATTGTTTTGTACACTAGCTGGCTATATCTTACAATTACAACAATACTTTGGAGGGCTGAACCTGACTAATAACCTGAACCAACAATAATCTGAACCTTCTTAACGGTTCTCACTAGTAATTCTGTGTTTGGCGACTGAATAATCGTATACAGTGTGAATGATGTGTTCACATGAAACTTCTCTGCCCAAATTCCCTAAAAACTTGTGAGTATGCTTTTTTTAAACAGCAAATCTATTGTGGGTATCACACACCGCTTACTAATTAAAACTGTCTGACGGAATATTTTTTAATCACGACGGTATACCATCGCCTTCGCGATTTGGCATGTTAATAGGCACGTTAATTTACTTAGCCTGAGGCATGCCGATATAAAGAAGAACGGCCGATCATGTAACGAGGCCTCAGATCGTGAGGGAAAAATTGAAATCATAAAACCTGCCATGGAATCATGTGGTCACGGTAAAGAAGAAACAACGGCGTCGAAACGCCTGTAAGCCACGACTACGCCACAACCAATGGACTAGAAAGAATATAGGTACACATATTTTTTTCTAAAAAAGAAATGAATCGTAAAGTTTCTCTACATCTATTTATGGTTATGTAGTAAAAAATAAGTTAACCATCAGACAGGTAGGTAACGCCCGGGGCGGTTGACCGAAAATTAGTGATGTGCGCAATGCATTAATATACCGTTATACTATCGATGTTTACTTCACACGATCAACCCACGATGAAAATAATCTTACTGAGTATTCACTCACTACCCAGTGCTGTGGTTATACAAGTACATTGTTTAACGTCTGTAAAGTACGTGGTAAGAATGTTAGCCCGAAACATTTAGCTAGTTTATTTATATTCACGATGTCACACATGTTTATGACATCAGGCGTCCTTGCTTCTAGTCCCCGTTTGTGGTCCTTTTATCCTGTGTCGTCGGTCGGTGCGTGGCTGCTAATAATAGTAGTGACGAGACAAGCAAATCACAGCTCTTTATATGAACGCTCTTTTAAACTGCAATTAATTTGAGCAGCAGTGGAACGATCTATCGACTCTCACAAGTGCTTCATTATAGTAATTGAATAAAGTTTTTGTCACCGCAACTTCTTTTAGACCATGATTTATAACGTCTACCTTGAACTTAAACATAATTTAATTAGATATAGATAGATGCTTTAAAAAAGTTAAGCCTCTTTAAAGTCAGGTCAAAGACCTTTATCTCGGCATCTAACACAAAGTTTTAGTTATAATTTCTCCCATTTCCATTCCACGGGCAATAGTGTGCTTTTGTTACACCTGACTTTCGCCTGGAAACTTTCATTGTTTGAATTAGTGGGTTCGGCTAGGGCAAAAGCATTGTTCGTTTGAATGGTCACACACAAAAGCGAACCCTATTCCAATAAATTGTAATACAATGCCGTCACGCGAATGCACGGTAAATTTTGATAGCGTATACCTTCCCAGCATGGAAAACACTAAGGATCGAATACTGGTAAGGTTATATTATCATTTATCATGGATATAGCTTTCGATTTAGAACAAGCCTCGTCAGTTAAATGGATTGCTGTTTACATTTTACTAAAGCGTTAAGCCACGTTTCTCATTGAAATCAAAACAATAAAATTTAATTTTGAAATATCTACCTATTATAATAACGTTATGTTTATAAAATATGCCTACAAGTTTTTAATTGGCTTTAATTTCTAATTTATTATAACACTTCTAGATTTCTATCGTTGAGTGGATAACTGTTTCTTTTGACTATAGATGACATGTTTATAGTTGACCTCAGTGTTCAAACATGTTGGCTCTTCCAATGTTGACACTCGCCCACAATCTAACCAATCATTTCATGCGCCTACTTCTACTTATCTGAAGCTACACCGATATTTTGTATTTTTTTACCACGGTCAACATGTAATATGTTATAAATGTTTATAATTACATTTTTACTTTCATATTATCTACTTCGGAATAGGAGGCTCTTATCGCCACTGATACACGTAAAGAGATAAGACTGCGATGATATCCAAGATACCACAAACATGGCGTCGGTTGCTGCCACTCATTAGCAAGAACCAACGTTAAAAGGACACGAAATGTATTTTTGCAGGTGTTTATGATCCGTGCGGCAATGAAGCGAGTTACGTCATTTGACGATAACGGCGAGCCATCGGACACGCCTTACGGCGCCAGCGATCCTTCGAGGACGTCCGAACTAGGTAGGTATATCAGGAATGTACTGGGTGCTTAGTTCTACGATCCCAGCCGGTACGCTCTACATGTGCCACAAAAGACCGGTATACGACCTCCAACGCAACCAAACCTGTTACGTGTAACACAAACCGGCACAAGACCACGTACCAAAGAATTATACAAAAAGCTATTTCACGAAATCATTCACGGCAAGATTTGGGATTATCGAAGCAACATTTTTTGGGAACAACACTAAATTCGTTGAAAAGAACGAGGTAGGTACCCGATAGAAAGAATTATTATTTGCTATCTCTGTCTAAGAGATAAAGGAGAGATGAATCCGAAAGGGACGTGAATATGCGTACGTTGCCTGCACACCTAAGTATGGCCGGACATTACTCACTATAGGTAGATAGTACATTGTAGCGCTGATAACTTCCACAATTTGACCCTTTACTATTTAACACAGGTATACGTTATATATAACTGATATTCAATATTTCACATAGCACCGATACAAAGCACGTTTCTTACTTCTTCTCTCCGCATAATTTCCACTTGTAATCGTTTGTGATACTCCTCGCACTCGTCCTTATATTTCTCCATTTCCTCTTTTGTTTGACGCATTTTCTTCTTGAGAACGTCTAGGATCGTCCCTTGCTGCATGTTTGTCGTCATTTTAATGCACTTTTCTGTCTAAATGGACTTCCTAAACTATAAAAACGAGAGACAGGTTCGCCTTAGTCGCGAAAATGCCAACTGACTGGCCGCTCGTTACGTTATTGCTTCGTATCGCCGAGATGGGCTCGGCACGAACGAACACTGCCGGCGAATAAAATGGCCGCCACCAAACCTATGCGCTTCGACACCACGACACACAAACTGCACTGATTGATCGTGTTTTCTACAGATATTAGTGCGGAACTAGTGATAAATATATGGATTAATTAATGATGAATTAAAAATGGTATTTCACAATATAACATTCTCTGAGTGACTTTGACAGCGAGACACGACGCAAACGTCACACGTATGTATTGCGATAAGCACTTGGACTGACTGCAGGAGCTAGTAGCTCCACCTGTGCATGTTTAATGGAAACTACATCCTGTAGGGTCACATCAAAGCGAAGGTTAGAAAGAAGCCCAAAAATATAGGATGGGCGAAACGCTACAATGACCGTATACAATGTAGACTACGGAAGTAGAGTACAAATTCAATGAAGGGCACATTGTTACAAATGTAAGCGTATGGGAATATCATCAAATTACCAATTAAAGTGTTACATCACAAAGATAACATAGGTACTTACGTAAATTTTATTTTAATAAAATTATTTTGTAAAGTATTTATAATAATTTAGAAATTTGTAAACATAGAATTGAAGATACCTAGATTGTAGTGAGACTTAACATACACAACTCATAAAAACCTAGTAACGCCATCTAGAGTTTTAACGAGCAATGAAAAAGACTCGTAGATTCCTTTTAAACGACACATCATAGTATGTGCTCTGAGCGAAGACCGAATTGTAGGAACCACCGAATTTATTATGACGTCATTTTGAAAGTATGCTGATGAGACCCTGTTTTAAAATCAGATTCTCAACTTCAGAGTAAAAACACCAGCAATGTCGGTAAAGCAGTACACATTCACATAAACACAACGATGTGTAAATGAGTTGAATAATTAATTTATTATCCAAATGGAAAAATTGAGCATACTTAGCATTGCTACATACCAGGTAAAATATTACATTTACAATTATTTAAATTGATCGTTATCGTGGCATTCTATGAGTGATAAATATAAACAGTCTTCGGATCTTTTAAAAGAGAGTAGATGGATGACATGTGGCTAATTTAATTAAAGGAATCTGTACATACAAGGTCGGCGGCTGTGATTATCTACGAGATTCGTTCACCTTTTTCTATAACTACTTAGGTAAACGTTTTTAGAGTGTTTTTTGTAACCTCCGGCGGTAACTGTGCAGTCACCTCAGTTGACTCATTTCACATCCCGAACCGAACAGACATTTGCGAATCATGAACTAATTTTATTGACCTTGGTATTTGAGCACTTGTAGATTCTATCTACTTTTATGTGCATTGTGTGTGACAAATTATGACATCGCTGCACTAATATTGACAAATGAATTCTATATTTTTATCTGTAAAAATCATGTCCCATTATTTAATTTGGATATTTACTTTTCTCCAATAAAAAGCTGTCAGACAATGTGACAAAGATTTTAACAAAATAGATTTACTTACGAGTCCTTCCTTTGAACATCTGTCATGCATCTCAGACGCCATGTGGAGATTGAAGGTTGCTGGTTACAAACTTGGTCATGTCCGAATACTACATTGCAATAATCAATAGGCATTCACGTGTGACACTGATAGTAAGCCTTTAGATGTATATTTATGGACATCTGGTGGTGACAAACGTGTGGATGAATCATGAATTCCATCTGTACTGCACGTTTATTTTTCTAAAAGACAAATTGTAGAATATACGGACTGCTTAGGAGACTTTTTAAAAGATGTTGAAATTACAAGGAGAGAATTTTGATAACACAAAACTTTTGTTCTGTTGAAAATAAAGTCTGATTTTTTACACAAGCCAATATAAACATATAATATAGATTACTATAAATGGTCAAGCTATATTGATTGGGCGGCGTAAAAACTCCCGACACCAGGGTTGACCCACTAGCTCATATAAGTGTCAGACCAAATAGATTAAGTGACTACTAGCTATAGAAGATATAGACGCTCGTAGACGCCTTTGAAATCTAAGAATCTATTTACAATAGTACAATTGCTAAATTTACAAATCGATTTAGGACGGTTACCGCGCAACATACGTTATAGAAGCGTATAGTTTTGATGGGGCATTGTTCAACAGCTACTGCTTCAATATTAGCATTAGTTTCGCCTGCCATATTCGACAATGACCCGTGAATAACATTTGTAGACTATATTATATACGCTGTTCAATGTCTGACCAATTGACCATGTTGTTTTTCTGGGTCTTGCGTATTTTACTTGTGTGAAGATTGTTTAATTTAGTTCTTATTTACTTCGTATTACACTACTTTTAGTATATTTTTCTTTTAGAGTACCTAGTTGGATTGAATGTAGGAAATACTGATCTCATTTTTAAGTACCTATATAGGTAGTCATTTTATTATAATGTGGATGAATCATAATTTGTTTTACTGATCTATATAAGTAATATTAATCTGTATCACTTTTGTTTTTTCCGTCATGTGTTTTTCAGATGCCATTTGTCTCAACATGTGCGTAAATAATACCTACTCTTTGTGGCTTACATGCGTATAACATCCGTATATACCACATACGATACTGTAGGTAATCAGTTTTACAATAAAACGTTTGAAACAGTTGGGCAATCAAACGATTAGTTTTTCAATACCAAAACTGTTCGTAATAAGTGTTGCTGTAACTTACGGAGTTATGTAGGTACTTCAGTTTTTATTGAAGATGATACGGAAGATTGCGAATATTAGCATTTTTATACGATGCTACCATTCAGCAGTACAGATTGAATTATATTGTCATATATCTATTTGAATTTCATATACCTAGCTTAATATCTAATTGATATATAAATTTCGATAGATAGATACCGTTTCCGCTCTTAATTTAATACAATTGGTAAGAAGAAGTTTAAGAATGTGAAGGAATTTTAAACCTTCATGTAAGGATACAATAGCATCACTACTACGTGTTATTTTAGAAAGTTGAGCACCTAGATACATAAGCAGCCTGCTAATAAGAAATGAGAAGAGTATACGTAGCAATATGTACTAATAAATTTTACAGTATGGGTTAAAAGTATATATGTACCTATTATATAGGCAATCTTTGCTAGAAGCTGCGTCGTTATCAGAGTCCTATGAGATGTTTAGATATTGATAAAGATTTCGTGAACGATGTGAGAGAATCATCCCACAATGTTAATAATTCATTTTTATACTACCATTCTTTATAGTTTATTGTAGTATGTTAGCCCACCAAAATGGCATTCTTAATTTTCTTAGACACTTCTCAAACATATTATGGAATATTACAAAATATAACCTATAGCAACCAGACCCGTCCGGTGCCTGCAACGACATCTATCGGCTGTGTGAGCGATCGTGCATGTAAACATGTCAAACGGATTATTGTGTGTCAGCTGATCGCCACGCGCGCTGTTCACCGCCCGTGTGAGCTCTGCGGAGCATCAACACTTTTCCGAACGCGATTAAAAATAGTTTTGTGCGCATTTAGCCCAAGCCACCTTCACACACACAGCAGATGAATAACTAAGGACATTACCCTTCTTAACGCCGTGTTTTTGATGTTCTGCAACTCGTTCTTAATCAACGCGAACTTCATCATCGTATCCGAGGAGAATATGGAACTGCCAAACGCCAGGCCAGGGTAATCCGCACATCTTCGCCTTCGTCTGCTTTCTCTTTCTGCTAAAACCTCTGTACATTCGCTCGTACACCTGAGTTTCGCCAGTTCTGCCGTCTCAGGGTCATCATCTGATATCGTCTCTGGCGGAGGGAACGTAAACTCTGCCCCATCTCCCGCTGAGCGCTCCTCTCTGAACGAGAAATCATCGTCAGAATCTAAAGAATCCGCGTCCTTACCACTATTATTATTTGTCTCGATTTCTTCATCGATATTCGAACTATCATCGATTGTGTTTCGATTCGAAAGTGCATCGTCACTATTCGTCCTTGTCACTTCTTGAGATTCACTAACACTATTGACACAAGGCACAACATCGTCTATTTCAGTTTGTAAGGTCACTTGTTTTGAGAGTTGTGGGTTAGGGGGCGCACTAGGGGCGGGGGTGCGGTCCCCGCGGAGACGCGGGTGGTGTTGATGTCCCCTGCGCCGCACGGGGGTGCGCCCGTGGGCGTGGGGCGCGGACGCGGACATCACTACTCTCCGCGCGCTCCGTCCAGCCGCGCAGCGCTGGCGGCCATATTGACTAGCTGTCACTCGCAAACAAAACAGTGGCGCTGCAGTCGCTACTTTGCTGCGGCCATGTTTGTTTTTTCCGCTGCTTTACCGACAGTGCATTGTGAAATTTGTGCATACGTTAATACGATAGCGCGGAAAATTTTAAACTATTATATTCGGTTTTTTTTTTTATTTGGTCTTCTTATTTGAATACTTATTTCAGGCAGTATTTTTTATGAAATCTCACAATCATAAACACGAATAATAATTACAATTTTTATAATACTGAAAATGTTCAGTATTATAAAAATTGTAATTATTATTCGTGTTTATGATTGTGATTCCGGAATTTTATTCAACATAATAAACCAATGGGTTTATTATGTTGAATAAAATTCCGGAAAGTTCCATAGCAAACGTTCTCAAGTAGCCGCTGACGAAATCTCGATCCCGGATCTATTTATAGGGAACACCGGGCAGCGGGCCCATATTAGGTGTCGGTCGCCGAAAATAGCTCGCAGCCCCCTACAGCGCAGCGTACGTGGGCAATACTGCTATGAACGAGGTATGCGGGCTGGTTCCCGACAATCACATGACGTCACATATAAACAATGAAGCAACTGAGAATGCTCCGATTTACTTGTTAACAAGAATTTTTACGTAGAATGATGCGACCGTTCTCTGCCAAAGTACACAGTAGATCTTAATGCATTGTCTGAATGAGAATTTTTTGCATGCAAACAGCTGGTTTTGAGAATGCAGAGCTATTTGATAAAACTAGATTAGTAGGTAGCATACAGGATTGAGCAACACAATAAATACCACATTTAACAGTAGCTCATGATCTTATCGAACTTTATAGGTATGCTGGCTGTGATAGCTAACAAAGTATGAAAATTTAACTCCACGGGAGATTGATGAAACAATAGAGCAAAATACTTATTTCAATGTCGTCTATGAGAGTTCAGATGAGATTAGAACGCAGTTATAGGAAAACAAAAATGACAAAATCTAACAAAAAACAAAACATACGAATTTCTTTTTATTCGAACATACACGAGGCCAATATATAAAAAAATAATGCTGTAAATTTCACCCAGCGCTATCCAGCCCCAAACTAAGCAAAGCTTGTAGGTACTATAACCAGACAGATAACTGATAGAATAGGTACGTATAAATAAATAAATTATAAATACCTATTGCTGGACACTTAACACAGCGCTATCTAGCCCCAAACTAAGCAGAGCTTGTACTATGGAAACCAGATAACTGATAGAATACTTATATACATTTTTTTTGTAAATACATACTTATAATATATAGAGGAACAACCAGACTCGGAACAAATATCTGTAGATCATGCAAACATTTGTTCCGCGTCGGGAATCGAACCCGCTACCTCCTGCGTCTCAGCCGGCTATTCGCCTACTGCACCACGGAGGTTGTCAAGTATATACTTACAACGCTCTTATTATTACAAATACAGATAAATTAGGCCAAATTGAAACAGTATTTGAAGATTGTTTGTTAGAGATCGCTATGAGCGATATGACCGCCAATTGTAGAACATAGATTTACATTGTTCTTATGTATCTGGTATGCTAAATGGTGTGTAATAAAGTATTTTCTATCTACATTCATTCCACAAGAACTTGATGGAAAGGGAAACTAGATATTTCGACCAATAATGTCTTTGTTACTGTTTTTTTTTCTGTTTCCTACTTTAAAACAAAATATTTGTTATAGCTACTGTGGAAGCTGAAATATAAAGAATATGCATAATCCCATATAGGAAATTGTTTGATAACCTACCTAATAAATAGCGGACAAATAAAGAATTACATATGCAGTTCTAATTCCATGACATAAATCATCCCGTCGTCGAGATTTTACCACCGCACTTCTCGACAACGTAATAAAGCTCATCCACATATAATCGACAATTGGGTATCGCGCACCACACGCTTCACGCGATCTTTTCTACCCCATACTTGCAAGATGTGGAATGAGCTACCATCTGAGGTTTTCCCATTAGGCTACGACATGGCACGCTTCAAGAGAAATGTAAAGAGGTTTCTACAGTGTGGAACGCATCGACAATACCCCGGGTGTTGCCGGTGTCAATAGGCTACGGTGGCCGCTTACCATCAGGTGGGCCGTAAGCCTGTTTCCCCACAAATAACATAAAAAAATGACACAGTCAGCAGCCTGCCAATACTCCAAGGCCTTGGCTCGATCGACATTAGTTTCGGTTCTGACACACATTCTACAATTATTAATTTCATCTGTGTTATTATGATATCATCTGCATCAATAAAAAGCTCTCCTGATTGTTCTTAACAGTTAAGCAACATTCTCAGCATTTAATCTGGCTATTAGTCAACGGCGGATCCAGGGGGAGGGTCATGGGGGTCATGACCACCCCCCCCCCCCCCTCCCTAGGCTGGGTCCAGGACCTAGATGGACCACTAATTAAAATTATTAAACATAACGTATTTATATATTTTTTGTGACAATATAGTTTTTATGTAAGTACATTCAATATTTAATTAATTCAATATAATATTTTTATTTGAAAAATAGATTTTGTTATTTAAATATAGGTATTTTTAAGTACAGTACGTAAGTACATTAATAAAATACCTATTTTCCCTCCTTCTTGTGACTTGACCATGACTATGTGACCCCCCCCCCCCCCTCACCCTGACACCAAAGCTGGATCCGCCCTTGCTGTTAGTGGTTAAGCGATTTTTAGCATGTAATGGTCTCGACGACTGATTCTTTCGGGAGACCCAACTTTGATGGTAGGGTTGGCCACCACTGAAATGTAATTTAACTTCTAACTATTATTATAAGGTAAAGTTTTTAATTTGTGTGGAGATAAATATAACCCTAGAAACTACAGAACCGATTCTAAAATTGCTTTCACTGAAAATCTCTGAGCGCTATCCGTACTAATAATATAAATTAGAAAGTAATTCTGACCCTCTGTTGTTACGTTTTCACGACTAAACGGCTAGACCGATTTCGATAAAATTTGGTAAATCTATATATATAAAAGAAAGTCATGTTAGTTACACTATTTATAACTCAAGAACGGCTGAACCGATTTAGCTGAAAATTGGTGGGGAGGTAGCTTAGAACCAGGAGACGGACATAGAATACGTTTTATCCCGTTTTTAGAACCAGGAGACGGACATAGGATGCTTTTTATCCCGTTTTTAGAACCGGGAGACGGACGTAGGATACTTTTTATCCCGTTCGACCGCGTTCCCGTGTGACGTGACATAAAACGTCAAAGAGAATACAAGTCACTATAAAACGTGGTATAACAAAAACGCATCTGACATGGAATAACAAAACGCAAATGACAGCTATACGTAATTTTGTCTATGGTTAAGTATGGTTGTAAAATGATGGCCGGGGCCAACAATTGACAATTCTACCAGGGTGACGTATATTGACAGCCCGCGTTATATGCATGTCAAGGCGGTACGAAGTTTGGAGGGTCAACTAGTATGTAAATAGATTAAAAACGGAATTGAGCCATAGGCTATTTTTTACCCGACTGTGAAGAAGAAGGGTAATGTTTTGATCGACAAACCACGCGTGCAAAGACACAGGCGGGTCAGCGAGTATGCTTTAATTTACTCTGGTAAAGATCGATTTGATGACACTTTTAATAACCTAATTTTATGAGGAATTATAAGGTTTTACCTGCCTATGACTGCCTGCACTTAGTCCTGTACTTATTGCAAATAATAATGCAAACTAAACTTAGACTAAACAAGCAGATGAACCGAGAAGTACCACTCATACCTGGTCGGCATACCACCTTGCCGTACCAAACGATTTGCTTCAACTTTTCTTGTTAGCACAAGTGAGGAGTGGAACTCACTTCCGACATATGTTTTTCCAAACCAGTATAATCTTGGAGTCTTCAAGTCCAGAGTAAATAGGTTCTTTTTAGGCAAGCGTGCTCTATCTTCGATCACACCTTCACTTACCATCAGGTGAGGTAGTGGTCAAGCGCTTGGCTATCATCAATAAAAAATGAGACTAAAATATATGTTTTTTTCTGACTATAAACTGTCAAATAATCTACACTTAAGTCTCGATATAAGACGCGCATATCTTCGACGAATATTTGAACAGCTGCTAGAAGTTGAATCATGTACCGCTTCTTAAAATCACCAATTTGAAGGACAAGTTGAGCAAGACATGTAAAGCCACTTAAGGCTCCATTAGAAGAAATAAATAATTATTATCTATCGAGGACTTGATACCTCACTTTAAATGCTGGGAATTTTTTTGAATGACTCTCGTTGATATTAGTAATGGCAGACACCAAACAGACAACTAAACCTGAACTACACGGAAAACATTAAAAAAAATAATAGGTAGGTTGAAGTCAGCATCATAACATCACAATTTTAGATTTTAAAGATAACTCTTTCAATAGTTAGCGAATGTTTTTTTCTACGTCAGAAATCTACAAGAATGTTCTAGGAAAGCCATGAGATTTAAAATGTTTTTAAAACTGAAATTGTTGTGATATTTTAAGCCTGACGGCACTTTCACTTTCTAATAGGAATTTTAAAACTTCATAAAATAGTATATATAGATGCTGCGCCAACCTATAATAGATAAACCGTCTTCAAAATAAATTTATTTATTTAAGATAACACAAAGCCCATCTTAATTAACACACACAGAAAAAATGAACAATAAATAAATACAATTTTAAATACTTATATATTTTTCTAATAGGTAGTTAACTGGGTGAATAATAGAACCCACCATTTGTGCCTAAAATGACTAAGACTAAAGGGCGTATTAGACCTTACTAAATTCAGTCTTCTAATTAGGTTCCTAAATGATTTAGTGAGTCAATAGCCGTACTTATTTCTAAATTAAGAAACCTACCTTTCCTACATGCGATTGCATTTGTCTGAATTTAGTGACTGCATCATTTAGACGACTGAATTTAGTAAGGTCTAATAAGCCCTTAAGGGTTACCAAAGTCACTAAGAAAGTTGTTCCCGCTAAAAGCGCTGGCTCAAACATTAGATGAAATAGATGCTCTGAGCACATAATCAAATACTTTCTAACAGACTGCATAATGTTTGTACTCACGTTCTGCAGAGCCTTCTCCTTCTCCTCGAGCTTGGCGTTGACCTGCATGAGAGCCTCCTGGGTCTGATCGAGGTCGTTCTCGATGGTTTGGATCTTCTTCTGCAGCTGTCTCGCTTCCTCTTCGGCCTACGACAACAATTTAATTAGATTAGACCATCAAATAATTAATGCCTATTTTTAAGATTAACATACTCTTGACCAGAACCCACGTTATCGACAACCTGGTGTCTGTACAAACCTAGAATAGGTTTAGGGCATCATTGAACTATTGCATCAGATAATGAACAATAAACAAACATATTATTATCAAAATATATATCAACTAAAGTTACAATCATACATAAAAATGAGCCTAGAAAGGAGGCCCTAATTATTGAATTATCAAATTTGACTCAAATAGGTACGTAATTCATTCTAGATAATTTTTGTAAAGTCGGTATAGTTATCCGGGAACCAAAACGTACTTAAATGGAAAAAGAAATAACATTATGTACATATAAAACTTAATTTAGAACCATCGATAGGGCCAATTATATGGATCAAACCTTTTAATAAATCTTCTTAGATTTACTACCCTTCTTTGTTTTAGGGTTTTCTATTATTATGTTGTTTATATTTTTGGTTATCATTTATCTTCTTACTGTTTTATTTTCTTTCTTTCTAATTTACATGGATACTAGGTGTTTAGTATCAAAGGATTCGTGTCTTTTTTGAAGTTAGTTACGGTTCAAAAAATAATCGAAGGCGAAAAGGCATTTCGCCTTCCATTAAACAGAACGACTTCAAATTCATTTATTTCTGCCCTATCCTATTCCTATTCTTTTAATATTAGAGAAATATGGATAGTATTTCGTAGTTTTTGACGATCAGAAACAGAAACGGTCTAACAGTTTTAGCTAATTATCAATTTAATTATGGTTTAACTGCTTAATTATAGGAAAAGCTGCACTTTTCTATTAAAATGCCGTACATAATGGATCTTTTCTGCTCTAGTAACTTGTTAATAAAAAGATAAGGTTTAAGTCTTGCAAATCATAATATATTTTTATGATATCTTCATCATTATTCCACAATCTACCTAGTCATAATTTACTTAATTATCTTTATCTATAATTTACGTTCACGTGAAATTGAACATTTAAAGTTAATGAGAACAGCTTGTCTAATAAGGTGTAGATTACTGGGACACATGGAACACATTTTAACCTGACTTCCCAGAAGGAGGGTCAAGTTTTTAGGATGTATGTATCTCTAACTGTAATATGTTTATTTGACTAATCATGTAGGTTGAACGGCTTGACAGATTTTGTCAAAGGTTTTTGTTATAAGATGCATCTGACCCACGCACGAGAGTATCATTATGTTATATAGATTTCCAATAAATACATATATGCAGCCGCTTTATCGGATTTCCAATGAAACAAAAATTGATCAAACATATCGAGCGGTTTGATCAGATTATAATACTCGACTGCGATTTTCGCAAAATTCTTATTTCAGTTCGATTTGCAGTCAGGTTCTTTTTTAAGTACGTATACAAAATACATTCAAAATTTTGTAAAGTACCTGCCTTATTTCAAAGACTGGCGTCTCTCTAAATTTTAGTTTTTATGGCTATTAATTTATTATTTAATACTTTATTGCACATAAAATGTTACAACATATGGGCGTATTAAATAAAATTCATTTGAGTATAATTATTCACGTAAATTCCAAGCTATGATGCCAATAAAACTGGCAAGTAAATCATAGACTTTTAAATACCAAACATTTACATTGACTAGTTGGGTTTGGCCCTTACATATTCACTATTAGGAATAAAGTGAGTCCTTTTATATGTACGGATAAGGTGCATGGCCTTAGCCTTGCCATGACGTCTTTGTGGTCAAGGCCCTACGCTCCAGTGCGAGACCACATGAGACAAGAAAAATACGACAACGGACTTGGCCTCTACACTGAGCAAAAAATTATATACAGGTTGGTTATCAAATAATACATTATTGATTTTTGACTTTTTACTTAACATAATCTTTTTATTAGATTGTGTTTTTAGGTAGAAGTTAGACTGTTGTAAGTTGGTACATTATAAAATGCTAAATAAATGGAATGTTAACGGTAATTTCTTACGTACAAATAGTTTAATAATAAAGAGGTTTACTTTGTAACTTAGGACAAACCCTCGAAGATTTTTGAATATACACTTTATGATTAAAAAAACGTTAACAAAACAGGTACCTAAGCAGGTATAGGCTGACTATAGGTTTCCTTAGAAAATACTAGACCACATGTCTTGGAGATAAAGCTGATTTGAGCAGTTGTGTTCGGAAAAACTTTAGTTACTCCAAATAAGTCACCGTATTCCAAGGTATTCAGTCAACATGTGTTTGACCGACAGAAAAACGATTATCTACATACCAACCAATATAACGGGATGAAATATTGCTTAAAGGTATTCAGTAGGTACTCTATTGCAAATTTTAATAAAGATATTTTTTTTTATCTGTAGCAACAGATTGTGTTAAGCCAGTGAATTAACTTATATAAAAAGAAAAATAAATATTTTTTCACACCACCTGCTCAACAATGTCAAATTATATGTCATGTAAACCTCACCAAAAGCAGGTGATTAAATCCCTACGGCTGAGCCGGGAGTAAAGTTGTACTGAATTTCATCATGCCCTCGCGGGCATAGTGTGATTTAAATTTGGAACCTCATCTGTATTAAAATTTTAACCAAAGAGTGAGAAAACACAATATGAACTTATTCGTAAATCGAACGTACCTCTGCACAGAATGCACCAACCTAGATTTGGTTTTTATTGCCTCGCAGAAAGTGTAAAAAGTAAAGTATTCTCCTCGTGGATAAAGCTGTCTGCATCTTGGGCGTGCTTATATCCCTCTCTGCACTCAGGATTCTAGTAACTCCCTCGCTCCGCTCGTGAGTAAGCTCTAGAATCCTTCGTCACGGTCGGGATTCAATATAGCGCCCGAGATGCAAGACATGCTTGATCCCCTCGTTTAATAGTCTACTATTAAATATCGAACAGTTTTTTTTAATTTATTGGTTATTTTTATTTCTATGACGTGACACGAACTATTCAGTAATCTATTCTACTTTACATTTTGTTAATCGATCTACAGGCTTAGTAAAGATAAAGTATTCTACCTTCTCGGCACGGAGGCTGGCGTCCTTGCCCTGCTGCTCGCACATGGCGGCGCGGTCAAGCGCATTGTCCTTCTCCAGCTTCATCGCTTGCATCTTCTTCTTGATCGCGTCCATTTTGGCTGTTTGTTTTGTCTAATCCCCTAGTTGAAAATCTGCGAAACAAATTCCCTGTTAGACACCGAAAAAACTCATTGGGTATAGAACCTCTTTCCTAATTTTATAAATACTTAATCCATGGTTCTCTGACAAGATCAAAGATTAAATTTTCTTCACAAGATAATCACAATCTGGTTACGGAGGGTGACCATTATAAAATGACATAACAAATGTCAAACTAATGTCAATTTATTGTTTTATTTGTTTAATTATTAGCAGAGGGGCGCGTTGAAGTCTTTTGTATGGGAAAATCAACCAAGACGACTTTTATGAAAACGAGCATTCAGATTTACATAGTAGAAGTGTTTTTACTTTTTTTGTTTCATTGAACCTTACAATAGATTTAGTGTTTTTCCTTTAGCCCATTAGTGACAAATTTCCCACAAAAAGTATGTAAATCAGACCACAAGTAAAACTATACGTAGAATAAACGATAAACATTCAAAAAAAACTTTAAAAACTCCGTGGTAAATGTCCAATGATTTATTTATCGTCGGCACGAGCTATTTATGGAACTGTAAGGTGCATTGATCTCGAAGTTTCGTATTTGACTACAAATCCTTTAGGAAAACTACCGAATTGAACTAGTTAACTTACAGTTAGAGAACTAAAATGTAGTTTTAGTAATTATTTTTGTTCAAATGTGATTCGAAATGTAGATTGTACTTATAATTCAATCCAACAATAATGACCTAATATTCTGACCTGAAACAATGATTCTTTTTTGACACGAATTGCAATTCTCGATTTTACAAGCAAATGAGATAATTATAAAATTCCTATTTCATCTTCTTGGATATTAAAGTTATATTCAACAATATAACAAACATGGTCACACCTAAATCACTCTCAAAATAATAAATTACTTGCGCAAATATGACCATGTCTCAGAATTACGCGCAAAACTCAAGTGTCTCCCTATCCGTCTTCGCCGGAATGCACATATTCTATCACTTCTTTTTATCATTCTCTATAATCCCACTAAACCTTCTTATCTAAAGGAGCGTTTCGAGTTTCTGTATCAGGCACACTTTCGAACCTTTCGTTCTTCCGAAGCTCTACCTACAGCTTCGAACTCCCGTCCATAGTTCACAATTTTATGGTAACTCCTTCACAGTACAAGCTGTGCGACTGTGGAACGCCTTACCTTTGTCTATAAGGTCGTCCCAATCTGTTCCTATCGTATTTCCTTTCGTTGTCTGGTAACTGCTAGTTAGTGTTTATGTTATTAATCCTCTTTATGTAGTGATGACACATGAACTTATATACATTACAAATTTGTATGTGTTTATGTTTATTAGTATAATCAATAGGTATATTTTATTTTGTCGGTTCTGTTTATGTCTGTACTCTTACACCGCCGTCTTTTGACTTTGTTTATCCTGTCCATCCAAAGGTTGTTGTCTGGAAGAGATCGCTTTTAGCGATAAGACCGCCCATTGTACCTTTATTTATTGTTTATTTCCAATATTACTATGTTTTTGTTTGGTGAGCAATAAATAGTAATTTCATTCATTCATTCATTCATAACTTAAACGTAAGGTAAACATTATCAAAATTTCAACACCACGATGTCTCTTTTACAATTATAGGTAAGTACTGAAAACATAATTCAATCAGCATGAGAATAAAACGTCTGAGAAATTTTAATCTAACATTGATCTGATTAAAAAAGATCAACTTGAGAGCTACCGTTTCTTTCTACGTATTATTATTGGAACGATCTATAGTGCAATTACTTTTTTCTGACAGCGCATTAAAAGGGTTATCAGCCTCTATTAATTACTTCTTGCAATGTTAGAACTGTCAGCATCTGTTCTGTAACCTTCAAAACAACTGATGATGCCCTAAGCCGTTAAGAAAACTTAAATCTCTATTACATCTTTTTAGACACAGATTAAATTAAAAATTAAATTGACATGGGTAGTATTTTAAAATAGAAAGATTCTTATTACATCAATGTGAGAATATGTGATCTTTTAGCAAAGGTAGTTCTTTTTTTTGGGCACATAATGTTTCTTCGATGATTCGATTGTCTTGTTTCAGAATCAAACAAGGTTGTTGTGCTCTTTACATCCAAAGGGACCACTTTAAATTCTGTAAGTCGATCCTGTTGTGGCCTAGTAACTGTCATTGACAGCGTTACGGTTTATCAGCTCGTTACTACGTCCGTCACCTTGCCACTTTGTAATTATACAGTAGACAGGTAGAATAGGAGACACACTTGTTCATCATTATTTTTTTATCTGTGCACTAAGTTGTTCGACCAGTACTTCGTCAATGTCTAAATCCAATTACGACATAATACCTAGAATCGAACTGCCTATCTTTGAGGGTGATTTGAGGACATCTTGAAATTATCGCATAGAAAGAAAGAAAGAAAGAAAATATATTTATTTGAACCCACTTGACATCACCCACAATAAAAAAACAATAAAAACAAAGGCAAAGTCAAGATTCACTCAGACAGACAATACTGGTGTTGCGTGGGGACAAAATGGTCCCTGTCTCAGCATAAGCTGTTTCGTACCACGGTGGATACGATGCAGCGCTGGTTTTCTGACAGGGCCTAGGCATAGATATTTTATCTATACTAATTAATGTGTTATAATAGCATTGTATGGTGTTATTACCTACCATAAGTTGAAAATCAAACCAAACCGCGGCAACGTTGTCGGGAATGTTCGTATTGTGTGTCTATCAATCAGTTCGTCACATGAATAACAGCAGCACGAACATTCGCCAAATCTCGATGTGTCTGCGGCATATCAAGTATTTCTGAAATTGTTGAAGGTAACTCACTGCCGTTCGTTATGCCATTGTGATTGATATCGGATCATAGAAATATTGGAAATGGCAGGATGTAGATATTGTACAAATGTAGATATTTACCATGAATCCAATTCGTAAATCATGCGTATTCTTTATAATAAAAAGTGAAATATGGATATGACGCACAATGTGTTCAGTTTGAGCACAAATATGACCCCATAATTCTCACTGGCGAGTCCAAAGCCTTCGTTTTGTTGTGCAAAGTATCGGAAACTCGTATAGCAACTCACATGCCGGTGAATCAAAGGAAAAGCATTCTTGAGTGAGTCATATTTCGCGATCGTTTCCAAGGGACCCGCGGTCATCGTTCGAGCATTCTTTGAATACCTACTGAGATCCAATTTATTGTAGTATATGCATGTCTTTGTTGTGATTCCCCACCACTACTCACGGTATCATAGACGAATCTCTTTGGTTCTTGATTATTCTATCTAATCAAGAACTAAAGAGTTGTGTCTATGCCAGTGTCAAATTTTATGTACCTAGGTCAGTTATTATGACGTATGTTGTATGTACCTACATATGTATTTTGTTGGAAGACAGACCCTATGTTGCTGATAAAGATTATCGTTATCTCGAGTTTTACAAAAATACAGAAAATACTGTATTTTTGTTAAAACTTTTTGGCTGAGCCCTATCAGGCTACAAACTATTTCATTTTGTTTTAGAGTTATCTATAAATATATTGAAGTTATTCAAACAATCATGGCGTATCTTATAACAGCTATGAAATAGTTTACCTACATATTTGCGGATCTAATCCCAACACACTCATTCAACAAACACACACATTTTCTTTGTGTTGCGACACGACTGCATAAATATGTCTTGACACTTTATGACTTTTGATTCAATGGATTTAGTTTGATATCGCCATTGCAATTATGTTTGCATTTTCTGCTAGGCAAAGGAAATTCCTAACCTCAAAGCGGAAGCTGAGATACAACAATTTTAGTTTTTTTGAGAATAATTGCAACGTTCTTTTCTTGATCTCATGAAAACTGACGCCTTTAAACTAAAGACTGAGAAAATTTACTCAGCTCATGGAAACAAGTGGCCTTGCACACGAAATAATGTATCATAAATGTATCACATTTGTAGGAGGTAGCGGGTTCGATTCCAGCCGTGGAACAAATGTTTGCATGATCTACAGATATTTGTTCCGGGTCTGAATGATTTTATATATATTATAAGTATGTATTTACAAAAGTATATAAGTATTCTATCAGTTATCTGGATCCCATAATACAAGCTCTGCTTAGTTTAGGGCTAGATAACGCTGTGTGAAATGTCCATCAATATTTATTTATTTATTATAACGATTACTAGTAAAATTAAAGATTTGGAAGGTAGTGTTATGAGATCACTTCGTTCTAATTTAATTTTCATTAGGCATTAATAGGTACCTACTAATCTGAAGTTGAGTCATGTTTCACCCTTCGCTTTTCCATGACCATCGTTATGCCTTTTGGATACGAAAGCATAGGTAGCATTGAATAAAATATGCATTGTTTGCGAAACAATTACACATTAATTAAGCTATTGTTCTAAATGCTTATGTGACGTCAGATGCAGGTAAATTTTTGGCAGAATTCCAAACTATACTGTGTCTATTAAGTACATCGCATCACTGAGCCTACTTTTCAAAAATACTTTTATCTCATCAAAGAAAAGTCTCATTTACGTGTTTTCAACGGAAGTTGTTCATAATCTCATTAAAATGTTTAGTAACAAACTTTTTAATGAATTATTGCTACTTTATCTAAGCGATGTAGTTTCACTCGTTTTCATTTGCCAAAAGGTAGGTAATTATTGAAATTTCAATTAGTCACAACCTTGGCTTTCTTTAGAATTGGGCTCGGGCTCAAGGCAGTCATCAATTTTCTACCATTTCGAGGCATACGTGTTTCAAAAATGTTTAATTGTTCACGTACTTACATAACCAGAGATTATTCTCAATAGACAATAGATAGAGTACGTAATTTACAATGTCGCTATAAAAATGTATAGATTTTATGCATAGAGTGGGCGAAAATAAATAGAGCAAGCTCCAGCTGGCTGAAAATTCATACCTCTTCTAAATATAACGCTGCTGAAAAATAAAAATGTTTGACAAGCGGCCGGCGTAAGCGCATGCGTTAGCCGCCCCCGCATCCCGCGCTAACTCGCCATTGGCCAAACACTGGCAGCCTGCCAAAACCTCGGGAAAACTTCAGAATAGAACGTTTCTATTGGCTGGCCCAAATTGTAACCGAGCACCGCGATATTCAAAAATAGAAACGAACCACGATTGCAAAATCTCTGGCGATTCTTTTTGATCAACATTTCTAGCTCGAATTGACTGCCAATAATAACTTCGATTAATTCAACCTAAATTACTATAAAATATTGTCTGTCTGCTATTTATCTTTAAGACTCCTTTTTGGCAACAAATTTATTAAATTAACCATATATTAGGCAGGCACTTAATTAAGTATTTAATTAAATACCTACAATAAACAAAATTTAAAAAAATCTTTACCCTAAAAATCCAAAAGTTCAAATCGAAAATAACTGCACTATTCTCACTGCACTGAAACGCACCCTACTTACCGAAGACAAGATCAATGCACCTTGAAATTTTAATAAAAAAACACTGATTCACTGACACTGGGACACTAGGTTACTTACATGTCGAGTCGACGCGTGCTGTGGTGCGACTGGCGAGAGACGCGGGAGTTCTCTCGGTGTCGCCTTACCGCCGCGAAAGGAGATGGCCGGTCGCCTCACCCCGCTCGCGTACTTGCTCGTATCATGGGGAAAAATCCTTCATAATAGGATCCCATGCAAAAATGAGCCTTTGACTAGCTCACTCATGGCTTCACTCATATAGAGGAAACCGAGAAGCCGATGAGTTATACCAGGTCAAGAACTATGGAGGTTCTATTCCAGATCTTAACCCAGATCGGTTGAACCTTTACAAATATCAAATCACAGTACACACACAGACTTTTATATGATGTACAGCTTCATATGTTATGATCGGTGTGATCTTGTCTTTTACAGCTGTGTAGGTAGGAAAAACCATTCTTCGGAATTTATACAAATGTCCAGGGATCATAAGATTCTCTTAATTCACTAAAGATCCTTGGCATTCATAACTCAAGAAAGGCAAAAATTCAAATACTATTTGGAAAAATTCTGTTTGAATGTAGGATGTTCTGTTTATCAAGTTGCATCAGTTACTACTGACTATTGATAAAGAAATTTTACAAAAAAATTCGATCCTTTTACTTTTTACCTTCTTACTGCTAACAATTTGCATTTAATTTTAGAAATTACAACTTCTATTAATATATACTGTTAAAAATTAACTCATTTTTGTAGGAAGACAGATATACACATAATTTATGATGAAGTTACTTCGGTACACGTACACATGGCTACACGTCAAGCTATACTTTCCAGTATAAGCTGACCTCTCATTCTACGAAAAGGCTACACAATGCGAGGTCAGCTTATACTGGAAAATTATAGCTTAATGTGTAGCCGTGTGTACAAACCTAATTTCATCTAAATACCTCTACGTGCCTATTTGCGCATTTAAAAACCGCAAACCGCAGAACTTTGATACACATTGTCATTTTATAAGAAGAGCAAATTAAAACTAAGTTCCCTTTTTAGAATTTTCAGAACTGTCACAAAAGACGTACACACTATCGTCATCGTCTACGTAAATCCTATACCTAACAGCAGTAGCATCATAAACGCAGTATCGATTTGGATGAAATGAAATCACTGCTAGTTATAAAGATTTTAACCGACTGCAAATGAGGGCAATATTTTTAGCGTGTATGTTTACTAACACTTATTGCTGTCTTTATAAAAAAATATATAGACCGCCGCCATAACCCAATGGCGGGTTCCTATATCCGTCAGTAACCAGCTACGACTCGTTTCTCCTTGAAAACGTGTCAAAAGTTTGACGTTTGACACTTTTTCAGAGATACTACAGATACATATAATTCAGAGATATTACAGAGATTGTGTTACCCACGGACACAGGAACTTGCCATAAATTAATCATTACTATATATTTTTTAATATTGCGGGACATCACACGATGTAGCCCCAAAATAAGCAGAGCTTGTACACACGTCTACACATCAAGCTAAACATTCCTAGTATAAGCTGAGCTCGCATTGTGTAGGTTTTTCGTAGAATTAGAGGTCACCTTATACTGGACATGTATAGATTGATGTGTAGCCGTGTGTACTATGGGAACCAGGTAACTGATATAATACTTATATACTTTTTTTTCTACTTACCTACTCATATGTTCCGGCGGCAGGAATGTCCTGCGTCTCAGCTGGCTATTCGCCCACTGCGCCGCGGAGGTCGTCAATCAATCAATCTATCATCAATTGCGGTTTGCGTGAAAAGATGGATTTGAAACCTTTTATTCTTGTTTAAAATCCCGATGTTTCTTACTGTAGGCCGTAGGGCAAAGGCCTCCCTTCCTTCTTGTCATAGGTCCCTACTTTTCTTTTTTTTACCTATGATCCAATGATGTTAAATTCTATCTCAATATTTCCTTCTTCGGCGTATTACAAATAAAATGTTTTTGTTTTAGAATAGTTGCAATTATTGCTATTAAAAGTACTCTAAATTTTACTCACTTCAGCTTTTATCGAAGTACAATAAAAAGTGGAAATCGCTTCCAGCGTTTAATTTTCCGGACCTCTTTAATCTCGGAGTCTTCAAGTCCAGAGTGAACAGGTTCTTTTGAGACAAGCTTGCTCCATCTTCGACCACACCGTCACTTACCATCGGATGAAGAAGTGGTCAATCGTTATTCTCAATAAAAAAACCGGACAAGTGCGAGTCTGGCTCGATACACCGCGGGTTTCCGTAAGTTATATCACATAAATACAATATTTATTTATGTGATACTAGCTGACCAAACGGCAGCTTCGCACGCGTAGTTTTTCAATAAAAACATTACCCATTCTGCCCGTGGGGTAAAAAATAACCTATGTTATTCAGAGTGAAGGTAGCTTTCTAATAGTGAAAGAATTTTTGAAATCGGTCCAGTAGTTTTTGAGTTTATTCATTACAAACATACACACAAAAATACAAATCTTTCCTCTTTATAATATTAGTATAGATAACTACAAATTAAACGATTGTTTCCTTTACACGTGTTGTGACATTGTTTCTTCAAATTGCCAAATTTAATGATTCTAGGTCAACGGGAAGGAACTCTATACGAGTACGGGTTGGTTTTGATTTATTTGCGAGCAAAATATACCGTAATAATTGCCGTATTTTTTATTGCTTTGACTTAGAAGCTTGATTATTTAACAGCTTCAGAGGACCGTACATCAATGTATTTGATATTCATTTCAACTTGATATCTACGCGTAGGTACCTGAGAAAAAGGGTCTTGACAAACGAACAGACAAACAGACGGGCAACGAAGTGATCCTATAAGGGTTCCTTTATTCCATTTAAGGTACGAAACCATAAAAAAACAAAAATATTCAGATGTAATTTACCAACGCAATTTCAAAACATGTTTCATTCACCAGATGAGTCAACAAAGAGTCATAGTATATGTAAACAGTTGACCCAGATGGATCCTATAAGGCACCGTACATAGCTCATTTCAAGTACAGTCAGTCGCTGACTGTATATACCCTATTCTTACCATATTTGAACAAAGGTAACTATGGTGTAATAAAAATCTCAATCAAACAGAAAGAAAGAAAGAAGACATTTATTCACATAAATTGTCTACAAGAAGAGCGCGAACACATAAACGAACATAATTATTAAAAAAATAAACATATAGACAGGAGGAAATCTATCTAATATGTATATTACCAGTGGGTCGCCAAGAACTTAGAACTCGGGAGTCTCCGATTAGAACAAAAAAATATTATTTGTAATCTTTGACTATCCAAATAGTGCCACGAAATAAAAACCAAATAACTTGGGCTTCAGTTTCATTCAAATTACAGGTAACGGGAGTTCATGTATGTGGTTATCCTTTTTTAGGGTACAAATTACAGTTGTTCTGGATTTCAGACTTTTGCCTATATTTGTGTCACTTAAGCTACACGCATACCAAATTACAGCACCGTGGGGTCACTGGTGTACCCTGTGAGTTTTGTCAAAGTTTAGTTTTTATTATAATTAGCCAATAACTAAAAAACTATAAAGAATTTACGAAAAAATAAAGTCTAAATTTACTAATGAATACCTTTCATTTGACGTTCCATTTGACCTAATAGCCTCATTTTCATTTTTTTTACCCCTCTTGAACCCCAATATCTCAACAACCCCCCCATATTTTTAGCTCATTTAGTCACACCAAAATTGTGCCATCACTACCTACCTATGTATTAAATTTCACGATGATCGGATCAACGCTTCGGAAGTTATCCTCGGACAAATATACAGACATACATACAACGCCAATTTTCCCAAGTTGATTTAGAGTTCTCGCTTCGCTCGATCAAAAACCTCGTGTCACGGCATTTATGGTCGCACTCCTCCGAAACCGGTCGAGTGATTTTAATGTTTTTTTGTGTATTTGGTTGGTATGGTCGTAAAGTATTTTTCCCCCTCCTACCCCCATCCCCCATTTTTTAATCGCGATTTTAGTATTTTGTATGAACAATATCCATATAATTTAACCGTCGTTTATTGACATAAAGTTATTTACATGAAGTGTCGTGTCACTGTAACAAGAGTTTTTCATATAGTTTTTATCCCGATGTAGTAATTCATATTATTAAATACAAATAGTGTATGCATGGAGAAATGCAGCCATGCTTATGTGAAAAGTTTACAACGCTGATTTTCAGCATAAAGAATACAAAAAGTACTGGTTATTATGGTATATACTCGTAATATGGTTATTGTATGTATGAATTTATGATATATATGTATTCTATGTATTTTATCAACCTTTTTGTTGTGTTTTTACACGTAATTTGTTTAGTTCGTATTTTTAGTTTAATTTTGACTGTCTATTTATAAATTCTTTTTTATATAAAGTAAATCCGTTTTTGGCCGTATGTTACGCTTAGTATAAGTTTGTATCTATCTTATATATTAAGGGCAGTGGTTTTGTTAAATAAATAAAATAAATTGAAATACTTTGGTCGGGTACGAACTGAGTTAAAAATTAATAATACTTAATTAAAATAAATATCCTGTCAATAAGAGTAGATACTGTATGATATACTGCGTGTCACCGCATTAACGACATTAATTTCAATCACGGTTAGGGCTGATGGCTAGTAATGGTGTAAAATAGTTGTTTTGAAGTTATACTTTTAGCGCGTTTAAAAAATTATGAGAGTAAAATTTTTACGATGCGCGCGCACACTGACAGGCATAAAGCGAAATGATGAAGTTAGCTGATAACCATAACCGACGCTCAATTTTCCGTGAAAACTCATAACTATATTCAAAGTAGTTTTTTATTAATTTATCATTTATTTTCTTTTACAAACAAAGAGGTGTGGCATACGGGATGAAATCTTTAGCTATTTTTGTTCTGTTACGCCAAAGAAGTATAACTTCTTACGTGCATACATAAGTACCTACACACACAGGTTTTTTTTTAAATTCATCACTATGGATTTTTTTTAATTTTCAAACTACCTTAATTTCAAGTCCTAAAATATCTATGAAACAGCCTGTATAAAATAGGTAAACAAATCATATTAATTCCTCGTGTAAGTAGTTACCTGTTAAACTGACTAAGCGGCATCGTCGCAAAGGCGTTAAAAATTATTTATAGGAAATGTATCGATTACTGGATTAATATTCAAGCTACTATTATTAAAACAATCTCTGAAAACAGTTAATACGATTCTGCATATGTGTTTTAATTTAATGTCGTGAATGCGGTGACAGACTGTATAAGAGTAAAAAGTAACAATAATTATAATAAAATCAATTGGTAATTTTAATATAATTTTTTGAGAGCAATACAGGAATATTGTATTTTTGTATTGTAGTATTGTTTCATTAGTAGGTAATGCCAGCTTACTGCCGTGGCTTTGCCCTCTTCTCTTCTCTTGCTCATCTTCTCATCTTGCTCATATATCGGTCTCTGGTACAGTTACATA
Source organism: Philereme vetulata (assembly GCA_918857605.2). Lineage (NCBI taxonomy): Eukaryota > Metazoa > Arthropoda > Insecta > Lepidoptera > Geometridae > Philereme > Philereme vetulata. The sequence goes on from OU975442.1 coordinate 7,810,391, forward strand.
ACAGGCCATCAATAAATAGCCATCGACATCGACAAAATAGATAATAGCCGATGATTTTACTAAAGATGTATTTTTCTAAATATCGACTTGTGTTTAAGGGCCAAATGTATGTAAGAAATTCATGAAAAGTTCTTTACCAAACCAAATACTTGATCAAGGGTACTGACCGAGCACCAAACAATATTCAGAAGTCACGTAGACTAAGTACTGAATGTTTTCTTTAGTTCAACGAATTATATTTATTTGATAAACTTGTGATCTCATAAAGCTATGCAGTATGTCCATAATTAACATCTTCTTCTCAATCGTAACGCTCTTGACAGAGCGGTCGTGGTCAACATGTTGTATCATTATTTTTGGGGGCAGATGTTACACGCCTCACGATATCTCGCCATTTGTCTGTATTGACAAACATTCACGTGCATTCATGCAGTTGGCCGCACACTACAGCTTTTATGTGATCGGTCCACCGCATGGGCGACCTTCCTCGCGGTCTGATGCCCTCCACTAGTCCTTGTACGACAATACGCTCAATAGTGTCCGTGACCCGCCTCGAGACGTGGCCGAAGAACTTCAGTATGCGAGTTTGTACTAAAGCTGACAGACGCTGTTTTATGCCGAGCTCCTAGAGTATAGAGACATTAGTACGAAACTCGGTCCATGATATTCCAAACCTTCTCCAGTACCACATTTCCAGAGCGTCTTTTTCTTTTCAACTTCTCGCAGCGTCCACGTCTCCGCAGCGTACAGAAATATGGGGAAAATAAGGGTTTGAACGAGCAGGATCTTAGTAGATTAGGTGATATGTCGATTTCTCCATATTTTCCTCATCTTGTCCATTGCAGTTCTGGTTATTGCCATACGACGTTTGACTTCTTCTATGAAACCATATAATTAATATACTTACCCCGTATTTCGTTTCCCTTGTATTAACACAATATGAGGTAAAGCACAAGATGTTGACCCAAATTTGCATTGTTTGTCACCAGCAACAATTAATTAATATGTAAGTACCATAAATATTAACAATAATATTATAAAAGTATGTCTCACATAAGTGAACTGTATCTAATATTAAGTTCTTTTGAGGATAATCATCTTTAAACCGAATTTAATCACATGATAACACCTAAGCATATTTTCTATAGTATGTTTTAAGGACTTACGCGGATTGCGTTAGATATTTTTTAACGGTGAATCATTGATTTGGTTATATGAATTGGAACAGTCGAGTGAGTTTGACGAATTTGTGAAATTCAATCATGAATACAGAGAAGTATACGTCAAATAAAAGGAGAACATCGCGTTTGCGTAAAAACATGAATCAACTTATCATCGGATATGTCGATTTCTCCATATTTTCCTCATCTTGTCCATTGCAGTTCTGGTTATTGCCATACGACGTTTGACTTCTTCTATGAAACCATATAATTAATATACTTACCCCGTATTTCGTTTCCCTTGTATTAACACAATATGAGGTAAAGCACAAGATGTTGACCCAAATTTGCATTGTTTGTCACCAGCAACAATTAATTAATATGTAAGTACCATAAATATTAACAATAATATTATAAAAGTATGTCTCACATAAGTGAACTGTATCTAATATTAAGTTCTTTTGAGGATAATCATCTTTAAACCGAATTTAATCACATGATAACACCTAAGCATATTTTCTATAGTATGTTTTAAGGACTTACGCGGATTGCGTTAGATATTTTTTAACGGTGAATCATTGATTTGGTTATATGAATTGGAACAGTCGAGTGAGTTTGACGAATTTGTGAAATTCAATCATGAATACAGAGAAGTATACGTCAAATAAAAGGAGAACATCGCGTTTGCGTAAAAACATGAGTCAACTTATCATCGGTTACGAATCTAGGTATACTAATATTATTAGAGGAAAGATTTGTTTGTTTGTTTTGAATAGGCTGCGAAGCTACTGGACGAATTTAAAAAATTCTTTCCCCGTTGGGAAGCTACACTATCCCCGTGTGACATAGGCTACTTTTTACCCCACTGCGCGGAAGGAGGATAATGTTATTATTGTAAAACTACGCGTGCGAAGCTGCGGATTGGTCAGCTAGTTGAATATATTTTGGTATTCTGCGACACTAATATTACAATATTATCTTAATATAAAGAGAGTATATAATCACATCTCAGGCAACTCATACCGTTGCATTATCAGTTACGTGAATACCGTTTATGACATTTAACACAACTAGACTAGATCGAAGCTTTAATTTTATTGTCATTTTATGTTACATGAATTGGCCTTCTGATCAGTAGCGGATTTACACATTTCCCAAGTAAAGGCTGTTTTTTGCCGCCCTTCAATCTAACATTTTAGTTGTACTTAATTGCACAAGAAATTGTTTACGGGTACATTTCTGAGCTAATCAAAGCTCTAATCAAGTACGATAAGCATGGCCGGATTAAACCTATAGGAGCCCCTAGGCAATGCAATTCTCGGGGACCCTTTCCTTACATTTTTTTAAATATATTTTTTTATTACAATATTCGAGTCGATCAGATTGACTCCTGATTTTTGCTTTCATTGAAATGATCAGATTATAGTTATAGATAAGTGTTATGATCCAGGTTACATGATGGAGTATGAAAGATAAATGAGACGTGACGCGGTAATTTCTTTAACCGAAAGAAAATATTTTCGTGAAGTAGGTAGGTACAATAAATGTAAATAGCAACACTAACTTTTTTAGATACAAAATCATTTAAAATATCTTGGAAGTTAACCTTTACGTAAAATATTTTTTTTTCTATGGCAACATTACCGAATGTAAGTAATGTCACGAATGAAACGTTTTTTTTTCTTGGTGCGTGGCCCGCATCGACTAAACCCCAAGTGGGCCCCTAGTCGGTGCGGGCCCCTAGGCAGTTGCATAATCCGCCTTATGGATAATCCGGCCCTGACAATAAGGCAAGGTAATGTAGGTTACGATAGAATAATACAAGTTTGTGGTACCGTTGCTTGAATGTACCTACAATGAAAGGGAAGAGGGAAAAGTAATCGGAAAGACGATTAGGTATAAGGCTCCTATCAGTTCAGTATTGTTGGGTACCATAAGCCTTCTTCCTCAAACGCCACTCCAACCGTTTCTATGCAATTAGCATCTCTCTACGGCCTCTATATCGTCAATATATTATTATATTTTTTTGTCATCTTATGAACAAAAAATATACTACCGACATTGCAGATTCAAAGAAGAATTTCATTCAAATCAAAGCCGATGTTCAGAGGACGTTGCATGCTTGTTTATTTCGGTACGCGCGTGCTAACATGCCTGAAATACGTTGGGTTTCGTCACACCCAGGCGTTTTTGGTTGTTTGACGCAGATGTGATACCGCACATGAAATTAAATATGGCATAACATTAAATTACACGTGTCTGAACTGTGTTTAAGATGAGATTGACAAATATTGAGAAAATCATTCGTAAGATGCACGAATCTAAAGACTTTTTGATTAGAATATGTTCTTTAGTTATGACATAATTATTATTGAAACAGTAATCAACTCAATTACTGTTTTGTGTTACTTTAGTCTTAAGACCAGATGCTGGAAACAGCGACTAAATAAGTACTTATATAATTTCTGCAGTTTACAGCGTTTGTATTTTTTATTGATAACTAGCTGACTCGGCAAATGTTGTTCTGCCATATAAATTAGCAAATAAATCAAATGCAGAATGAAATGTCCGCGACACTTCTTCACATCAATGAACGACGGTTATATTAGGTATATGGATAGTGTTCATACAAAAATACTAGTCGCGATTAAAACATGGGTGTAAAAGAAGGTGAAAAATATTTTACGACATATTCTCATAGGTACCTGTCAAATATACAAAAAAAATCATTAAAAAATTGGTCGACCCGTTTTGGAGGAGTGCGACCACAAACACCGTGACACGAGATTTTTACATATTAGAGAAGATTACATTAGTTAAGTCAAACGCTTGACCTCACCTGATGGAAAGCGATGGCGGTTGCCTATAGGTAATTATTCGATTTACTCTGTAGGTACTTGAAGACTCCAAGATTATAGTAGTCCGTTCTGTTGATAATGATGTGCTCAAAGCCGGTTTCAACTACAACGACGTTTTTTCTGCTACATTTCTTTAGTGCGCTCTGAGATGAATTCAGTAGCCAAAGGAATAAAGTGGATATAAAGGTGAAAAAATTTCCATCAATGGATCTTTATAATGGATTTGAGTGGACCGAGGGAATTTTGGCATAAATGTTCATGCACATAGAACGCATGTCTGAGTACCGTTAACGTAGGATATACCTACCTAATATATCTAGTAATGATGTTTGCATTTGAGTGGGTCGCACTTTCTATCTAATTCGCACCTGCGATCTCCTTTATATCTTCCGTTCTCTTATAAACATTGTTGTTTGATAAATTAATTGGTTTTCTATTTGCAATTCGTCAATTTCAGGTCAACCATATTGTCAAGTTCACTAGTTTGGTAAATCCCTCTAATAGCTGAAAGTGTTCGACATAAATACCTACCATAAATACCATAACCCATTTAAATTCTCGTCTGTTATTTACCCACTTATCAAAGGTCGGAGAAACCGGTTTCAAACCTTGAGAGAAAGAACATGAAAACTGTACCAAGAGTGATAAAATTTAATTCTGTCGAGACATTGCCTTGGTTTCAATTAAACATTACGAATGCGATTACACAAACCTTACATCTCATCATTATATCAGCCATAGGACATCAACTCGAATACTAAAGGCTTCCCCCAGATAGGGTTACCATATATCAGTTTATGTACTAAGATTGAATGATTTCAGGACTCTTCTCAGGATTGCGGGTGGATTTTGCAAATCTCATGAAACCTCAAAATTTTTAGAATTTTCAATAAAATACAGCTTACATATTAAACTAAAAGATCGGGGGGTGACCCCCCAACTACACTACTGAAGGCTTCTGCCAGATAGGGTTACCATATCTCAGGATATGTCCTAAGATTTCAGGATTTTTGGACTCTTCTAGGGATTGCGGGTAGATTTTGCAAATCTCATTGAAATCTCGGGATTTTTAGAAATTTCAATAAAATACAGCTTACATAATAAACCAGAAGATCCCCCCCCCCCCCCCCCCCCCCATGAGTGCGATGTGCAACGCGTGGGCGAGAACCGCAGTAAATGATAATATTACGAAAAACCCTGCTACCAGATATCCAAACAGGCCGATCTTGTGCGACCTGCATCCAACGTCGCCTAGCAACCATTGTCAGGCCATCCTTGCATATAGGTAGTTATGTAGTAATCAAAGCATCTGTCTGGCCATTCGGCCCGATAATAACTCAGTGTTGTAACAGCATCGATGTCGCCTCAGCGCCGCTGCAAGCTATAATTTACTTCCATTTATGGCACTGCCAGACCCTGATACTTGACCACTTGTCATGCAAGTAGTGCCAACTGCAATGCCAGTGCGCAATTAAATCAAAATAATATTCATTACCGCGATATTCCGTAGAACAATAATTCTACCGATACCTAAATAGGTATTGTTCGCGATATGCTGTACCTACCTAGCATAACAATAATGACCATATGTTCTGGGACCTTGTAAGGCTTTATCAAGTTTATTTTGAATTACAATTGAACTGGTCATGAGTATTCAGGTATGTAACAAACATGATATACAGTTGATTACAATGTCGACTCGTGCATACCAATAAATTATTAAAAATAAATGGTTTCTGTGGGTACATATTCATAATGATTCATCAAGAATGTTAGAGATAATTTTATCTAAGATTTGTAGCTACTTATTCTCTTAATTACGTAGTTTCAGATACTACTCACGCCATCTATGTAAAGAGCTGTCTAATTTTGTAAGATTCGCAACTGTTCTGGAAATACAATAACCTATTAAAGGTCGTGCAAATCCGTCATTCTTACGTCTCCACCTCTACCATGATGGAACCAAACAGAACATCATCATATTTTAACAAGCCAACGTCCACTATAGAACATAGGCCTCCACTACAGGCAGTGGCGTAGCGTAGTAGGGGCGGCCCGCCCCGGGCGGCACTTTTAGGAGGCGGCAAAATTTAACAATTAATAATAATATCTTGTAAATATTTGAACCATCTCATTTTTGTCGCATAAGCAATGCCAGCTGTGAGAGAAGTATTTCAAAATTGAAATTGATATAAAATTATTTAAGATCAACAATGAGTATTTTAAAGCTATCCGATCGGGCTATCTTGTCTATTGAGTAAGAGGTGTGTGATGCTATAGACATTGATAGTGCAATAAGACGTTGCTCTTAAAAAAAGTAGAATTAAAGTTTTAGTTAAAGACAAGTTTTGCTTTCAATTCTAACAAGTTCATTAACTTTCAATAAAAATATAAATGTTAACAGTATCATCGTAGTTCTAATTGAAAGTCAATTTGCGTTTTATATTCAATTCGCTAATAACTTAATCTTGATGATCGTCAAGGTACCTATAATCATAAGTGTTATAATATATACCTAATTAATTATAATTAATCATACCTGTTATATCAATGGTAGTGGCACACGTATAATAATGTTTCTAAAATATGTGATCATATTGTAAAACACATATATGACCGTTTTATTTGTAACCTGTACAATACACGACAATGATGCCTGTTCTTGCCGAAAAGTTCTTTAGAATTACTGTTTAATATAGTCTATTAAAGTAAAATACCTAAATAAGAGGATACCTAAATCGCCCTGGGCGGCTGACACCCACGCTACGCCACTGACTACAGGATTTCTAGAGCGACCGATACAGCCTGTTCCCAATAGCTCCCTTTTTTAGTCCATTTTTATCTAGTTAACCAGACGGATGCAAAATTTTAATATTATGATACTTGTTTCGAAAACTATATATTTTTGAGGCTTTGCCTTTGATCCAATATGACAACGGTTTCACATCGTTGACTAGATGGATGCAAAATGTTAATATTTTGATACTTATGTTTCGAAATATTTATATTTTTGATGATTCAATATGAGAACGGGAACTGGGTGTTGAAATCGGCTGGCAAGATAAGTACCAACATTAAGCTTGTAACATAGTTGAGCCGGGGCCGCCGCCGCCGTGCAACTTATGGGGCAGTCGAGTTTTTTCCCGCATACATCGGTGAGTCACAGTCATAACTGTGTCACGGTGTCAAGTGCCGTGACCGTACTTTGCTATAATTTGTAATTAAAAACAAACCATTCAAGGGACGCCCAAGGCATCGTGCGTTACCTTATTTTAATCACACGTTAGATAGTAGGTAAGTAAAGTGAAGTAAAAAGTTTTCTTATTTCTCACAAAAAATATACACTTGCAATCAACTCGAGCTAGTATAGATTTATGAATAGTTTAAGAATAAGAATAATATAATAAACAGAACATACTTAAACAGTAGTGCTTAAATTTTACAATATAAATATGTATTAAATTTCTGTATTTATCAGATTAGTTACATACACGGTGTCCTTTAAATCACTGTTTTCCCAGAACAAACATTATTCAGACCATGGTCTACTAATAGTTTATAACATCAAATTATAAAAAACTATAAATCGGTCTTTGAAAAATATAAAAAGTTGCGAACTAAAAACGTCTATTTTAACGTTACGCTCTACAAGATAAGTCAGCGCGCTGACCGGTATCTACTAGGTACTAAGGAGTAGGTAATACGCTACGGCTAGCGTACCCCCCATGAACTTTATGTCACGGTTAGTTTGTGAACAAAGTTAGACATATTCATATTTGAGGTCTAGATGTTTTTTTACAGTTAGTAGCCCATGATCTGAGCAACGTTTGTTCTGGGAAAACAGTGATGTAAAGGACACCGTGTATATGATGTGATAAGCTCGATTAGACCCTGCCCTCCGGAATAGTTTGAGACTGTATCTCATCGGGCAGATTGAAACATAATAGACCATTAGTACTATCACAGTATTGTTTCAACTCTGACGCCGTTTAAAACGACCTCCGTAGCGCAGTGGTCGATAAGCCGACTGAGACGCAGGATGTAGCGGGTTTGATTCCCGCTGCGGTACAAATGTTTGCATGGCCTACATATATTTGTTCCGGGTCTGGATGTTTTTCTATATATTGTATTAGGTCGTCCATAGGCTACGGTAACCGCTTACCACAGGGATTCCCAAACTATTTTGCGCAAGAGATCCCTTTTCCAAAATCTACTGATACATCAAACCCCTCTATGTAAATAACTTTAAAAATCCTATCCCTAGTTTTTTTCCTATTGATACAAAATACTTACCAATTTAAAAACTTTGCGGTTGGTTAAGTGAGTGAACTTAACATCATTTCTCATCAAAATTTAACAAAATAAATAGACATGAAATTCAGTAAATATCAAGTGTAATTAATAATTATTACTACAAATTAAATGAAATACTTAAGTAGATAATAATTTTTAAAAAAGCACATTAAAATCGCAAAGTAAATATAAAAAATAATATGCAGACCCCTGAAAACCTGAAATCGACCCCCAGGGGTCGATATCGACCACTTTGGGAATCCCTGGCTTACCATAAGGTGGGCCGAATGCTTGTTTGCTTAGTGGTATAAAAAAATAGGTATATGGCAACAGAACGGCACCGAGGCAGACCATGGAAACGTTGGCGCGACGATCTGGATGGGTTCCACTCTGACTGGCAAGAGATTTCAGGAGAACGCAAGGAATGGAAGGAAATGGGGGATAACTTTGCCCAGCAGTGGGACAGTATAGGTTATTAAAAATATATGTGTGATTTTACAGAAAAAAATGTAATATTATTCTATCAGTTATCTGGTTTTAACAGTACAAGCTTTGCTTAGTTTGGGGCTAGACAGCGCTGTGTGATTTTTTTTTCTTCAACCTACATCACCAAACTCAAGGTTTGCCAAAGAGCAATGGAGCGTAGCGTGCTTATAATAATAATAAAAGGCATGTATACACACACCTATCAAGCTAACAGAAGTAGGTAGGTACAATAAGTACTAAATAAAGCTAGGTAGGTATAACAGGTAGGCTTGAAGTAAAAGGTAGGATTATTTTCCGTTGACATACAATTTATTATTAGTATAATTTTTCGTTGACATAACGTTATATAATAATGTATTTTATTTTTTTTACTGGTTATTAATTATAATTTTCTATTATGTATTTACCAAAACCGTTGTTCTTCCGCTTAAATCACGTATTTGTAAAAGATTTCCTAACTGTAGAATGAAAAAAGTTCCGACACAATATTTTATTGTTTGAGAATAAATAAATGAAATGAAAAAAGGATTGACAGAATCCGTAACACCAAGCTGCGTTTAAAGACCGGCATTTCTGACTAAGGCTAAGGCTGCCAGGCTAAAATGGGATTGGGCGCGCCACAGACGAATGCACTCGGACACACGCCTGAAGACGGGCGACGGCGCCGAGGAAGGCCTAGTAGACGCTGGCGTGACAATCTCAATGTCTTCAAAACAGATTGGTGGGATTTGGCACGCGAGCGTAAGTCCTGGAAGACAGTGGGGGAGACCTTTGCCCAGCAGTCGGATGAGTGAAATATCCAGCATTATTTATTTATCATTATTAAAACATTGTAGATACGAGAACACCCGGCCATTATCAATTAATAGAGAACTTTAAAAAATAAAACAATATAATTTAACTCGAGCCAGAATTTTGTAACGCCTACAAAGAATGTAATAACGTGTGAATAACGTTGAGTGTAGCCAAAAACTATTAATATCACACGAATAAACAAACTCACAGTATCCAAGCCAAAAATAAAACCAACCGCGCGCCGTTAACATTTTATTAACTAATCCTTAAAAATAAGCAACATTACTGCACTTTCCTGTGATACTCCGGCGTCGCGTTCCCGTAATCCTGCAAATTAAACAGGGTCGATCTATTCGTGACCATGTACTTTAAGAAGTCTTGTATGTGAGTTAAAACGAGCTGCAAAGATTTCTCGTCGAGAGCCGTGTAAGCTAGCATCGGCCCCATTTTAGGAAACAAGCGCAGCAGATGAATGGACCCGTATATTTTGGACATGGGGGTATCTGGGTACTCTTGCAAGATCTCGCTGTACTGCGGCCTTTCAAACTTGTACAAGAGCTGCGAGCCCAGTGTCACATTGAAATATTCTTTGATGCCTTCAGTTATATCAACCAGGACGGACTCTTTGGCTGCGTTGTGTGCCTTCATAGACTTTTTGAATGCCAGGTAGTTATCCACGATCTGCGCGACCGTTTGCTTGGCGGGGAGGAGCGCTAGCTTCTGTTGTCGAGTGATGACGTCCCAATCGTCCACCAGCCACACTTTCAACTCCTCCGGGATTTTTATCTTGACTTCCACCTTTGCTAGATATTGTTCTTCGGACTCGATTGATTGGTCGAGACGGCCGCGTTTTTTTCTGTAATAATAGTATTATTTAGCTACATTTATGTAATTATGACGACCTCCGTGGCGCAGTGGCCGGCTGAGACGCAAGAGGTAGCGAGTTCGATTCCCACCGCGGAACAAATCTACATCGTTGATCTACAGATATTTGTTCCGGATCTGGATGTTTTTCTATATATTATATATATTTACAAAAAAAAGGTATATAAATATCCTATCAGTTATCTGGTTTCCATAGTACAAGCTCTGCTTAGTTTGGGGCTAGATAGCGCTGTGTGACATGTCCAGCAATTTTTATTTATTAATTAGTTACTAGCTGCTGCCCGCGACTTCGTAAGCGTTACACTACTAAAGAAATAAAGCTAAACTCGCTGTTGCAACTTGACTTAACACCCCATTTTTATCCCATGGGACCTGATTTATGGAATAAAAAGTAGTCTATATTTTAATCCAGGTTATAATATACGTACACACTAAATTTCATCGAAATCGATTCAAAAAAGCAAATAAACAAAAAAAAATCCAAACTTTCGCATTTATATCAGTGTGATTACAAAATGCATGCAAATGTTCCGATTTAACCTTATTTTGTTTTAGGTGTTGTATTTAACATGTACAAATCTATAGTGAAATATTGTATATCATGCAAAATACAGATAAACATACATCAGTCTTACAAAATATATGCCCATAGTGTGCCTCATCCACGCAAAATACATGCCCATACTGTGCCTCATCCTCGCAAAATACATGCCCATACTGTGCCTCATCCACGCAAAATACATGCCCATACTGTGCCTCATCCACGCAAAATACATGCCCATACTGTGCCTCATCCACGCAAAATACATGCCCATACTGTGCCTCATCCACGCAAAATACATGCCCATACTGTGCCTCATCCACGCAAAATATTCATAAATAAATATGAAATGTATGTTACTAAATTAAACGTAGTATTTGATTTACTGTATTGTACCTTCTTTTTTGCAGAACCAGTTAAAATCACGAGATTAGAAGCCTTTATGTACAGCCCAGATGAAGATGATCCAAAAAACATAAAGTACAAAGCAGCCTAGTAGGATCGGCAACTTCGACAATTCAAATTTATGAGTAATGATGTTTACTAAAATACGAAGCAAACTGTAAGGTGCTATTTGCTGCTTGTTTGTTAAAATAGCACCTCCAGCATAGTCACTTATCTCTTCTGATAATGGCGATTCTGTTGTGAACGCTGTGATGTAGTTATTTCACAATTTCATACTTCAATTAAAATCATCCAATCTGATAAACAGCTCCATGTAAACAAGAGACAAGAATACCGATTTCTACTTCTGGAAGATAATTTTGTGATGTTTCAACAATCATATTTCTATTTTTGCTTTTAGACTTATTAGTATAACATGCAAAAATATGCCTTTTTTCATACACTTTATTACCATTAGTACTTCTACCATCACCATGACAACTTTTGTACAAGTTTAAATATTATATTCCATGGATCTGCATTTTTACACACAAATATAATCTGAGATGCAGGCCCCTTATTTAGTGTATCACAAGCAAAGCCTTATTTAGTGTATCACAAGCAAAGTCCTATTTAGTGTATTACAAGCAAAGCCTTATTTAGTGTATCACACACAAGCAAATTCTTATTTAGTGTATCACAAGCAGTCTTATTTAGTGTATCACAAGCAAAGCCTTATTTAGCGTATTCCAAGCAGTCTTATTTAGTGTATCCCAAGCAAAGCCTTATTTAGTGTAGTATCTAATATAAAATTATAACGTACTTTGGTTGATCGGAACCAGAGTCTGTGGGTGTATCTTTGCTCTGTGTTTTGGATGCTTTAGCCGGAGCAGGAGTTGTTACTTCTGGTTCTTTACCTAAAATTATAAAACATTACAGTTGTTAATTACAGTACCTATTTCTACCTCCTAGCCGTAATCAATTGCTATGTTCCGGTTTGAAGGGCACTTGCAAGTAAAATTGAGACCAGTGACATTTCACCTGAATTTCTTAAAGTAATTAAACATTCTTAAGCAAAAGTCGTGAAAATATAACAAACAGAGACACAGAGTTAATTCCGAATTTATAATTAGAACAATTAGGTTAGACTTTGCTATTGCATTTGATAAGGTTGATAAAAACTAAAAATAATTTGTAACCAATCAATAATAATGTGAAGCAAAATATGACAGACGAAACCTGCTCAATATTGAAATAATAGGGAAAGTAAACTACTTAAACTCAAATAAAATAATATTGAAGAGTATTTTCAAAAACGGAATCCATAAGCTACTAGTGATTGAAACTGTATGCTGTCATTTTATCAACACTTAGTTTATAAATTTTCGCTTCTTAACCAACATTTACCAAAAATATTGAAAAAATCATTATTTTACAAAAAAGATTTGGCAAATAGTTCTTTTATTAAAATTATGATTAAACCAATTTACATTTTACAACATGACAGCTGACAAATGGTTCATTTTATATTTATATTATTTAATAAATTATTTATTAAAAATAATACCTATATATCGAAAAAAGCCGAAAAATAGTAGACTGAATCGAGACGAGGCACCCCAACTTCAGTAGGTTAGGTTCAAAAAGTGTGACAGAATCGATAAGTAGCACATCCACGTAGTCTTTTGCGTGACACACGTCTACACTCTAGAGTGTATATAAAGAGCGCGGAAGCTAGAAGCTCGCGGAAAGTCCATAGCGGAGCGAAGATCGAGTGTGGCGAAGTGTCACAGGTGGCACACAGGGGCAATCTTAAGAGCTTCTTGCGGGAGCCCACCCAGAGTCCAGAGAGTTAGAGAAAAAAATGAAATTTATGAATATTACGAAATAGAAACTTGTAATGTGATTATTTATGAAACAAAATATTGCTGAAATAAGAGGTTTTCGAAACGAGCTGTATCCAAAACTTTGTTTGTAAAATGAATCATTTTTGATATAACATGTTTTAGAAATGAACTGTATACGAAACGTTGGTTGTAATGTAATATTTTGTTACAAGTATTTTGGTTAATCATTGGGGAACCGATTGAAATACCTAAGTCATAAGGTCAGAAGTTAAACTTAAACTCTAGTGTCTTAACAGATAAAAATTGTAACAGCACTAAGACCTTTCCGAGGACACCATCTAAATTCAATCATACTCCTTGAGACACACAGATTTTAAATAACTTCCTCAGTAACAGAGTGGTCCGAAATCGGAACATACTACCAAATTTTTAGACTCAATCTAAAACAAACTCAATAACTTGCTACAAATTAATAAACCATTTCCACCAAAGTGAACATTATGAGAGTTTCAACACAGTGATGTTGAGATATCAGCAATAATGCTGCTCGTCTATAAAAGAAAATAGAGAAATAAATGTTACCAGCCGGTGTGGAAGCCCTGGACTCCTCACGCGCTGGAGTAGTGGCGGGCGTGTTGGCGGCCGCAGCTGCCGCTTCTGATTTACGACCCTTCGCTGGAGCTGAAAATACAAAAACATTGACTCATTCAGCACACAGGCATTAATTGTTTGTTTGTGGTTTCTTCTTGCTATTTTTTTTTTGTTAGTTGTGGGGAAACTGTCTTACAGCCCACCTGATGGTAAGCGGTCACTGTCGCCTATTGACACCGGCAACACCCGGGGTATGTCCCTACCCTGTAAAAACCTCTTTACATTTCTCTTGAAGCATATCATGTCGTAGCCTAACGGGAAAACTTCAGATGGTAGCTCATTCTACATCTTGCAAGTATGGGGTAGAAATGATCCCGTGAAGGGTTATTTATAATAGGTCCATGTCTACTCTCCTAATCATTCTTCAGTTTATAATCAGTGGAGTGGAGACCTGGTGACCTGTAGCACAGGCACAGGTTTCTTTAGAACCTATAACAGGCACCAGCTCTTCACAATAGATTCACAGGTGTGCTTTTAATGCTTTAAAGAATGTACCCTTGTGAAGAGAAATAGAGTATATTATTATTATTAATTTAGTATGATTCAAAGACTATTATCTATACTTTTATAAATTTGAAAGTACTCCTGTACTCTGTCTCTTTCTTACATTTTCACAACTAATCAGCTGGACTGATTTCAATAAAATCTGGTACTTATATACATATAAACAGACTATAACAGACACGTATAAACAGATTTTTACCTGGATGACTACTTTTTATTGATAAACATGTGCGAAGAAGTAGGCGAAACTTGTGAGATAATAAGATAAGATAGAAGCTTTCTAACTAGTACTAATAATTTCTAGGTGGTGGGATAAGCTGAACTCCTTTGAGAGAACTGCAAAGTAGTGACACAGGAAAGTAATAAATGGTGGAAGAGGAGGGAGGTCTTTGCCCGACATAAATGACACAATTATGAGCTATAACAGTAGTTGTATTAGCTGTGACTTTATGATGCTCTTTTTACTCTCACGAAGCCTCTGTGAACTCTGATATTAATAAAATAAACCTAATCTAAGTTTTATGAAGCATCGGCATGCTAAGAAGAAGTGTAGTGACTATCTTATGAGAAGAAGCTTTAGCATTAAAAAAGTATAGTGAAAACCGTTTATACTAGTCAGTAAAGGCACCGGAAATTAAATGGTATTTATTAAGCTAAATACTTACTTTTCTTAGTTTTAGCCGGCTGCGCGGTGTGGGCTCTCTGCACCTCCTTTTGCCTTTGTACGTTGGCTTCATTGTACTTCAGGACACGGCTTTCTGGAACCCACTCGTCCCAACTGAAAACAGATTACAACAAAACCTTTATTTTTCTGTGGTTACGAGTAAAAATTTAGTTACGTAAATAGTTTAGTTACGAGTTTTTGTACGATTTCGAATTAAAAATTTGATTGAACACTTACTTTTTATTCCATCCTGCGTAATGTATCAGATAGCGGACGTGTTTATCCTTTGTAACAGAGCTTTTGAGACATTTTGCCTCGTAAATTAGCGGCCCATGAAAACATAGAACTTTCTCTCCTGCAATACAAAAATAGGGCTATTACGATTGTATCAAGTCAAGAGATGTTTACTCAACTAAATCGAAGCTCAATCAACGTCTAAAACAAAGAAAATCATTACAATACCTTCCGCAAATTTCAATTTAGGTGCCATGTTTACGTTTTTTATTTACATTTGTTTGAAACAAGCAAAATGGTGGCTGTCACAATCTTGTCAAAAATAGTCACAATCGACCGACTAGTGCTTGAAATTCGAACATAAATCAAGTAATCGATTAGATTCGCATTGATTATATCTCGAAAACGCCAATCATGCTCATGTTGGCAACACTTTCACCTAGGCGGTAAACTCAAACTTCTAAGAAGTTTGCTATGAAGGAGGTTTTATTTTATTTATACGAATCTGGTTTTAAATAGCTAAAAATTCCACAAGCATTAAAATCGTAAACCTATTCGAGTTGCAATTTATCAGGGCCATGTACCAAGTGGTAGTAAGTGTCTTGAAGACACTTCCAGCGGGTTGTGGTCTGGACCATTGAGCTATTTAGAGATCATTTACCTTTATCTGGGTTGACAGTTTATTTTGTATTTTATATCAGGTTCTTTATTCTTTTCAGTTATATTCTTTATTATATTATGTATACAGTTAAATTAATGACAAAACAGCTAACAAAAAGGACATGTAGGTACTCGTACAAAAGCGAATTTACTTGACCCGTTTATGAGTTTTCTTTCAGCAAACATCTATTTATACTTCTATTTTAATACTGGTACTAATATTTTTTTAGTTTAAAACCTGTAAATTACATTGTACTTAAAAATAATAACGTAGATATTGTCCAAAAGACGCGGAGAGCATTTTTCATTTTCTCACTACGCCAATGAAGCCAACCGATACGTCAATAGGTAATCATAAATTAGCATTTCGTTAGATTACATCATCATAATATTGAAATACTATTAAGCATATTTTTATGTATGCTACTTCAAAGTAAACAACGATAAAACTAAACGTGAATGACCTCCGATCCGCGTCGCGCCTCCAAGCCAAGCTCTAACTAACCAAACGAACAGTTCCCAGCCGGCCACGGACGGAGCAAGCGGGACATTCTTTGCCACATTTTTGAACAAAATAAATTTTTTAATGTCTCAGCACGGCCCCGCGTTCGACGTGAACGCGATGACGCTGACCCGGTGGGTCCTTGGCCAGCAACGAACAGCACCAACAGCAACAGGTGACCTGACTCAACTGCTAAACTCCATACAAACCGCAGTCAAGGCTATTCAGTCGGCGGTGAGGAAAGCCGGCATTGCTAAGTTGTAAGTACCGCTTTCCTATACCTACGAGTATCATTGTGAAAGTTAATTTACTCTAAATGGTTACTTTTATCAACTTTATTGACATTGTAATACAGCGTAAATTTCTTAAAAATCGCTGAGCTGAGAAATGTGTTTTCATATACTTACCTAAGTACCTAGATAGGTAATAGTAAATGTTAACCTTTGATACCATTTCTAGATCCTACCTATGTATCATAGAAAACCTGTGCTTTACCTATACTGCCTGCCTACCTTCTTAACGGGTTTGTTGTTTTTTTTTAAACTACTTTTACGTTTTTCCAGACACGGAATCTCCGGTGATATGAACGTCCAAGGCGAGCAAGTGAAGAAACTGGACGTTCTCTCAAATGACTTGTTCATCAACATGCTCAAGTCGTCGTACACATCCGCCCTACTTGTATCCGAGGAGAATCCTACTGCTATCGAGGCAAGCTCTATATTTTCGATACATCTAGGCTTACTTTTTTTTAATTTTATGAGTAAACGAAGCTAGCCGATTCGATGGTATATTTAATTACCTACTTTAAGTTACAGTTTGGTTAAGCTGCATTGGTCTCAGAGGCCAACAGCGACATAGTCAAGACAAAAAAACTCTTGTCTGTTTTTTTACTATTAATTCATTTCATAAGATTTTTAATCTATATAAAATTCTGAAACACTAACACACAATATTCATAACATTAAAACAATTACAATGAGGTAATGTAATTAAGCACCTATCTACCTATTGCTTTACATAAAGATTACGTCCAGTTATGAATTAGCATGTATGTTATAAAATACATGTTAAGCACTATTAAACTCAAATATGATGTGTAAATCAATAAACATTACACAATCAACATGGATTTGATTTCACAAATCTTATAGCAAAGTAGATATCAACTTGCTTTATCAATTTTCATTTCACTAAAATGAAATCGAATAGATTTCAGAAAAATGTATAAAGTTGTCTCTCTTGACTAATCTTGACCGAGAGTCATATCTCAGTTAGCTACAAAAAGACTAAATATTAATTTGTTTAAGAAAAATAACGTTAGTAAATCGTTTAAAAGGCAAGGTGTTACGCGGATGGCTTCGCTTTTATAACAAACTCCCAAGTAATGTACAAAAATTTACAAATAAATAACTTTAAAAACAAAATCTTTTTAAAAAAGTCTACTATAAAATATCGGATTACTTAGATATTTTAGATGGTAGAGAAGTTTGGGATTATAATTGCTCCAACTCGTTCAAAAATGTAACAATTTAGACGTACATAATTTATTTTCTTTATTGTTAGGTATGTATTTAATAAGGATCATTAAAAAAATACAACTAGCCTTGTTTCTTGCCTTTCTTTCTTGGCTTGATCGCGAAAGAACAGGTAGTAAAATTGACGTTACAAAGTGATCCTTGTGGTTTTAATAAATAAAAAGTTTTTTTGCTAGGTACCTAGTTTAATTTAATCAATATTCCGAGATAAGAAGAGATCCATTTACATTATAAATAAAATTATAATACATAGGGTAGGTAGGTATCTGCTTGTATAGCTTGCTATTATAAAATAAAAAGCTATACTACTGTCAGCTGTATGCCGTGTAAGTATAAACTTACACACACGGCATACAGTTCCCGAAATGTGTCTGCTAAGGCGAGGCTGAAAACCAGCGTAGCTTAGCTCTCGGCCTATTTATCACCACCTAGTTAAAAGGTATAGGTACAACATACAATTATGACATACTGTTTCAATGTAGATTATACCTTATATATACAGACTTACTTTTACATACAGTGATTATTGTACTTACCTACCTACTTCTCTCAGCTATGTATTACATGGCATTTACAAAAGAAAATAGGTACCTAATTTTGTTAAATATATGCCATTTTAGGTACCTATTTATTTATAATTTATTGGTATAGTATACATTAGTATATTAAGAAGCGAAGATTCCCACTAATTCGATGAGTTATATTTCAGGTGGAAACGGAAAGGCGTGGTAAATACATCGTTTGCTTCGACCCTCTCGACGGCTCATCCAACATAGACTGCCTTGTCTCTGTTGGCTCTATCTTTGCTATTTACAAGTAAGTAGGTAGGTACCTACCTATTTGAAGTTTTTGAATTTACCGATATGGATATTAAGTATGTGTGTGATGGCTTTTTATTTTGGGTGTAACTTTAATGGGCCCCACCAATAAATAAATACATAAAAAGATCATTTAGCCCAGCCTAGAAATAATAAATTCTTCTCACAGGTGTTTGCGCAATGAATCGTTCATGTGTGTGGGCTCCATACAATTCGTGGACGATGTCGTGCACAAACAAATGATATTTTTATGTATTTATTTATTTAGCCAAACTTCTATCCTTGAAGAAACAGTGTTGCCATCTTCTCTTAACAAAATAAGACATATTTTACCAAAAAATAATGAAGGGTTTTTGTGGGCATGTCTTGCCGTGTCAAAATTATTTTCCGAAAATCTTGAAATTTAAAAAAATGATTTGGGTTTGTTTATCTGACGAAGTGAGATTGTTTTAGTCAAATTTTGATATTATGTCTTCGAAATTTTGGCCTAAATACCACATATCTTGGCGGCTTATCTCCAGGCAGACATCTATCGTATATGTATGTACCTACCTCTACATATAGTTTTATCTTCCCAAGTTCGTGAATTGGATAATTGGACCTACAAATAAAGTTGTATTCTTTATATTTCTAGAAAGACATCCGAAGGTGAGCCTAAGGAGTCGGACGCGCTCCGACCCGGCCGTGAACTAGTGGCAGCCGGCTACGCACTCTACGGTTCAGCCACTATGATGGTGCTTTCTCTAGGCAAAGGAAAGGGGGTCAATGGATTCATGTACGACCCCTCTATTGGAGAGTTCATACTCACAGACCCTAACATGAGGATACCTGAGAAAGGAAAAATCTTTTCCATTAATGAAGGTTGGCTCAATTTCATACTATTATAAAAAATAAAATCTGCAAAAATAAAATCCAATGTAATCGAAGTCAGACATCACTAGAATCGAAAATCGAGTTATGTGTCAAAAAGTCTATTGAAAGTCTATTGCTTGCATTAAAAAAGATTTGACGGTCAAACCCAATGAATGATGTTCAAAATAAAAATATTATCTAGATGGCTACACAATGTTACTTGAATCTTGATGCCACAGACTGATGCATTATAATTACAAATTGTTTATGCAAGAGTTATGATTTTTTTCCGAACTCTTGACTACTATGTAGTTTCAAAGTTGCTGCCATTATATGGCGCGAAATACTTAATTTTAGAATTTATTTGTTCTTAGCTAAGCTGCCTCTACAAGGTCTGCCATAGAAAGTTAAGAGGCAGTAAAATATTATTTTTTTACGAACTATGAGTATGAGCTCTACCTACCCGGAAGACTAATCAATAATAAATGTTTAATTATTTAGGTTACGCAGCGGAATG
Source organism: Philereme vetulata (assembly GCA_918857605.2). NCBI lineage: Eukaryota > Metazoa > Arthropoda > Insecta > Lepidoptera > Geometridae > Philereme > Philereme vetulata. Next base: position 7,830,577 of record OU975442.1, read on the forward strand.
GGAGACTGGCCTTAAGAACTACATAGAAGAGAAGAAACAGCCTAAAACAGGAAAGGCTTACGGCGCCAGATACGTAGGCTCGATGGTGGCTGATGTGCACAGGACCATCAAATATGGCGGCATTTTCCTGTACCCTGCTACTAAATCTGCGCCGAACGGAAAAGTAAGTTTACTACGCTTATGCCTCTTTTTGGTCAAGGCGCGGAAGCACTTTATTGAAGTTATATTTCTTTTGGCGTGTTAGGAGTAACAGAAACAGATCCGATCCTCAAAGACGTGTATTTTCAGCATGTTACGCTATGAACTAGTTTTTCCGGTCTGAAGTTAGTTATCCACGTGGTGCGGTTCCATGATTATTATTAGATATATATTTTTTTTATTGATGATAGACAAGCGCTTGATCACTACCTCACCTGGTGGTAAGTGATGGTGTGAACGAATATATAATAATATATGTTAAAATAATATAATATTAATGCTGGACATTTCACACAGCGCCATCTAGCCCCAAACTAAGCAAAGCTTGTACTAAGGGAACCAGATAACTCATAGAACAGGTACAAGGTACATAGGTAGTACATACTTAAAAACTTTTTTTTATAAATACATACATATTTAAAATATATAGAGAAACAACCAGACCCGGAACAAATATCTGTAGTGTAGATCATGCAATCATTTGTTCCGCGGCGGGAATCGAACCCGCTATATCCTGCGTCTCAATCCCCTACTGCGTTACGGAGGTCGTCACATTACACATTAAAGATCGTTGCTAGATAGTGCGGGCTCGGATTGAAGCCGTTGAAGCATACAAGCGCTTATTATGTAGGTATTGGCTTATTATCTTTTGTTTATCACAATGACCTCACATTTTACTTTTATCATGTTTACAAACAAGGTAAGGTCAGGTCAAAAACGATAAGCCGAAAAATTCCTTCTGTTATTGTGCAATTTTTAGTAAGTATAGATGAAACCGATTTTTTCATTTCAGCTTCGTCTCCTCTACGAATGCAACCCCATGTCTTTCATAGTGACCGAAGCGGGCGGCGTGGCCTCAAACGGCAAGATACCAATCCTGGACATCGTACCCAAGTCAATCCACGAGCGGGCTCCATGCTACCTCGGCTCCAAGAAAGACGTGGAAGAACTTCTGCAGTACTTGAAGTGATGGACTTTATTATACGTGTTTTGTTATGTAAGTCATTAAATGAAAACACGGGTAGGACTAATGGCTAGTATTGTTGTAAATTAGGTTTTTTCAAATCCATTACCGCAGAAAATTTTCAAACAACCGTAATATAAAGTCCTAAAATATCAATGAAATAGCCTCTAAAAAATAGGTAAACAAATCATATTCATTCATCATGTCGCATTCGGCATCGTCGCAAAGGCGCCGCCGACTTACGTTAAAAATTGTTTATTGGAAATGTATCGATTACAGGATAAATATTCAAGCTACCGGCATTAAACCCACCTCTAAAACCAGTTAGTACGATTCCGGGTGTGTTTTAAATTGATGTCGTACATAGCAAAACAGGTTGTCTATGCAGCATAGTTATGTTTTTATATTTTTGTGGGAAGAAAAATTAAATTAATGTACAGACAGCGTCGCTAGCTGGTAGCCCCTGCATGTTTAAAGATAGTTAAATGAACTTAGATGATGATTTCCAAAGTTTTTAATACACGATGTGTCTTTATTACTAATACACACTAATATTATAAATGTGAAAGTTTGGATGTTTGTTTATTTATTTGTTTGTTACTCAATCACGTCGTAACGGCTGAACCGATTTTGATGAAATTTGGTATATACGTAGATTATAACCCGGATTACCACATAGTCTACCTTTTATCCCATAAATCAGGTCGCATGGGATAAAAATGGGTTATCAAGGCAAGTTGCAACAGCGAGTTTAGCTTCATTTCTAGGTTACCTACACATTTAGTAGTGTAACGCGTACGAAGTCGCGGCCAACAGCTTGTAATCTATATCCTAATAAACACTTTTTGGAAATCATCCTTCTACAAGTTCTTAACAACAAAAACTTCAGCTCATGACTGATTCTCTCAGATCCTGAGATCCAGGTCCGTACAGCCTGATTTCTGACTGTACGGACCTAGATAAATGCTCATAACTTCTCAACTGTTGAACTACACGAGGGAACTACAAAATATTAGCTGCAAGTTGACATGGAAACCAGATCCCTAGCGAGCGTGGCTCAACGGGTGGTCAATGTTTTTATTCAATCTTTAAAGATGGCGGGGATTACCAGTTACCGACGCTGTCTGGACATATGCATTTGGACAAACTATTCTATTCCCATTTTGTTATTCTGTGACAGCAAAAACGCATATAACAGAATTATTGCATATATGTTTTTGGTCGTCACAAGTATCTATGTATAAAAGGCTGATTTAATTCCTAGTCTAACTAAATTCATATATCGCGTAGGTTTTATATATGGTTTTTATAAATAAAAGATATATTTTAAACATCAGTATTATTTTATTTACACGAAAAATCTTAAATAATATTGCGCTTACTCTACCCTAGCGTAGTACTAAAGCGCCCAGTCTTAAATAAATATTCGTAATTAAGACAAATTAATATATCCACTACATAAGTCAAAATGGTTATATTCTTTGCTAAAATCCATCACGATAACTATCTAATGGAGCAGTCAATGCAAGAAAATGGATTCCAATAGAATGTTAGTTAAAAACAAAAAGGGAAGATACGGCACAAGCGTCTAGCAAGTGGGCAGCTCAAATTAGGTTCATGCACTAACCCTATCGGGGCCCCTAGGCAATGCAATCCTCAGGGCCCCTTTCCTTTACCCTATTCTTACTTTTTAAAATATTTTTTTTCTATTAGTAGAGTCGATTAGATCGACTCCTGCTTTTTGCTTTAATTGAAATTATCGTAACGAATAGATTATAGTTAAGTGTTATGATTCAGGTCACATGATGGATGAGGAAAGATAAATGTGACTTGACGCGGTTATTTTAAACGTAATCTTGTTAAATGCAATAAAATATATTGAATACCGAAAGAAAATATTTTTGTAAAGTAAGTACAATAAGTGTTAAAATCAACTCTTCTAACATTTTTAGACACAAAATCGTTTAAAACATCTTAGAAGTTGACCTTTAAGTAAAATATTCTTTTCTATGGCAACATTACCGAATGTAAATATTGGGGAATGTCACGAATGAAACGTTTTTTATTCTTGGTGCGTGCCCGGCATCGACTAGGCCCCCGTGTGCCCCTAATCGGTCCGGGGCTCCTAGGCATTTGCCTAATCCGCCTTATGGATAATCCGGCCCTGCATGCACACAATTCTGCTTCAGTCAAAATCGTGTGCTCGTAACTACGGCGACTCGGCGCCGCAACTGACACTAGATTCTCTTTCGCTTGCACTAAACATAGGCTCTTCGCTCTGTCTCGCTCACCAGGTTGACACTCCACGTATTAACGTGATGTAACTAACTTTATAAACGTGTGCGTGAGATTATCTATGTAGTGCAGCAGGACAAAGTTTTGACTATTAGCAATGTAAGCGCGTACCGTATTTTCCCGTTTTGTTTTTATCTAAGAATAGAATACTGTGTCTCAAACAAATCATGAGTGCGAAAGTATGTGTGTTTTTATTAGAACAGATTTAATGAAACTGTTATCTGGATACAACGTGATTGCTTCTTAATTGTAAAGCTAATTAATAATTAGTACCTAATTACTAGGACCTGAATTCTAGAACGAATATCAAAACTAAACAGAAACTACAAAGCATACATTTTCATTAAATTGTAATTATCGCTTGAGCATAACACTACAATGCATTCTACTGTGTTTTAATAAATAAATTGATTTCATTTCATAGTTTTAAAATATGCAATACTAGCTTCCGCCAGCAGCTTCGCACGCGGAGTTGGCAACAAAAAAACGAGTGTGCTTTAGACCACATGACTGAAGTAAAACTTCTTTTACAAAATAATAATTTATAAAATTGTTCAAGAATGAAATGAAATTACGAAAAATAATCAAGAAATCACCGTTAACGTAACGCTCGCAAACTCGCAAACGAACTAATGAGATATATATACATACAATATATCTCCTTTTCACCTACCATTCTCCTCGCCCGATCACACTTTTCGTAACGCTCTCGTCACGCATTCACCAGCTTACTCCCCAAGTCAAGCGTGCGTAAAGAAGTTTTACTTCAAAAAGTAGCCTATGTGTTGATCCGGGTTATAATCTATGTACATACCAAATTTCATCGTAATCGGTTCAGTCGTTACGACGTGAAAGAGTAACAAACATCCACACATACATACATCCATACAAACTTTCGCGTTTATAATATTATTGGGACTCATGTAATGATAAGTGGTATCAAGGTAGGTAACCAATACACCAAACAAATATGCTAAATTATGAACTCTATGGGCCTTGAATAATCGGTTCAATACCGCATTTGACACTATTTTCTCTTTTTGTCAAGTCATGTAAGCTGAATGTACGATTTCAAAGAATGACAATAAAATTACGTTAGTATACAAATATCCCGCTCCATTAGCATCTCGATTCAAAAACAAGTCCCTTGGACAGAGTAACCCTGCCTGTGTTCTGTTCTGGTGTAAGCTATAGCTTCAGCTACATTCAGCTTATCGTATGAGTATCACTCCCGATCGCTGAATAACTAAATGTTAGGCGGTGAGCGCTACGAACTGGTGGAATACATCTAGGATGTGCGGGTCCAGGTCTTGGGTGAAGAGCAGGGTCTCCAAAGTGCTGCTGTATTTCTGGACTTGTTCGTGGTGCTGGAATATAAAAGGTTTGTTGAGCACGCAAGGTATCACTGTCAATAAAAATTGCTTCAATATACGTACACTACAAAATAAACAATCATAAATATAAAACAATGAGCTACAAGAACAGCACGCGGAATTATCTCCGAAAAGCTTCTAAGGTAAGCTAGGGAGGGAGATATAAGGTAAGCTTACATTGTGAAAAGAGAAAGAAATAGGAATATCTTTACTGTCATCTTTTGATATCATATTTAGTCATTATTAAGTTCGTAGATCGACTAGGATACTAGCCTTTCAAACCTTGCAATAGTGTTTGCAGTTTTAATTATATATTTCAATAAAATCATTTGAACACTGAGTGTAACTCAAACATAGAAACACTTGGCGCAGCCGCCCGCCGGTAGCGTTATACAAGTGCGTCTCATACTCTCTCGCGTCAGTGTCACACTACACTAGATGCTCCGACAAGATCATACTTTGCTAGTCAAAATTATACTTTAAGTATACTTACACATAAAAACACTTGGCGCAGCCGGCCGACGGTAGCGTTATACCAGTGCGTCTCGTACTCTCTCACGTCAGTGTCGTACCGCACTAGATGCTCCGACAAATGATGTAGCCTTATACCACCAAATACTTTGCTAGTCAAAATTATACTTTAAGCATACTTACACATAGAAACACTTGGTGCAGCCGGCCAACGGTATCGTTATACCAGTGCGTCACGTACTCTCTCGCGTCAATGTCGCACCGCACTAGATGATCCGACAAGATCATGATGTAGCCTTTTACCACCAAATACTTTGCTAGTCAAAATTATGCTTTCAGTATACGTACATATAGAAACACTTAGGCGCAGCCGGCCAACGGTAGCGTTATACCAGTGCGTCTCGTACTCTCTCGCCTCCGTGTTGCACCGCACTAGATACTCCGACAAGATCATGATGTAGCCTTTTACCACCAAATACTTTGCTAGTCTAAATTATGCTTTCAGTATACTTACACATAGAAATACTTGGCGCAGCCGGCCAACGGTAGCGTTATACCAGTGCGTCTCATACTCTCTCGCGTCAGTGTCGCACCGCACTAGATGCTCCGAAAGGATCATGATGAAGCGCTGGAAGACGATCAGGAAAAGTCGTTTCTGGTCCATGTGGGCCGCTTCTAGTCGCTCTTCCATGCGTTCCACCGCCTGAAAAATAATAATAGCATTTTAATATACCTAGTTATGTATCAGTTTGAACTTGATGTGTTTACAACCTTATTAATTAGTAACTTACTAGTAAAATAAATATTTACATAAACATTTTTAGAAGGTTGAAGGATTTCATAAGGGCTTTTAGAGTTCCTAGAGATTTATAGGCAATGGTTTAAAGCATATGGGGTCAATTTAATCAAAGCGATTAAGAAGTTTAGGAACTCCATGCTCTCATGAGCAATTCAAAAACATTTCGTATTTCAGAACAATTTTGAATTTCGAACATGGTTCTTGCACCTGTCGGACTTTTATATCAGTCATTGCATCATCTTATTTGTCCTATCATGGCATTGTCAAATACGCTACTTTTTGCGTATTCGAAAACGTGCTGATGTTTTAAAAGAAACTGCACCTGTATCTCCTCTGGTTATGGGTGCTGCCGTACTGTTACAGTAAATAAAAACACTCTGTATACACAATAACATTTTGGGGATATTAACCTCTTCAGTGGGTTTATCCTGGTCCTTCTTCTTCTTGCTATTGGTCTCGTCCTCGGAGTCTGAGCTACTGGAGTCGGCCCGCGCCAGCGCCTCTCGGGCTTCTTGCAACTCAACGCCTGGAATGTAGCATATACAAAGATTAATGAAGAAATCGCTGGTGGAATAATTATTGGTATTGTCGTGTCCTAAATGTGTGTAAAATGGTCTTAACGGAAGACCAGCGCTTGTTGCTCATTGTGCTGAGTTACCGTTTATATATTTGTTATGTATGAATTCATTTGTGACAACACCAATAGTACAAACAGAACACAAGAGACATAGCAAAAGAAGTAGCATTACCATTTTTGTTATAAACCTTTTTGCAACCATAGATACGAATGTTACGTAGTAAGTACGTTTTTAGTTCATTGTTTTACTTATATGTTTTAGTGTTGTAACAATTTTTTTTTGTTTTAATTGATAATAATCAAGCGCTTGACCTCCACCTCACCTGATAGCAAGTGATGGTGTGATCGAAGATGGAGCACTCTTGCCTAAAAAGAACATGTTCACTCGGGACTTAATGTCTCCGAGATTATACTGGAAGTGAGTTCCACTCATTACTTGTGCTAACAAGAAAAGTTGAAACAAATCATTTGGTACGGCAAGGTGGTATGTCGACCAGGTATGGGTACGACTGCTTGTCCGGTGGTGGAAGGGGTAAGGAGGGATAAGGTCATGAAGATCTTGGGAGTGAGATAATGTTAGTTGCCTTCAAGGTGACAACTAAACTAGTGAGTGAGTGAAAATCCGCACTGAAAATTAAAACGCGAGGATGGAATTTCTACTTCATTATTGGGTTGAAATATATACAGATTATTGATTTGGAATGCGGATCACAGCCGTTCCTCAAATTTTGTTTTGATAACAAAGTTACACCATATACTTTAACAGGGATTTAGTAGTTAGCCGAGAGAGGATATTGATAGAGTAAAAAAAATTAAAACATTTGACTAGCAGTGGGACAGTCAGTACCTATCATTATTTTATCAGCCATTCGTGTCCCACTGCTGGGCAAAGGCCTCCCCCATTCCTTCCCGACTTCACGGTCCTGAGCTGTTTGTGGCCAGCTCGTCCCGCCACCTACGTTACGGTCTGCCGCGTCGCCAGTACTTATAGGTAAGGGTAAAGTAGGGTAAGGTAAAAAACTTACTGAGTTTAGATACGTGCTTGTTCATCTTATCGACAGTGAGATGCAGGAGCTCCCACAGGTAGCCGTGCGTGAAGAACGGAGCCATTTCCTTGGAGAAGAGCCAGGTGGCCACCGCGCTGCACTCCACGATCTGCGTCTTCAGCATCTTGTCGACGAGCACGCACACCATCTGCGGGTGCCGCTGCCACAGCTCCCACACGTTGCGCAGGATGCAGATCTGAGCCTCCTCAGATTCTGCTAGGATCTGACATTTTTGTTGTTCGTTAGTTTTATATGTTTTTATTAGATCAGTAACGTTTGGTGATTAATTAAAATAATGTTTATGTGTGTGTAGACGCAGTGACCACATGTTTTTTTTGTAGTTTTTTTAACTAAAAGGTTTAGTAAAAGTTCTAAAACATTTGTAAAACGAATATTGGAGTTTGTAAAGAATTTAATAAAAAGATATACATACTACCTAATGTGTGGTCTCTCAGTTCACACACTTGCACTTCCAAATCTGGATCTGGGTACGTTTACAGGCATGTTTGGTACCCAAATGTTTAGTAAAACATGTATAAACGTATTTACAATATAACATTACAATATAAACTTTAAATAAATCATAATGCGGCTAAGATATATGGAATTACAAACTAATTTATATGGTCACTCAGAGACCACATATTTAATTATATCATAAAAACTGTAGTGTTTCTCTGCTAATGTTTAGTAAAAGTTGCAATGGTGTTTGTAAAAGTTAAAAACGGGCAAAAGAACGGACTATTTTCGTAAAATTCATATTTAATTGTGGTCTCTCAGTCCACACACTGAAAAAACTTTAATTAGGCAAAATATCATTAATTATAAGAAATACAGATATATTGGGCCTTATAACGTTCAGTAAAAATGTTTTACTATAAAATTGTATGTTTTTATCCCTGAATCATTGCTATTTAAAAAAGTTATTTGCATTTTAATATTTTCTATGCAATGTATGAAGTAGGGTGTCCACACTATGAAAACATCACTGTTAATTTGAACCATTATATCAGTGTCCTATATATGGTGTTGCAATATAAATAATAATATTGAAGGGACGTCTTCTTTACATAAAATAAAAAATAAATGTATCTATAATTTGTTCTTGTTTTATAATCAAAATCTCGAGAAAGTTGAGAAAATGCTGCTCGACCAAATGTAAGAAGACAACTAGCTTAATGTAAGGCACAAACACTCATGTTATAAAGTTTTTGGATTAAAACAAAAAACATTATTATTTATGAACATACCAACTTAGATTAGAGTAGAATACAACGTACTCCCCTAGTCACAGTAGCCACTAACAAGAAGTGAAGTTAATACAACCTACTTTGATCATAAGACGGCACTGATAAATATTTTCTAAGTGATTTACCTCGATCAATTATAATTAAAATTAAAATATATGTGTAGGGACAATTTAATTTATTCCTTCCCTAAATCGCGATGGTATAGGGCATTACAAGTGTCACTCTTTATTAAATGAAAGAAGTGTATATTCTTCTTTCTGCCCTTTTCCCACATTATGCGGGTTGGCACAACATGTATTCCTCCTCCATATATCTCTATCAGCCGTCATCTCCGTGGTCACTTTCTTCCTACCCATATAGCTCTTACACAGTCCATCCATCTCTTCTTCGACCTTCCTCTACTTCTATAACCATCAAAACTCATATAAAGATAAAAGAAAGAATGAAAATACATTTATTTGACACACACAGGACAGACCATTCAAAACAGAACAAATACAGAACAAACATACCTACTTACATCAAGATTATAATGATAAAAATAGAAAAATTATTTACAGAAATACAGGAAAAACACAAGATACAAATTTAGTACTTAAACATATGTAGGTATAGATAATATGGTTCTTCCGTGCTGTGTGGGCCAAACAGGCCCCGTCTCAGCGTATTGCTGCCAAACATCCGAGGAAGGTAAGCGGCGCTGGTTTTCAGATGGGACCCATGGGTAGCCTCACGAACGCAGAAAAGTAAATGAGTAAACAGATACATAGACATACATAGATACATACACATACGTAAATAATAAAATAAACTTGAAAGAAAGAAAGAAGTACATAATTAGTATATTTATCACTCTTTAAGTCACATGATTTTCTTCCCTACGCATGACATACCCATACCACGCTGGCTTCTTATTCCTTAATGTTTGTATCACTGGCACTACTTTTAAACTTCTATACGCATTCCTTATTTTACCCATTCTCGTTATCCCACACATCCATCATTCGCATTTCCACCGCGTGCACTCTTCTTTCATCCATACATTCTTCAAATGAGAGAAGCGTATGTTACGACGATAATTCATATAGAATTACTGAAAGTAGTACAGAAAAATGTATTTACATATAACAAGTTACGCTCTTTGTTGTTACTAATTAATAAATTATCTTAAGAGTCCAACGTACCTACCTGAGATAGCTGCATATTATCCTATATTTTACCTGTAATACTGCATAATTTACTTTGTAATCAACATATGTAAAAGTTGAGAATATATACTAGTGACTATTTGTAGCAAAAACACTACTCATTAAAATTATATAGAATTACTATCAAAAATAATTCTAAAATCATGTCCAAAAATTATAATAAACTCATAGTATGCAATAAATGCTACAAATGAGTTCGTGCAACTTCACATACTTATCGATATTAATATGATTCATAGCACATGTGTTTCGATTTCTCGCATTAACTAATAGTTTTATTGTACCTAAATCATTATTTTATGCAGTTTCATTTGGTTTTCGCACTCGCTCCTCGAATTAGTCCTCGCACTGCGGGTATCTTCGCATGGGGTGACTGGACAATTGCACAAAGTGATCTAAAGGTTTATCAAAATTATATTATTTTTTTATTCAATAAAATTTTTTTTTTTGTTTTGAAATTTATAACCATAACTTAATAAAAAAGCATATTGATTCAAATTAACAATGACTATTTATTATGTAGACACTTTTCTTTTAAAACATCTCCTGTATTGTTAATCGATGACCCTATTGGAAAACTTTATTCGTTCAAACAATCAAAAGCCAAAGACTTTATTTTCAGGTAGCACAAATAGAGAAGTTAAAAAACACCTTAAATTTTGACTTCAAACATGTACACGCAAATTTAAGTAAATTCGTAACTGTTTGACTTTAATATGTTATTATTACTTTCTTTTGAGTCTCATCCGATGATTAAATGCATTACATTTTGTTTAATATTTAATAAATACTTGCATTTGATTAAATTTTCTTGGAAATCGCAGCTGACAAATAAGTGAATTTTAAGAAATCTGTGTATGGGTCTACTCACATTATGACGAAATATTGTACCAAATTAGATTCGTATTCTATTTACATCGGTCATCTTTTGATTGATTTGGGGAAAACAACTACGATTGAAAAAAAATAAGGACTTAAAAAAAATTTGAATTTCTATTTACTCTGGTTTTTTGGATTGTCATTGTTTTACTAAAAAAACATCTCAATCAACCTTTACAATAGTTTGTGTGCGTATTAAATGTAAATAAATTACCACTTCTTGCCATTTATTTGTAAGCCTCGTTACTATGACAACAGGCCCCAACAGTTTTTTGACAGCATAGAAAAAGGCTTGACATGGACACCCTATTTCATACATTGCATAGAAAATATTAAAATGCAAATAACTTTTTTAAATAGCAATGATTCAGGGATGAAAACAAACAATTATATAGTAAAACATTTTTACTGAACGTTATATGGCCCAATATATCAGTATTTCTTATAATTAATGATATTTTGCCTAATTAAAGTTTTTTCAGTGTGTGGACTGAGAGACCACAATTAAATATGAATTTTACGAAAATAGCCCGTTCTTTTGCCCGTTTTTAACTTTTACAAACACCATTACAACTTTTACTAAACATTAGCAGAGAAACACTACAGTTTTTATGATATAATTAATAAGTTATACGTGATTTATATGTGGTCTCTGAGTGACCATATAAATTAGTTTGTAATTCCATATATCTTAGCCGCATTATGTTTTGTTATATTGTAAATACGTTTATACATGTTTCACTAAACATTTGGGTACCAAACATGCCTGTAAACGATATACGTACCCAGATTTGGAAGGGCAAGTGTGTAAACTGAGAGACCACACATTAGGTAGTATATCTTTTTATTAAATTCTTTACAAACTCCAATATTCCTTTTACAAATGTTTTATAACTTTTACTAAACTTTTTAGTTAAAAAAACTACAAAACATCATGTGGTCTCTCCGTCCACACACACATTAATGTTTATAAAAGTAGCATCAGTTACTTTGTTAAAATAAATACGTCGTCAAGTGTTTTGACATTGCTAAGATTCAGTTCTGCTCGACATCCTCTCTAGACTAAGTAAAAAAACCGGACTCACTGCGAGTCTGGCTCGCGCATCGAAAGTTCCGTAATATTATTATATTTATGTGATATAACTACAAACTAACGATTTTAGGTTTTTCTCCTTTACTTGTTCTGTAAGATCTTGCGTCAAATTTCATGATTAGATGATGGTCAATGGGAATTACCCTATAGGTTTATTTGCGGGCAAACATGGCTGTATTTTTTGATTGCTTTGATTTTTTTACAGCTTCAAGGTACGTTAGACCTACGTGTTTGATATTAATTTCAACGTGATACCTGTCCACGTCCCGGAGAAAAAGGGTTTTAGCAGACGGGCAGACAGACAGACGGACAATGGAGTGATCCTATAAGGATTACTTTTTTTCTTTTGAAACCATGTCGTTCTCAAAATAAAAATTAATCTCATTTTTTAACAAACGTTATCTGCAAGAAAATGGTTTCTAGCACTCAATAATAGATATTCATACAGATAAAATAAATTCTTAAATTCCAAAGTAACTGTATACCTACATCGGTCTGTTTGTAACATTTTACTAGTTAACGTCTAGACCGGTTTCGATGAAATTTGGTATACAGATAGATTATGATAAGGTTTGGAGTATGGGCAACTTTTTACCCAACTGCGCAAAAGGAGGGTTTTATTAAAAAACCATGCGTGCGAAGCCGCGAGCGGGTCAGCTAGTATATGATAAAATCGGTATTTTCAATGAATAAATGAAATATATACTTAGATCAAACTTACCTTAAACACATAGTGGAACTTAGAAATAGCAGCAAAGCTATGAGATATGCTCTTGCTTCCCAGGTTCAGCAGGGTTTGCACAAACACGTCAATCTTCAGCGGATTGTGGGGGGCGGCTTGCGCGGCCGCCGGTTGCTCCCCTTCTCTCAGCGGGTTGGGAAGCTCTCGCAGCACGTTCAGGGCTTCCTCGGGAGTGCACTTGTTCCTGACGCAGACTACTAGCTGGTGAGCGGCTTCGGTTCCCGGGAGAGACGCTGTTCAAGTAGATAAAGGTCTTAGGTACGACAAAAATATGAAACACTATTTGGCACTCCACTATACCTACTTCTGCCGCCAAGCAGCATTGCTGTGTTTCGATTTGGAGGGCCGGTGTAATTACAGGCACCTGTACGCTTTAATTTGATGGGCACAGGGAAGTGCATCGTAGTACACGTTTCTAAGGTGTGTGACCTACGAGGCAATACTTTGATATAGGCGATGGTTACCACATAATACCAGGTGGGTTACCAACTTTTTTTCCATCAAATATAGTATTTTCGAAGCCGTTTCATTTCATTTTCAGCCCGTGTCGACCCACAGCTGGGCATAGGCCTCTCTTTGTTTCTGCCATACTTCTACTTCGAAGCCTTTACCTCTAAAAATATAGAAGATGGCAATAAAAATATAGTATGCGGTTAAATAATTTATTTCTTAAATTAATATTTTTCGCTGCTCTGCGCCTTAATAATTAAATTTTTATTTTTAAGAAAGCATTCATATGCTTGATGACAATCCAAATTTAAGTTGAAAAACACGGTTTTTTTAAATTCAAACTGACCTTTGTTACGCTCATCTCTCCATTACGTCTTCATGACAGAAAATATGCGCTCTGTGAATGCTGATGTAGCAGGAATTGAAAGAAATGATAAAAATTTTAAAATAATAAGCAAGTCTGAATTATTTAAGTGAAGAACTTCTTGGCATTTTTCAACAGTTGATTTAGTAGAAAATTTTTGGTCTCCAAAATTTTGTTCATTTGATTGATTTTTGAGTACATATTGTTAAAAAGTGTGTTGGTAGCTACTTTTGGATAACCTTTGATTTACAAGTTTCTACGATGTTGTAAATTAAATACCTACATGATGAATGCATGCTTTTGTACACTAGCCTAAACTTACTGTTATAAATTAAATATATTTAAGCTCATTTTAAGTGAACTGTAATTAGTTCTTATGAGAATAAACTCTTTAAACCGAAAATTAATTTTGAGTTTCTCAGAAATTTCTAATTTTAGATCGGAACGGACTTAGAACGGAAGAAAGATTAAGGTTGCGTTCCGCTTTACGCAAAATATAGTAGTTTCGCCTACTATATATTTTTTTTAGAAATATAGTATTTGTTCCCCTAATATAGTAGGATACTATATTATATAGTAGGGTTGGCAACCCTAGTGGGACATTTGCTTGTTCCATTTCCACATAATACAGGGTGGGCCAGAGTAAAATTCACTTTTGAAACCTTTATAAAAATAGACTGATAGTACTTAAAGATTTTATTTAAAAAGTAACTTATTGTAACATTACAGTAATTTATTTCTTGAAAATAACATCGTCTAGATGTTCTCCGTCTCGCCGCAAACACTCTTCTAAGCGGTGCTTAAAATTTTCGAAAACGCGCCGGCACGTCGCCGTCGATATAGCCGCCATTTCCGTTTGAATGTTTTCTTTCAAGGCGGTAATTGTCTGCGGTTTATTGGAGTATACCTTATTTTTAAGGTATCCCCACAAAAAGAAATCTGGCGGAGACAAGTCTGGGCTTCGTGGTGGCCACTCGATGTCACCTCTCTTAGAGATGACTTTATCGGGGAACATCTCCTTTATGACCCCCATGCTGGCATTAGACGTGTGGCAGGTGGCGCCATCCTGCTGGAACCAAGTCAGAGAGTTGTACTCTTGCAGACCAGCAAGAGTTGGTCTTAAAAATTCTTCAAGCATTTTCACATATCGGTCCGTATTTATTGTTAATGCTTGGCCTCTAGAATTTTCAAAGAAATAAGGCCCAATGAGCCCTTTGGCTGAAATGGCTGCCCAAACCGTCACTTTCTGGCAGTGAAGAGGCTTTTGATGCTTGCGCGAAGGCTGTTCAGTGCTCCAATAACGGCAATTCTGTTTATTGACAAATCCGCTCAAGTGAAAATGGGCTTCGTCCGAGAAAAGGATGTTCCCGAAGTTTGAAAACCGCTCTAACATAATGGAGGAAAATGACGCTCTTTTGGTATGGTCATCATGGGTAAGTTTCTGCACTAACTGGATTTTGTAAGGATGAAGCTTTAAATCACGTAAAATTCGCCTTAAACTGCTTCTTGAAATCCCCAAAGCTGCCGAACGTCGCCGCGTAGAGAGTTCCGCATTTTGCTCAACAGATTGATTAACCTCCTGAATCGCTTGCTCTGTGCGTATAGTGCGGGGACGTCCTTGACGTCTTCTTGGAAGCGTCGAACCAGTTTCTTGGAACCTCTTCAGCCATTGCTTAAGTAACTGAGTGCTAGGACACTGGCGGATATTCGATAAATTAAATTTAACTCTAAACATACGCCGCACAACAATGTAAGAATGACCATTATCGTAAAATGCTCGAACAGCGAACGCGCGTTGCTCCCCCGTGAACGGACTCATGGCGACTAAAAATGCGAGACGCGTGACCCGACCACACCCCGCGCACCCCGCTACTTGCCGCGGGCAACGTTCTATTAGACAAGGGAAAATGAACTTTAATTTGGCCCACCCTGTATAAAAAACATATACTTAAATAGTTAGGTGTACTTACATGCTACAGATCAACACCTATTTCCTCACAAGAACCGAATTTCCCAAGTAAGTAACTAGGCAATACATAGACAATAGCATTCGAGGCGCGATAATAGCGCTAAGAGCAATAATTGTAGCAATCAATGTTGATTCCTAGCGAGATAACTGCAGAACAATACTGGAACTGTTGCGTCTATTCCAATTTGCCTACTGTTATCGGTTAGATTGTCTATTAGTTTAAGTAGTAGCTAAAATTCATGGGATAGAAGCTTCTGCCCGTGGATTCGCACGCGTGTTTAGTCAATAAAAATATTATCCTCCTTCTGCGCAGTCGGGTAAAAAGTAGTATATGTCTCAATCCAGGTCATAATATATCTGTATAGCTAATTTCATCATAATTGGTGCAGCCGTTTAATCTTGAAACTTATCAGACAGACAATGACAACGACGAAAGTTACTATCGGATTTATAATTGATCGAGCGAAACGAGATCTCTAAATCAACTCGGGCAAATCGGCGTTGTATGTATGTATGTTTGTTTGTCCGCGGATAACTTTCGAAGCGTTTATCCGATCATCGTGAAACTTGGTATGTAGGTAGTGATGGCACAATTTTAGTGTGACTAAATGTACTAAAAAATGGGGGGGTTGTTGAGATATTGGTGTTCAAGAGTGGTAAAAAATAAAACAAAATGGGACTATCTGGTCAAGTGGCACATTTAATAAGAGGTCTTTGTGAGTACATTTCGACCCCATTTTTATTTTTAGTGTAAACTTGATAGTTTTTAAGTTACACCGTGACCCCTATTAGCCATAATAAAAACTGAACTTTGACAAAATTCACCCCACAGTGCTGAAAGTTGGTATGCGTGTAGCTTAAGTGACACAAATGTTACCCGTGCGCGATAAGTTGGGACTTGAGAGCGGTGACGTCATATTGGCGTGTTTGTACCGCCCGCAAAAAAGCGAACATAACAAGCAGCCGCCCGCGGCTTCGTCGTTGTTTTTTTTAACCTAATTTATTATGTTACTCAGGGAGGACGCTGCTTTTTATCTATTTTTTTACACTATTTGAATAAAATAAATATACAATGTTTAAGTTCAAAAAACTCTAACACTTTTAGTACGAGGTTTCTTTCTCCGCTATGCAAAGGTTTACCCTTCATAATGATAACAAAAACACTTAACAAGAACTATAACAACAAAAACTACAACAACAAAACAATGACACAAACTATAACAACAAAAACTACAACAACAAAACAATAACACAAACGAAATCTAAAAGAATTCCAGAGCGCGTCGTTACGTGACGTAGGCCAGTACGAGACTAAAAACCCTAGTAAAAATAGTGATGCGAACGGTACAATACGGGCGCCATCGGGGAAGTGCAGGGGAAGCGGTCGGGGAGTCGCATTCCTAGCAGATCCCAAGTTGTCGCGCACGAGTAATATAGAGAAAAGTGTGAAACCCAGAATAAATGCAATTT
This sequence comes from Philereme vetulata, assembly GCA_918857605.2. NCBI lineage: Eukaryota > Metazoa > Arthropoda > Insecta > Lepidoptera > Geometridae > Philereme > Philereme vetulata. The sequence continues at coordinate 7,847,725 of OU975442.1, forward strand.
CTACCCCAATAAACCAAATTACATGAACTCCCGTTACCTGTAATTTGAATGAAACTGTAACTCAAGTTTTTTGGTTAGGTATGCATTTCGTAGCACTATTATACAAGCTTTTTATTAACTTGCAATGTATGTATGTTTGTCCGGGTGGAATCTTGCAACTGAATTTTAAACCCGTTCCCCTCAACCGATTGAGCTGCAATTTGGAATACATATGTAAATTCGGTGACAATGCAATAATAATGGTACAACGGAGGTGGTCTCATGATGGAGACAGATGCTAGACAACAGAACTTCTGAATGGATTACAGTAGGCTAATAGTGTTTGGCTCATTTGAATCTGCATGCGGTTCCGATTATGAATTTTTTAAAAGCTTGTTTTGAAAAAGTAATTTTTCAACAAAACCTTATTAATTAGATTAGATTATTCAAAGATTAGGTACAAATATCTTTTTTTATGGGAGACTCGCGAGATTTCAGTTCGGGGCGAACCACTAGTATTAGCATGGATTCTGCTTTATAGATTTTGAAATAGAATCTTTCTACCGCTAACCCTTTTCCGTCTAAGTTGGATCCCTTAATCCCACGATGGACGTCCTCTTATCTCCTTAGCCTAATTGTTAAGGTAATATCAGAGGCGGAGATGATGGATTCGATCGGCTTGACCAAAATTTATAGGGTTTCATTTAAATTGAACTTGTTACTCAGATCCCACTACCCCTTACGGGGATCTAATAAGATATAGAAATAATAATAGATCTAATAATCTATCTGAGTAAAAGCATCATAGCATGATTTGAATTATATTTTTCCTATAAGAAAATCTATCAGAATGAAGATGGAAAGCGGATTTCCATTCGCCTATGCATGATATCGGAATCTCATGTCATCAAATATGCGATGCTAATGAATTCGTCTGATTTGGAAATGCAGGAATGAATATTAAAATTCAATAAATAGACATTCAATCATTGAAGCAATGTAGGTTTAATTGTTACTTGTATACAGATTAAAATAGTACATTAATCGATCACATACAATGATTCAGTAGTATAGGAGCTATTAAATATAATCACAAACAAGAACTATGAAAAGTGCCTCTCACTAAGCACTCTTTAAGGTGCACATACCTCACTGGCATACCGCAGGATAAAACCATGAAATAAAAAATATTATAGACGGGCGAATAGCCGTCTGAGACGCAGATTGCGGGTTTCGACCCGCGGAACAAATGTTTACACGATCTACAGATATTTCTCTATAATATTATAAGTATGTATTTACAAAAAAAGGGATATACGTATTCTATCAGTTATTTGGTTCTTCACTTCAGTTATTCATAATACAAGCTTCGTTACGTTTGGGGCTAGATGTCGCTGTGTCCACCATTACTTATTATTATTATTAAAAAATATAATAATGTTTAAAAGTAGTACTTAAATTGGTAACAAGTACAGAAAAATGTGACTGAAAGAGTGTGAGATGCGTGTGGATGGATATAGAAGTAGAGGAAGGCCGAGGACGAGAGGGATGGGCTGAGTGAAGAATGATATGGGCAGGAAATGTGACTGAAAGAGTGTGAGATGCGTGTGGATGGATATAGAAGTAGAGGAAGGCCGAGGACGAGAGGGATGGGCTGAGTGAAGAATGATATGGGCAGGAAATGTGACTGAAAGAGTGTGAGATGCGTGTGGATGGATATAGAAGTAGAGGAAGGCCGAGGACGAGAGGGATGGGCTGAGTGAAGAATGATATGGGCAGGAAATGTGACTGAAAGAGTGTGAGATGCGTGTGGATGGATATAGAAGTAGAGGAAGGCCGAGGACGAGAGGGATGGGCTGAGTGAAGAATGATATGGGCAGGAAATGTGACTGAAAGAGTGTGAGATGCGTGTGGATGGATATAGAAGTAGAGGAAGGCCGAGGACGAGAGGGATGGGCTGAGTGAAGAATGATATGGGCAGGAAATGTGACTGAAAGAGTGTGAGATGCGTGTGGATGGATATAGAAGTAGAGGAAGGCCGAGGACGAGAGGGATGGGCTGAGTGAAGAATGATATGGGCAGGAAATGTGACTGAAAGAGTGTGAGATGCGTGTGGATGGATATAGAAGTAGAGGAAGGCCGAGGACGAGAGGGATGGGCTGAGTGAAGAATGATATGGGCAGGAAATGTGACTGAAAGAGTGTGAGATGCGTGTGGATGGATATAGAAGTAGAGGAAGGCCGAGGACGAGAGGGATGGGCTGAGTGAAGAATGATATGGGCAGGAAATGTGACTGAAAGAGTGTGAGATGCGTGTGGATGGATATAGAAGTAGAGGAAGGCCGAGGACGAGAGGGATGGGCTGAGTGAAGAATGATATGGGCAGGAAATGTGACTGAAAGAGTGTGAGATGCGTGTGGATGGATATAGAAGTAGAGGAAGGCCGAGGACGAGAGGGATGGGCTGAGTGAAGAATGATATGGGCAGGAAATGTGACTGAAAGAGTGTGAGATGCGTGTGGATGGATATAGAAGTAGAGGAAGGCCGAGGACGAGAGGGATGGGCTGAGTGAAGAATGATATGGGCAGGAAATGTGACTGAAAGAGTGTGAGATGCGTGTGGATGGATATAGAAGTAGAGGAAGGCCGAGGACGAGAGGGATGGGCTGAGTGAAGAATGATATGGGCAGGAAATGTGACTGAAAGAGTGTGAGATGCGTGTGGATGGATATAGAAGTAGAGGAAGGCCGAGGACGAGAGGGATGGGCTGAGTGAAGAATGATATGGGCAGGAAATGTGACTGAAAGAGTGTGAGATGCGTGTGGATGGATATAGAAGTAGAGGAAGGCCGAGGACGAGAGGGATGGGCTGAGTGAAGAATGATATGGGCAGGAAATGTGACTGAAAGAGTGTGAGATGCGTGTGGATGGATATAGAAGTAGAGGAAGGCCGAGGACGAGAGGGATGGGCTGAGTGAAGAATGATATGGGCAGGAAATGTGACTGAAAGAGTGTGAGATGCGTGTGGATGGATATAGAAGTAGAGGAAGGCCGAGGACGAGAGGGATGGGCTGAGTGAAGAATGATATGGGCAGGAAATGTGACTGAAAGAGTGTGAGATGCGTGTGGATGGATATAGAAGTAGAGGAAGGCCGAGGACGAGAGGGATGGGCTGAGTGAAGAATGATATGGGCAGGAAATGTGACTGAAAGAGTGTGAGATGCGTGTGGATGGATATAGAAGTAGAGGAAGGCCGAGGACGAGAGGGATGGGCTGAGTGAAGAATGATATGGGCAGGAAATGTGACTGAAAGAGTGTGAGATGCGTGTGGATGGATATAGAAGTAGAGGAAGGCCGAGGACGAGAGGGATGGGCTGAGTGAAGAATGATATGGGCAGGAAAAAAGTGACAATGGAGATGACGGCTGATCGAGGTATGGAAGAAAAATACATGTTGTGCCGACCCCGCGTAATGTGGGAAAAGGGCAGTAAGAAGTACTGAAAAATGTGTACAAGCTATCTCCTGGCCTAAAGTAAAACACGACAGCCGCGTTCCGTGTACACTGAGTGCGCATAAAAACTGCGAATGTCCACGAGATGGAAAGTAGGCACGCGAATATGCAATTTCACTCGGTAGCGTGGAAAACTGTTTTTCAGCGGACGAACAAACTGGATTAATGCCGCTAGTATATTATTACTCGAGTATTCGGCGAGAGAAATGATTATCGGCTTTTGTATGATCGAGGAGGCTTATGTTTATATCGCGTACGTATTATTATATGGCTATGTGGGATTCTCGTCAAGTCCGCCGGAGTGAACAGGCTCTTTCTAGGCAAACGTGCTCCTTCTTCGACTACACCATCACTTACCATCAGGTCAAGTGCTTGTCTATCAACAATAAAATAAAAAAAACTGTATTACAATACCCAAACTGGATTATGATTGGACGTGAGACCTAGTCAAATGTTTTTAAGGTGCGCGTTTGACTATAAGCTCTCCTGATGGTAAGCGATGATGCAGTCTACGTTGGAAGACGCGTAGAACAAACCTGTTCACTCACACTTGAGGACTTCCAAGTGGTAACTATCGGGGAACACAGATTAAGGCAAGGCGTTCCACTCTTTACAGTGGGCATAATAAAGGTTAAAAAAATATTTTCGTTCAAGTTTTCGGTGGCTAACAGATTAAGTTACTAAACTTAAACTGAAAAGTGCCGTTGGTCGTGTTTGTTGTTTTATAGAACCATTGGAAGTCTGGAAGTCCTTTAACAGGCTCCGCACCCAGGTTGGCCGCTGCAGACTTAATATGTGCAAATGGGGATTCAGGGACTCTAACTTGGACAGCGACTGCGGTGATTCCGCGCAGTCGATGCAGCACTTGCTAATGTGCCCTTTGTGTCCGAACACCTGAACGATGGAGGACCTAATAACCGCCTCACCTAATGCTATTGTTGCCAAACACCTGTCCAACATAGTATAAATGAAAACGTAGAACTCTTGACACGCTAAGAAGAAGAACTGAAACTGATTTTAGAGACATAAAAGAACACCATTTAGGTATTTAAAATCGGTCTGTGTATCGTCACATTTAATAGAAAATAGGTAGAGATAAAGATTTATCCAAAACTCGTTAAAATAAGGATGTAAGTTGCGTTCGTTTCCTGCAACGCAACATGCATTGCGAAGCTTCCTATGCTATTGTTCAGTAATCGCCATGAAATGTACACAGCATGCTTATCTGATCTGATCTCAACCATGTTGTTACTTAAAAAGTCTTATGTCGTACTAAATAACGTATGATAAACTTGGGATACTTATTCGAAGGGGTAGAATTAGATTTACTGCGCTGAGTGGAGAGGTGATGTGAACAAGTAACGTTATAACAAAAATATAACCAACTTAACCAAACTACTGAACCGATTTTAATGAAATTTCTATGGAACCAATCTGCAAGTATGTATATCCTTTCAAATAAAAAAAATAATTATCTAAATCAGTTGCTAAATGACGGAGTTCTGAGGTAACAAAAATAAAGCCGAATTACGTCCCTATAAAATTTGAGGCTCGATTTTTTGAGATCCCATCATCAGATCCAGACTAGGTACCAATGGGAAGTGTACCCTTTTAAACAAAAAAATAATTTCTCGAATCGGTCAAGGCATCTTCGAGTAATCGGGGAACAAAAATAAAAAAAAATCCGATGAATTCAGAACCTCCTTGATTGCGCGCGGGCTCTGAATGATATAGTCGGATATCTATTGCTATTATTTTAATGCGGACACAGTGACTAGCTGGATTGAGATAAAGGTGGGATTAACTCAGGACTAACCTTAGTTTCCAGAAACTTGATCAAATATCGCCAATCCTTTAGTAGTAGTTCAGTTTCTTCACCTCGCGAGGTACACAACACAACACTACACTTTCCTTTTCTTATTTTCACAGCAGTTTCTTTATTACTTGTTTTGGCACAGAGCACTTTCGACACAGGTATCGTTTTTAAACATCCATTTATGACTGAGTTGATAATTAGGGGAAGGGAGATATCAGGTAGGGAAAGAAAATGACAGAAAGTCACTGTGGTCCTACCCACACATTATTATTTAATTATGGCCTAAACACTCCTCCTTTTTTTGAAGTCGGTTAAAAATGAGCCTTAATTTAAACTTTGTCAAAGTGTATCCTCAGACCTATTCAGTACCTAGATCCATAACGATTGATCCTTCTTATTAAGTTTATTACATGCCTAGTCCTGAGCGTAGAAAATTTTACGCCCCGATCCAACTTTTATTTAGAATAAAAAATAAATAAATATTGCTGGACAATTCACACAACGCTATCCAGCCCCAAACTAAGTAAAGCTTGTATTATGGGAACCAGATAACTGATAGAATACTAATACTTTTTTTTTGTAAATACATACTTATATTATATAGCAAAACAACCAGACCCAGAACAAATATTTGTAGATCATGCAAACATTTGTTCCGCGGCGGGAATCGAACCCGCTACCTCTTGCGTCTCAGCCGGCTATTCGCCCACTGCGCCACGGAGGTCGTCATTACTAAAGAATACTATAGCCGAGATAAAATTTGTACTTACGATAGCCTATATCGGTTTTTTTAGGTAGTCCAAAAATTTTTCTAATTAGTAGGTGTACGTAAACGATTTAGTCGAAAAACGCATACTTTCTATTATGCGTTATTATGATACTTATATCATTACCTGACAATTAATAAACACGTTATACGACGTATGTAATTTGTACAATTGAGGTAACTTTCATGCATGTAAGTATATTTGACTCTAGGTATAAAGATACTTTGTTTGCACATAATGGTTTGACAAGAACGATGAAGCATTACTTTTCATTGGTTTTAGTGAAAATATAGGTTTAGCATTAAAAATAGGATCATCCTCATCATCATCTCAGCCCGTCTGCACCCACTGTTGGGTATAGGCCTCCTATTTATTACGCCATTCTTTGCGGTCCCTTGCGAGTCTCATCCATTGACCGACCATCGGGCGGGTGGTCTGCCTCTTGGTCTACGAGCATCCCTTGGCCACGACTCTGTAATCGCCTTCGTGCAACGCCCGTCATCCCTCCTAGCCAAGTGTCCAGCCAATCTCCACTTCAGCCCTGCGATCCTCATACCCACGTCCACAACCTTTGCGCGACGTCAGATTTCTACATTGGGTATGTGGTCTAAGAGTGATATACCGAGCATGGCACGCTCCATTGCCCGTTGAGCTACTCTAATCTTATACATGTATTCCTTTGTGAGCGGCCATGTCTCGGAACCGTAAGTAAGAATGGGCAGGACACATTGGTTAAACACCCTGGTCTTGAGGTATTAAGGGATTTTAGACTTTAGGACGTCTTCTAACTTACTAAAGGCGGCCCAAAAATGGGATATTTACCATGATTTATGAGGAAACCTGTGTCAACGCCGTGACATCAGATCGCTCAGTGTATTCTACCGCCTGTATAATGGGGAATATTCTGAGGAGCTATTTGATCTCATCCCGTCGTCGAAATTTTACCACCGCACTTCTCGACAACGTAATAAAGCTCATCCACATATAATCGACAATTGGGTATCGCGCACCACACGCTTCACGCGATCTTTTCTACCCCATACTTGCAAGATGTGGAATGAGCTACCATCTGAGGTTTTCCCATAAGACTACGACATAGCACGCTTCAAGAGAAATGTAAAGAGGTTTCTACAGTGTAGGCAACGCATCGACAATACCCCGGGTGTTGCCGGTGTCAATTGGCGACGGTGACCACTTACCATCAGGTGGGCCGTAAGCCTGTTTCCCCACAAATAACATAATAAAATCTACTATCTATATCTAAACCTGTATATTGACGGCCCTGTGATTATCCTACCAAAAATCAAAGCTTTGCTTTGAAGTCGTTTAACGTAGTGAAAGTCTTCAGGAAACGTTAAAGTGTCACCAAATGACCAAAACAATAGTAACAGATGGTGCATAATATTAAATAACATTAATAACTGGTATTCGCTACGTATCGCATGATTTCCGTGAAAACTGTAAGGCCGAGTGCAGGCGATGCAATGCACTTATACACAACGCAACATGGCTAAATTTTAATTTAGTAACGTTCGAATGGAAATTATTAGTTTAGAAAATACAAAAGGGAATGTTTGCTGAAAGTCAAGTCAAAAATTTAGGTCTGTTGATAACATTAACGTTAAAAATTAAGTATTATAATGGACATTTACAAACGAAAACGTAAAATTCATAAACCTCAAAATCAAAAAATGACGAGAAAAACCCTCCATTTCTGCATATGGATTTAGTCTTCAAAATTAGACAATAGCCCTCAAGTGATTACACTCCTTCTGCCCAGTTGGGTAAAAACTAAAAAATAGCAAAAAGTATGTCTCAATCCCGGTATTAATCTATCTATATATCTAACACATTTCATCGAAATCGGTCAAGCCGTTTAGTCGTGAAAACGTACACACGGCTACACATCAAGCTATACATTTCCACTATAAGCTGACCTCGCATTGTGTAGGCTTTTCGTAGACTGATAGGTCGGCTTATACTGGAATGTATAGCTTGATGTGTAGCCGTGTGTACCAAACAGACAGAAAGAGAGACAGAGTTACTTTTGAATTTATATAATAGTATGGCCACTTAGGACAGCTTGTCTCCAGTAGTGTCTCTAGTAACATAAGTCATGTTTAATTCAAAGCAAATGCTAATGTGTTAATGGCATATGGTTACCTTCTAACATCAGAAGAGTCATCTTTAACATAATCTTTATTCTACTTTTTTTTCAAAAAGCTTATTTTTAACCCTGACATAAAGAGATGTGTATACTATTATTATAAAGAGGAAAGATTTGTTTGTTTGTATTTAATAGGCTCCGAAACTACTGGACCTATTTAAACAAATCTTTCACTGTTGGGAAGCTACACTATCTCCGGGTGACATAGGCTACTTTTTACCCAACTGCGCAGAAGGAGGGTAATGTTTTTTATTGAAAAACTACGCGTGCTAATCTGCGGATTGGTCAGCTAGTCTATACTAATATTATAAAGAGGAAAGATTTGTATTTTTGTGTGTATATTTGTAATGAATAAACTCAAAAACTAGGTCCGATTTCAAAAATTCTTTCACCGTTGGAAAGCTACATTCACCTTGAGTAACATAGGCTACTTTTTACCCAACTGCGCAGAAGGAGGGTAATGTTTTTATTGAAAAACTACGCGTGCGAAGCTGCGGATTGGTCAGCTAGTGTTTTATAAGTTTGGCGCCTCTGTCTGTCTGTGGCATCAAACTTCCCAACGTAATGGACCGATTGTAACGCGGTTTTTTAAATAGAAAGTTAAATAAAGTTTATCAGGGGTGGTTCTTAGTTATTTGAGTTTTACAGATTTTTTATATATTAAATTAGACTTATTTATTAAGTTCCTTCTATCTAAACCCGCCTCAAGTCCAAGCACCGTCGCAAACAGAGGGGTGGAAACGTTTCCAAGTCCGAACGCCAGTCTGCGTTACAAGATGCGCGCGCGCAGCACGCGTTGATCAAATATATTAAAAAAGTTTTGTTTTTAATTAGTTAAGTGGCAAGACTTGCAGTGGCGAGAATCTGTGCTAAAGATGAGATCCGCATTGCTATGCGTTTTCTTTGCTTTAATTGTAAGTATTTAATTTTTTTTAGTACCTAGTGAATTTGATAAAGATTGCTACTTAGCGATAACACCGCCAATCGTATAACATACGTACATTTACGGAATACAAATCCAATTGTTGTAATGTTGTATGCTGTGGAATAAAGTATTTTCTGTCTATAGAGATTATGTCAGTTTATTTAATTTATTTTATAACATGGTGGTTGGTCAATAGTAGTGGGATAGGAATCCTGGAATTGGATTCTCATTACACTTGGTGACAAGTGTCAGATGATGGAGCAGGAAGATGGATAGCGAAACTCTTCAGTGACCACTAGTCACTGAAGAGGTTCGCTATCCAGCATCCGCCCTAAAGCCCTCGAGTTTGGGCTAATTTGTTTATCACAAAAAAGATTACCACACGTTGAACAACTATTTAAAAAAACCTTTACCAATTATTACTAAAAATTTCTTTTCAATGCAAGTTTTGTTTTTAATAAAATAGTTATTTGTTTAAATTTGCTATTACGTTAAAATTTACACTCAAAAACTTCAGAATTTCGTTTTTACAAATTTAAGCTTAGAAAGTTTTCAATATTATTCTCTTGCGTTGCCCTTTTAAGGGATTATGTTCAATCAAAGCGTTTTTCATTGAAAATCTAAATCAAATCATTAGCCATAGACCAAATTAACAACAATTAACACATCAAAAAATGACCTTGTTTCATTCACCTTTAGAATGATGAGATTTTCCCATGAAAAATATACATGTAGAACGATAAAGAGCAGTACAGAGCAAGGTATAGATTGCGAATGAGTTGTAAATACTCAATACTGAATTGCTTATTGCAATCCACAATGTCATAAGAGTATTTTTTTAAACTTCGAGATAAATGTGCTCCATACAAGCGGGTCAACAATTTTTATATTTTTTTTTATTCCAATTAAGGATTTTTTTTATAAGGACCTTTATAAAAATACATTTCGGTCCTATCGTATGTACAATTAATTATATCAAAAGTACAAAGCAAACAAACTAAAGTTAATCAAAACAAACAAATATTACGAATAACAACTTATTTAAATCGGCCCGGAACCATAACCATACAAAAATGTACAGGTGTGATCCTTGACGGGTTAACTAAAAAAAAATAAGATATTTGGACAAGAGTAAATTATAATACCTATCTATATGTATGTTACTTGAGGCGACTTACAGCACTAAATAATGCCTTAGCTGAATCTGATGTAGGTTCAGCTAAGATTTCATTGAAAATACCCACTTCGAATCTGTTCAAGTTGTAAGTCGCCACCAGTGACTGTCTGTCTCGCTGGAAGCGGACACATTCTACCAATAAATGGTGCACATCCTCCACCACTCCACATGTGTCACAATTAGGTGTGTCAGCCTTCCGCATTATTTTTTTTATAATCAACAAAAAAAAAAAACAACTCCTCAAAGAAAACTAAAACTACTACTTTCCAACAGGATATTCTTCTTCGTTATTGCACGGTTCTTTCAGATAATTAGTATAATAAATGGACCGAATAGGCAAAACATTTAATTCAAAGTTAAAACACATAATTTTGTGCCAACATCCAATAATAACAAATCAAACTTAATTAGAACTAAATAGTCCCCAAAAGAAAAGATACGGAGCCTGTTTAGAACGCTATCTACTCAAAAATAAAATTAAAACTTTCGTCATACCAATATATACAGCACAAATGAACTAAGTAATAGCTAAATTTTAAAATTATTATTATTCTAAGAATAAATAGCAGTGTGTGACCGATCTTGCGTAGAGAACAGTATGAAATAATGCATTTTAATGAATAGGTAATATCTATATCATTTACATGGGTACTCTAAAGCCTGGGAAGCTTTCAAATATTTTGTGTTGATTGTCTTTTAGTTCTTAGATAAAACTTGGTAAACTTTATCTCCTTTCAGTTTGTTTTGTAGTCGGTTTTTTTTTATTAAACTACCATTTATAGCATTGATGAATCAAAAATAACTGTTTAATTTAGAATACATATTAATATCGGCTCATACGCTAACGTTCTTCTGACCTGTTCTGTCGTTCAAACAGCACAGAAACGCGACGGGATAAAAAAAATTAAAAATGTTCCGAGTAATACCGTAATTCTTTCTAGATCTTACAAATCGAATGTACAAGCTATTGTACATTCTGAACTGAACGTTAGTGGATGCGACGCTATTGTCATCTGAACATCCAATAACAAAATGACCCAAAATGCAGTCTTAAGCATCGATAAGTTTTCCACGTAACGTCTTCATCATTAGATCAGCAATTTTGTATTGTCATCCGAACCAGACCGGTGTGCAAAGCTAACGCGAGGCTTCTATAATCTCTATAATCTCGCAATTATATGAGCCATACAAACATAATTTACCCACAAGTCTGGTAAAGTCTTGTAAGTAAAATAGCGGAGATCATCAATCACCGACAATGCACCTACCAACTGAACTTTTCTCGGCCTTATTTATTAGGTGCGATACGCTATCTACTGTTAGAGAATCTTACGAGTTATTACATACGATAGATGCCACGGTACACGCTCATGTGGGTCTAGATCACGATAGTGGTCATAAACTAAATCTATGTTATTGTTTTAATTTACAAAGAAATTGCTAAAAGATTCAAACCAAGGGCGACTTGCGCAACAATGCCTAATCTAAGTATTTAGTGCCTAATCGATGATTTACAGACTAGTCAAATCAACAAATTTGTCAAATTTAAACATGTTTAGTTGCTAATTATATTTAGGGATTGTTATGCAAGCTGAGCTAAACCTTCATACTCCAAATGTAAAACACCATGACATTTAAATAAATACGTTGTAAGAATTCATCAATGCCGCTTGGAGTAACTAAATATTGTCAAACGAATCGGCAAAGCATAATTTATTGCAGAGCATAACACAGCTTCTTTGTTGGACTTGTTTTCCAACTATTTATCATCACAAAGACAGCTTACTGCGATCTCGATCCGTCCCCGCTTGACTGGCCAAATATATTTCAAATATCTTTTGGGAAAACAGTCTACCAGTAATATGCGGGATAGTATTGAAATTATTCGATTGGAAACTCGCGAGGGGCTACGGAGCTGCACGCGAGGCTCGCACGCCAACGCCACTTTCCCGCAACCAACATTTTACTTTCAAACGCATACATATCCCACTTTGCAGTGTCAATTATACATTATTTATTGCAGGTACACAGAGAGGGAAGAGCGAAAACCGATGAGGATTTCAAACCTACACCGATTCCGCTCAACGACTGGCATGGAGAGAAAAAAGATGCAACAGTGGGTACACTCCATAAAGCCATAGCGACTGATGTTCCAGTAACAGTCGCGGCAGTTCCCGCGCATTACTGGGAAGACGCCCTGCGCCACAGCGTTTACCTAACCCTAGTGAGGGATAAGATCGACCAGCTTATAGCTAACGACAAGTTGGAACTACACGCATCTAAAGAAGTCGACGATCACAATGTATGGGAGAAAATCAAAACGGCCCCATTTGATAGATTGAAACTTGAGGAACCGACCAATTTAGGAGACATTACTATAATGTCAAAGGGCCGTTTGTTAGAAGAAAAAAATGGTTATCGCTTCACGGAAGACGAAACTTCAAAGGAGAAGTGCGAAGAAAAATGCATGGCAGGAGTAAAGGCGTTCTGGTCTGTAAAACGCGTTAGACAAAGAGATGCTGAAACCGTTCCAGGGAAGTATCATTACGAACTGACTTTCTCGGTGAATTCCATGGCTCCTAAGAAACATAAAAAGCCGTATGACAACAAAGTTAGAACCTTCACTGTTCGAGAAGGGACTCCAGTAGAACAACCGCAGTACACCCAGCCACCCGTGTCACATGCGCCCAGACCGCAAAGAGCTGTTTGGTTCCACAAAAACATTGTTCCACAGGAACATTATCAAAGCCGTAAGAACTACCAACCGCAAGGTTTGGATAGATTCTTTTTGTCTCTGTTTTCGTCAGACGAAGATGAGCCTCCTAGGCATAAACCGATTTCGTACGCTCAACAAGGCTACCCTGGACCTCCACATTCGAAAGTAGGGTATGTTGGGTCGCAGACAGAACAGCATCAACAGAAGAAACTGACAGCATACCCTTATAAGCCGACGACATACAAGTATTCCAGACCTCCTCTAGGGCCGCCGCCGTCCGTCTCTCAAACCGAGCATCATTACATAGACTCTGATAAGCTAAAAATTCCATTCTCACCTCCGCAAATTCAATATCATTATCCCGAAGCCGATGGAAAGACAAAGTTTCCATTATTACCTCCTCAAATTCAACCTCATTATACCGATTTAGATAAAACGAAAAATCCGTACCCTCCTACAAATCAACAACAAAACACCGATTCTGATAAGACGAAAAATGCATACCTTCCTCAAGTTCAACCACCGAACACCGATTCTGATAAAACAATCATTCCTTTCTCTCAGGAAGTTCAACAATACCTAGATGATGTAAAATCTAAATATCCATTTACACCTCCACAAACCAAGTACCATTATGACTTAAAGTCTAAAGTTCAACCACCAACACAAGTACAGCATAATCAGCAGTATCATTACAGAGAACCAGAAAAGACAAGAAATCCATATCCTTCACAAGCGGACTACAGGTATCAGCCGTCAAACGTAGTCAAAACCACAAGACCGGCAATTTTACCTACACCAAACCAGCCATTAAATTTTACTATGGAAGTAACAGATAAGCTCAATGTATCTGAGATAACTACTAAGGAACCAGAGATAGCGACAGCATTCAAGCCTTATCCTAAATATCCACAACACAAGCCACCTCCAACAAAAATAAGCTACTTTCAAGAACACGTCCGACCTCCAGTATTCAACGCTCCGCCTGGAGTATTTGTGACCATAGAGAAAAAGCCGTTCAAGCCGATGCCGCCACTGAAGTACCATCAGAATCATCAGAACCATCACCTACAATCAAAACCCGGGAAGACTAGGCCTGCAGACTTCCGGCCGAGTCCGCAAGTTGTTGACATACAAATATTCTCGGACCCGGACCCACTCTCCGACGCGTTCCGACCCATGGCTGTGAACTTCGCAGATAACACTACCGACTCTTCTGAGAAAAATGTGAAAACTGACAGCGGTAAGCATAAACCAGTTCAACATAAGAACCCTCATAAATCGAAACCTCCGAAAAAACACGAACTGATAAAATCTCAACGAACAACTACGAGCACACCCGACATCATCACTGTACAAAGCCAGCCAATCGAAGAAACTGACTCGATGGACTGGGCTAACAATCTCCTGAACGCATTTGTCAAAACCACACCAATGGTTTCCCATTCAGCGAGCAATATCACTGAAGCCACTACACCATTCCAGCTGACCACTACTGAGTCTGATCCAACAACAACAGTTACGTTAGCAACAACTACAGAGGTCAAAAAACAAGAGAAGACGACAACAACTCCTAGACCCACAAAGCGAACACGACCACCACCTAAGTTTACAAAACTAGAGAAGGCGAAGAAGCATAAACGCATTACTACTACTACTACGACCACCACTTCGACGACAACTACGAGTACTACAGAAAGGCCTCGATTCAAAAGACCGATGCCAGATTTAACACCCCAAGCTAGCTCTGCTGCGACAGGAACGACAAAACCAAAGTCAAAAACACAAAATGATACTACCACAACCCCTACAAGTGTAAGAGTTACAAACGCAACTACTACATCAACGACGCCACGTCCTACAACTACTTCTCGACCAACATCCACTACAAAACTGACAACAACGACTAAATTCACCACAACAACGCAAAGCCCTACCCCTGAAACCGAACCATCAGTTGGAACAACCCAGCCAAAAGTAAAGAATAGGTTTAGACAATCCACGGTTATGACAAAAGGCACGTCGGTCAACCACGACAAATGGAGTTTGCCCGCCATGGACAATAATAAGACCAGACAATCCAGCGGCAAATACCAGCAAAGGCGCAAAGGATCCAACTTCCAAGGATATGTATCATCAACTCCGAAAAACGTCGACGAAGATCATCACAAAGAACACATTGATCTTGCTTACAATTCCAATGCAATCGAAATTAGTAGTACAACTGAAATGTTGCTAGAAGTGATTCCTGTAACGCCAGAACCGCCTAAGGCCGACGAACCTCAAGCAGACGAATCAGATTATCCAAGCGGAACAGAAGAGACAGAAGTAGATTCAGATGAAAGTGATGAAGATGACGAAGAATCAAAAGACCAGAGTGAGTTTATATTCAGTACTCAAACGGAGTCTTTTGTTCAAAGTAACGAAGTCATCGAAAATCAAGACGTGAAACAAGATACTGTAGTCACCACAGCGCATGCGACAATCAAAAACAAAACTAAATGTAAAAAGAAAAAGCATATGAACCTCACGACAACTGAGGAACCAATGTTTGATGATGAGTCAGTCGAGATATCAGAAATAGTCACAACAACGACAGAACAACCAACAAAACAAGCCACAACAACAGAGACCGATATTTTCGCCCAAATCTTTGGCGGCTACACTGTCGCAGGGCTCTCAAACGACAACAAAACTAAAGAACCTCAAGGAGAAGGAAGTGAGAACAAAGAACGTTTCGCGCAAATCGACGACGATTTAGAAGACTTCCTAGACTCTTTGGAGGGAAAGAAACATGACGATGAAACAAATGACGACCAGTATGACGAGGATAGTGATGACGATGATTATTCGGCGCTGAACACTGAGGAAGAAAGCAGGAGATCAAGGCACGCTGATGTCAACTACGAGGAGTACCGCGACCGCCCTTACAGTTTCCTAGAATTAATGGCCATGGAATAGACTGAATTTACTTATAACCCGCGCCAATGAACCGATATGGCCTCCGATGGGAGTTATCTGGTCCCCTAAAGCTGTAAAAACGGGTGCCAGCATTGTAACGGCTAGATCCCTGATCAGGCGAACTGAATCGAGTAGAATCGCAACGTTGACGAGTTACGCAATCAGGTCGTCGCGAATTCACGCAGATTCGTGGTAAAAATACTCGAAAGTAAGCGTCTCATCGATATTTATACAAACCTATTAGACTCAGCCTGCCAAATATGAGGAGCTAGCATGCCAGTGTTGCTAATTAGCAACCATTTTATTGACGCGGGTTGTTCCAACAAATGTGTATATTCATTACTTTAGCCTAATCAATTTATTTCATCTTCTATCTGGCGAAGCGTAAACCACCTATTTATAACAGTGAATTTACCATACAAATATGAAAGAGGCATTTAAAATCAAATCTCAATGCAGTTTTAGTCGACTATAACCGGTGTGTAAATATTTCTTTTAGCTAGGTAAGTTTAGACTAAGAAGAGTATTTGTGAAATAAATATTTGTTTATTGGTTATTTGTTTCTTTGCCAAACGTTTATTACAATTTGCTTATTATATATTCAAATCAGGAAGAAAAAAATATTCACCTACGGATGTATCTAAATTTTAGATAAATTCCCTTCTAGTGAGTGGAAGGATGTTGGTAAATTTGAATGAGCTAGTAATCAACCCTGGTGTCGGTTGTTTTTGTCAGGGTCACGGTGAATTTATCATAATTATTAGTTAGATACCACGGAACTAAATGTAAAGAATTTTAACGTCGTGCCAATTTCATGGGACGAGATATTCCATGGGGATTATAAAATACGGTAAACGATATTTTTTTTTCGATTTTCATTAGCCTCTAGCAAAGTAAAACGCATAAGCTTAAACTATAAAATAATATAATTGTTACCTGCTCCTTCCATGGAGTATTTATAGATGGGCTCAGGTTTGGGAGGCACTAGTGACGCGAATGCTTCAGGCGTGATTTCTTTTATTCTTTGGTGGTATGCTAATCTGGAAAGTCATCAAACATTTTAAGAAAATATAACACAGTAAACTAAATTATAAGTTTACTTTAGGGCACTTTAGGACTGGCATAGTTCATACAAATTAACTAAATAAGATTAATGTAATAAAAACTATGCAAATTAAATCAAACTCAAAATATTTTTATTTTTTAAAATCACAAGGATCACTTTGAAACGTTAATTTTACTGTTCTTTCGCAGCCAAGCCAGGAACCAACACGGTAAATATCCTGATTTAGATTAACCTATATCGACCCACTGCTGGGCAAAGCGACGACCTCCGTGGCGCAGTGGCCGAATAGCCAGCTGAGACGCAGGAGGTGGCGGGTTCGATTCCCACCGCGGAACAAATGTGTGCATGATCTACAGATATTTGTTCCGGGTCCAGATGTTTTTCTATGTATTATAAGTATGTATTTAAAAAAAATAAGTATATAAGTATTCTATCAGTTATCTGGTTCCCATAGTACAAGTTCTGCTTAGTTTGGGGCTAGATAGCACTTGTGAAATGTACAGCAATATATTTATTTATATTTTAAAGGTCTCCCCCAAATCCCTCCATTCATCTCTGCTCTTAGCTAACCCTAATCAATTCTTAAAGGCGTCCAGATCGTCCCGCCAATAGATAAAATTAATAAAAGGGTAAAATACACATACATGATGTGTTGATTCTACCTACTGTAAAGAGAGACATCAATAGCTATGGCTGGGCAATATTGCCGATAAAAATAGCTCATACAGAAGCACTTTTATAATACCACTTTACACTTCATCTGACATTTTCAACCAATAAAAAGTTAGACACTCGCTGCACATGCAAATTCAAGTATCAATTTACAAAAAAAAATACATCGGTTTTTGAAAATAAGTACCTTAGACATTTCCCAAGTACTTCTCTGATGAACCTTGGCTTGGGGTGCTCAGCATCCAGTTGAGTGCACCCTTCCCAGTCCTCCCAGGACCAACGGTATTGGAAATTACTCAAATGATATGAGAACCAATTCACAAATCTGAAATTAAGATAGTTGCCACTAGAGAGTAATCATGTATGGTATTATTAACTACCAGAATTGGCCTTTTACACCACTATAAATAATTTCTATTCTAGTAATATTGGTGGCTTGAAAATATAATTTTTTACAGGACATTTTTCCTTTAATCTGACAGTGGAATCAAATGACCCTGAAAAGTCTAATAAACAGATTCTTACCTATCAAAACAAGCCACGTTCATAGTATCAATCCTCATAAACAATATCTCTGTAGCCTGAGCCAGCACTTGAGGCATTGTGGAAGGCTGGAGCTTACACAGCTCAATGAAAATAGACCCATAGCATATCTCCAGGTATCTAGGCCTCGGCAGGTTGAATAGCTCAGCAAATATGACCTCTACGATACAATACTCTAAGGGTATCTTTGCTTTGTACGGGAAGCATATCAGCTGGGCTGCACATTCCTTTCTCTCTAAATGATGAGCTTCTAAGATGTTGTGGAGATGCTCCTCGATTAGGAATCTCTCAATGGAATGGGCTCCGGGCAGTACCGGGCCATCGGGGCAGTCAGTGTAGTCGAACATGCGAAAGATTACTCTAGGCATGGGGTAGGTGTCACTGTCATTGTAAGGTGGTGGCTGAAATATAAGAAATAGATTAACATTTCGTATATTTTTGTAGTAGTTGATAAAAATTTCAAAAAATGTTGAGAAAAAGGAGAAAAAGTACTTTTGTTGGATGGAATTAGGTTTGGGACACCTTGTATTAAATTACCTGAATTGAAGGAAGAGTATGCTGCAAAGCCTCACAAAGAATAGAGTCAAAAGCCAGGTAGGGCCTCGGAATATGTTTCTCAGACCAGTTGTCCTGTTTCAACTTCCTTATCTGGGCCCAAAGGCAGTCCAAGTACTCTTCTTGCAAATGAGGAGTATCAGCTGACCAAACTTTTAATGCTGGCCAGTGTTTCTTGCTGCGCTTATTCAAAAACACTTCAATAGTGACCATTAGGTGATCCAGCTGGGACTCTTTCTTCTCATACAACTCACGGCCAACCCAAGGTAAAGCAGATAAAACAGCAAACACAAACCAATCTCTTCGAACTTGAGGCACACTATCCTCGTTGGCACAGTCAACTAAGGTCTCTAGCAACGTCAGTAGAGAAGATGCAGCTAAAACATGGCAGTTCACCAAATCAGATATGAACCTCAGGCAGTACCGGGCGGCATTCCACTTGCCAGTCTTCAAGTTTTCTTTGAATGTCTTCACTATGTACTCCACAAATTCACCACCAAAGTTGTAGTTCTTAGCATTAAGTAAACCAACCAGAGTAGCGTAGATGGTACATTTCTCGGGCATGCGTATAGCACAGTCCGTCAGAATACGAAGAATTTTCACTCGAAAGGTACTCAGGTCCGCTTCCAGGACGCTTGCTAAGCCTTCTAGGTTACTCTCTAAACTAGAACTGCTCTTCTCTCCAACCCGTAAAATGAGGGACTCCAATCTATCTTCGATCTCTTGGTTCTCTGAAACGCGTCGCCTTTTGCGATGGAGACGTTCTGAAGAAAAACAAACCAGTGATGTAGCAAACCCGAGAAATTAGACATAACCTTAAACTAAATTTTTGATAACTTACCATAACCATCTTCTTCTTCGTGTCCCCTTCTGCGATTCATTATCACTTGAGAGAATTGGAAAGCTACTCAGAAATAGAACAAAAGCAATCAATTCAATTTGCCAACAAACAGATTCTTCCTCGGCAAAAAGTCAAAACTATAGTGTTGTGTTGTACTAAATAGTGAGTGATGATAAGTAAGAATCATTGATATGAATTATTGAATAGTGTGACGTGTATAGTGTATCGATTAATCGATCAGAAGTTACAACAGTTTTTGGATGGCATGGCCGCCTGCGGAACTTCGAATAGCACTGTGCGCAAGTTTAAAAACCTTTTTGATTTGTAACATCTTTCCTCTCGGTTTATGGAAGTGATTTTGCCAAAAGGGACGGAAATGTGTAACAGGAAACCGGGGAAGTGCGCGCTATTTGATTTGATCAATGAACACGCGCGGTGGTCAGATGTTACACATCACATGCGACTACTGTAAGGCTCGTTGTTTTTTTTATTTCCTTTATGGCAAATGTACAACCGTGCGATGCCATTAAAAAACCTAGGCTGACGATCAGGGATGTTGCAAATATTCGCATCCGCATTCGCAAATGCAGAGCCTCCGTATCGATTTGGACTTGTTTATCTTGTATCCGCAACAATCAATGCGGATGTTCATCCGGATGCAGATGTAGCGCAGGTCACGACAAGAATTAAATTGGGTGGGGCTTGCAGTGCCGCGTGCCATGGGCACGTGCTGTTTGACCAATAGGAGCGAAGATTTCGGTCACAAGGTCCGACGCGTTTGTTATTGTTTAACATTTGTATCTCGTAAATCAATCATACATCGTGTTTACTTGCGTTTATCGTATGAAAATTGCAATTTTTGGTGTTATTATGAGTAGTGAGTATTGTATTTTAAGCTAGTTTTCTGCAGTTAATAGTTTATATTTTTGTTTTATTACTCCACTAAAACGAGGTTTCTTAAAAAAAACTTAAGATCTGCATCCGCATCCGCATCTGCGGAAGTGAGACTTCAAATATTCACATCCGCCTCCGTATCCGCGAATGTAAAAAAAATTACCAATTTTTTGCACTAAACGATATCATCATCAATACTCTCTCATAAGGTGGTACGATTCCTAAACAAATCTTCATTGGCGTTTCACTAGATAACTGAACAGTAGAAATGTCTGAACATATGCGTATCAAATTACTTAATAATCAGAATAGAATTAGTCGTAATATTCCCGCAAAATCAATAAAATTGCATACTTCATAAAATACATTATAATTAGCAAAAAAACGTGGATAAAAGTTATAATGATGAATATTTAGATACCTATATAATATTGCAATTTTATAGACTTTACAGAATATAAATCAAGCTAAATAAGTACATAATTCAAGATTTAAAATAATACAGAAATTACTGCGGCTATGGCCGTAATATTGGTACTATCCTAAAAAAACTGAAAATGAGTTAGATTGATTATTTAAATGTTTTGTAAATGTATCTACCAACTTTGTTTTGTAAAAAATACATGATTTTAGGTACAAATTTATAATTTGATTTTTAATTAATAAAAACCTATTTTAACCATTTTATATATTCTATATAATAGTACTGTACCCTTACCAATTTAGAGGCCAACTCTATGTACCGATTTCGCATTTTGTTGTTCAAAAACCGTCTCAAGCGAGACTGAAGTTCGAGACCACTCACTCACTGCTGATTTGACTGCTTCGCTCGCTCATTCTTTTCCCTTACCTCCCTACGAAGCAGTGTTGCCAGATGTACAATTTGTATCGTATTCGTTTGTCGAAGACTACGACTCGTAGTCGCTTTTTACGCTTTTGCTGTAAGACTTCAGAGGTGGCGTGGACTATAACACCAAAATTGTCGTGATGGTACAATTTTTGGAAGATTTTGATAGTCCGTACTTTAACCCACCATAAACCGCTTACAAACGCTCTTTCCATATCACTACTTACCAAGTTCTCAGCTCCGTCAATCATTATAAACAAAAAGCCGCAATAGACTCAATAATGAAACCTTCTATGGCATTATTTATTACAAAACAACATGTTATACGTTTTGGGCGCTGTAAAAATTATGAACCTGCTCCCGAAACGCTCAATTTGATAAATAGTAAAATTTGTATATGACGTACCTAATAATTAAACATCTTTCTATAATTTAAATAAACCTAAAAAAAATCATGAAAATTCTTTATTATACCTTACAAGCTAGACACAACAGATTTAAAGAAATAAGCAAATTAAAGTAAGCATAATGGGCGGTCTTATCGCTTAACAAAGCGATCTCTTCCAGATAACCTTTGGACGGAGAGGATCATTGCTTAATGGCCAAGATGTAAAAAGAATAAACTTAATAACAGAAAAAGAAAAAAAACTTAACCCTAAATAGTTATATACATACATATAAGGTACATAAATAATTTTAAATAAATAAATATCATATATAAAATAAATACATATGTACTTACATAAAATAAACTAAAAACTTAAATATAAACTTACATTAATAATATTAGAGATCAGATGGATCACGACTCTTCATGGAGATAAAAGTTTTTGAGTCTAACTTTAAATACGGAAGGTGAGAGGGATTTGGACCGGAAAGGCGTTCCATAATCGGAGCTTGGACGGAAAAAGAGTTTGCATAGAAACTGGTTCTATGTATCGGGGTTTTGAGAAGGAGGTTTTCAGAGGATCGGAGTGTATGGGAATTTGGGCGAAAAACTCGAAGCGTTCCTTCATATTATTCATATTCTTTATTTGCGACACGAAATCAGTTACGTACAAACATCTTAAGATTAAGTATTGTGTAGTAATCTAAATGACATGTACCCTGTTAGGGCGTGGCAAAATCTATAATTGCATTTTAAAATGCGCACTAAAACTTAAACTTATATAGGTAGACTTTATAATATTATGTATTATATAGTAGCTAATATTCTAATATTAATGTACAAATTAGATAATTACACTATTGTATAAACTTAACGGGTACCTATCTACCTAGGTATACCTGTACGTCATTCGTACCTTATTAGGTTTTAGATTAAATTTCTGAAATTAATTACACATTAAGTTTTTACCTAAGCATATTTCTTTGTTACATTATAATATCACATTATCCTTCAGGATAACAAGGCGTGGAAGGATTACGAAGGATGTTGAATAGTAGGGATAGGATGTGAGTATTCCGGCGAAGTCGAATGGGGAGCCATTTGAGTTTATTACGAAGTTCGGAGATGTGGTCGTATTTCCGAAGTGCGAAAATAAACCTTATGCAAAAATTTTGAAGACGCTCAAGCTTATTGAGCTGCTCCTCCGTGAGGTCAAGATAGCAGGAATCAGCGTAATCTAAAATTGGGAGAAGAAGAGATTGTGCAAGCGCAATTTTAGTAGCTATCGGAAGAAAGTTTCGCAGTCTCCTGAGCGAACCAGCAGAGGCAAACAGCTTCCGGCTCACAGATTCGAGATGAGGACCCCACGACATACAGCTATCCATGAAGATGCCCAAATTTTTCACAACCTTTGAGTAGGGAACAGTTACATTATCAAACTTAATTTGAGGGAGTGTTGTGTAGTTGATTTTCGATAAGGTGCGTGAACTGCCTAGTATGATGGTCTGTGTTTTATTAGGATTAACTCTTAATCCATAAGCCTTGCTCCATTCACCTATATAAAGCAGGTTATTATTAGTAACGATGATCGCATCAGGCAACTCATTAAGTGGAGCCTGGGTATAAATTAGTGGTGTAAAAATATGTACGATTTTTTTTTATTCTCATTTCCCTAAAGAGTATGATTTTTTTCCATATTTGTGTACGATCGCTCCGCAAAAACATCTGGCAACATTGCTTCCAAGTTCCAGGTTCCCAAATTTTTTTGTCCTCATACTCATAGGGCTCGGCTCCCTCTTACTTACTTTATGATTTTATAAACTTAGCTGCAATATAATCAATCTGTGATTCCATCCCCAACCCATGCAACTACTCTAGCTTTTCCAGGCTTATAGACTCGATTCTAGTGATGTGCCGAGTCGCTGTTTTGGTGGATCGAGTCGACTCGAGTCAGTTTATACGGTATTCGAATCATGACTCGATTCCCTGGTTCGAGTCTAGGCTCGAATTCTATGTTAGGTATTCGAATATTGACTCGAGTCCGGCTGGACTCGAGTCTAGAAATTCGAGTCCAGAATTCGAGTCTAGAAATTCTAGTCCAGAACTAGAGTCCGATTTTAGAACAAAGGGGAAAATTGAAACCAAGAACGGGATAGGGATAATATCTATCGGTAATTTTAAGTAGGTAGTGTACTCGCGCGGGCTGAGCACAAATGTGTGCGCTTCTCGAGTTTAAAGGTTAAATAAATTCACTCAGTAGTACTCAGTACTCACAATAACTGCTAACTGACATAAAACAAAGTAATCTAAACAAAAAGTTGCAGGTTCAAACTTGTTTGTATTTTATTATGCCCGCGCCACTTCATTGCTTATGTAAACCGTTTGCGAGTACGAGCGGGTGAACCAAACTCGAATACGAGACTCGAGTCAGTTGGACTCGCATAAATAGAATCAAGTTAGCGAGTACGAATCGATTCTTCCTGACTCGAGTAAGGGAATCGAGTCCGGCGTACTCGAATCAAAATAAATTGGTATTCGAGTAGGCGAGTTCCAAAGCAGGAATCGAGTCTGACTCGAGTCTAACCGTACTCGGCACATCGCTACTCGATTCTACATCGATTTTCCCCACACTAGAAACACTTTTCCCTTAACTTCAAATGATAGCAAACATTTCGTTTTGTAGTTATTTTATAAAGTTACAAGCGTAGATCGTTATGTCTTGTAATTATGCAGATGGATTATCACCCTACGAAAACAAGGGGATTCTTGGCATTCCAGAAGTAAGTATCATTCATGTTTATTGTTTTTGTCACAAAGAGAAGATACTCGATAGAGGTAGGTTTCAGGATCAGATTCACTAGTTTTCCAAAGCAGACAGGCAGTCATAAGATCATCGTCACCTCCCTGCCAGTGGGAGGGAACTTTATTTTATCACAATACATTGGGATCACTGTCATACAATTTAATTTATTTATTGTTAACACGCGTGGTTTGTCCATAAAACATTACTTTCCTTCTGCGCAGTCGGGTAAAAAGTAGCCTATGTTTTAATCCCGATCTTAATCTATCGATACACCAAATTTCATAGAAATCGGTCCAGCCGTTCTTGAGTTATGGTTTAATGTTAATGGAGTAATGGTTTAATTAGCCTGACTTTGTTTTATACATTTAGATTTAATCAACACGGTGAGAATTAATTACATTAATTAAATATTTTAGGTACATATTATAGTTTTATAATAATCAACAATTCATATAAATACAGTTCAAATAATATTGTCATGAGTGAAATATGAAACTAATAAAAATAAGGATATTAAAAGTTGAATTCATAACAAAAAAAAACTTAAGAATTAAACTAACATGTCACAATCATACAACACACTCACAGGACTTTGGTCCATCCATCCGCAAACAAGTCACACCCAGGATAAGCATCGATGAGAGCATTGAGCTCGTTGAGGAGGCAGAGCATGGGTGACTATCAACCTCCACACCTTACACACAACTGTGATATTGTTGCAGAAATTTGAGCCTGCAGAAGAGTTGGATAAAAAATGTGAGGAGCTAGCTCAACTCATCAGTCAAAGCAAGCATGTGGTGGTCCACACAGGAGCAGGCATCAGCACTTCAGCTGGGATACCAGATTTCAGGTCTGAGCCCTTCGCCTATACTCCATTATGTTTGGCACCTAAAAGTCAACAGTGATTGCCTTAATACTGAAGACTAAGATCTTTTGGTACCTTGTTATATAATTATAATAAAATAATACACTCAAAACACTAAAACTGATCATATTTTTAAATTTCAGGGGTCCAAATGGAGTCTGGACTTTAGAAAAAGAAGGAAAGAAGCCTACCACAGATGTGTCATTCAATAATGCACGACCAACCAAAACACACATGATTCTGAAGAAACTGGTAGAATGCAACAAAGTGCATTACATTGTAAGTCAGAACATAGATGGATTGCATTTGAAGTCAGGATTGCCTAGGAAATATTTGGCAGAACTACATGGAAATATGTTTGTTGATGAATGTAATATGTGTAAAAGGTAATTATAGTAACATATTACAAACTTACCTGAAGCTTTTGATTCTGTTTCATAACTTGCTAGATACATAATCAGAGAAACTTAAGTTGTATAGTTTATTATTTCTCTGTTTCTCTGTGGACATGATTATATTTTAATTGCAGTTTGAAAGTAGGTATTACATTTTTGATTATCATTTGTAACTTAGGGTTGTATGATTGGTCCTATTGTGTTTCTAATCTATATCACTGATATAACTCATCTTACCTCATTATTTGCATCTTTTGTATCAAAGACGTGCAACAATCTTTTTTGACTTGAATTTAATTTCACAGACAATTTGTCCGGCACACCCCTAGTGAAACAGTGGGAAAGAAAACCTCTGAAGCACCATGTTTAGCAGAAAAGGTCTCTGGAAGACCCTGTCGAGGGAAGCTGTATGACACAGTACTAGACTGGGAACATGAGTTACCAGAAAAAGACTTGTGTATGTCTAACTGGCATTCAAGGTAAGTCAGACACAGTCTATGAAACATGCAACAGTCTTCAAATCGCAAGTGAATAGGTTTCTTCTAGGCAAGCGTGTACCATCGTAGACTGCATCATCGCTTACCATCAGACGAGATCGTGGTCAAACGCTAGCCTATAATTTACACTAAAAATTAATAAACTAGTACAATAACTTACTAAATTGTGGTTTTTGATTGCAGCATTGCAGACCTGAGTATATGCTTGGGAACTACACTTCAAATTGTTCCTAGTGGAAATCTGCCCCTAGAAACATTAAAATATGGAGGACAACTGGTCATCTGCAACTTGCAACCAACAAAACATGTATGTATTAAGTACTAGCTGTTGCCCGCGACTTCGTACGCGTTACACTACTAAATGTGTGGGTAACCTAGAAATAAAGCTAAACTCGCTGTTGCAACTTGACATTCCATTTTTATCCCATGGGAACTGATTTATAAGATAAAAGGTAGCCTATGCGGTAATCCAGGTTATAATGTACGTATATGCCAAATTTCATCGAAATCGGTTCAGCCGTTACGATGTGATTGAGTAACAAATAAATAAATAAACAAATATCCAAACTTTCGCATTTATAATATTAGTGTGATAAATGGTTAAAATCAAATTTTTATACCATTCAACTTTTTTTACTCATTTAACATTAATTACAAACTCTGGATGGACTTGAGATGCGGGTTTGATTTCTGGGTTTGGCAAATGTTTTCATGATCTACAAATATCTGTGTTATGGTGCCATGGTACTTAAATGTCCTGATATCCGCACACAAGATAAAAAATCCTAGTGGGTGTGGGTGATTTCATTTGAAACTGTATTTTTTTTTTTTAGGATAACAAAGCAGATCTCATTATAAGCTACTATGTAGATGAAATATTAGAACGTGTGATGAAAATACTAGGACTTGAAATACCAGAATTCTCTGAAGATGCCAATCCATCTAAGATCCCTTCGGTTGTAGACTGGACGCTCAAGAAAAGAGAAGTGAAGACTTTAGCGAAAATGTACAAAACTAAATGCAAAGGAATTAAAAAAATTCGTAAACTGACCAAGAGGAGTAGAACTGCCACAAAGACTATACAATTAGAAATACAAATAAGAACTTGTAGGAAGAAAATAGTTAAACAAATAATGTGACTGAATATATCGGATTAAGAATTTTTTTATAAGTATCAAGGTTTTATGAATAACAGATATTAAATTGAACAATTTAAGTCAAGTGTCAATAATTGTGTTTAATACCATTATATTAATGTATCTCATTAAAATAACTCTCAAAAGTATGCAAACATGTTTGTAGGTATTTATATACTTAGTATTAATATGATGGTTTTTGGACTTGATGAACAAAAAATATAATAACTTAAATAAAAATCTTTATTAACATACTATAATCTCTTATTTACATGTAACATATTTATTAAAATGCAATAGGAATGTCTAAAATCTGTACAAATTACAAATACTAAAGTATAAAAAATACATCTACATTATACCACAGAGCAGTATAATTTAAACTAGTCTTTGATTATACTAAGGCCGCAAATTCGTAACGGGGCGGTGCGTGCAGCCGAGCTTTGTTTAAAGAGTGACATCAGAACGTTGGGCCCCGCTCGCTAGGGATCTGGTTTCCAAGTCAACTTATAGCCAAGACTTTGTAGTTCCCGGAAACAATATTCCCTGAATTTTTAGTTCAGAAGTTATGAGAATTTATCTAGGTACAGTCAGAAATCAGGCTGTACCGCCCGGCTGGATCTCGGAAACTAAGGATTAAGGGGACACCGGAGGGGAATCGCCCATACAACACGTACTATCAAGATCATTTCTAATTGTAGCATATTTCTACCATAATAAGGTATTATTTTAATTTGAATAGTATTTATCTAGGTTCCCGACCATATATTAGATCAAAATACTTACCTAAAATGAAATAGAAGCGTATCGCATTCTGCATGTTTTTACGTCATAAAAGACCTGTTTTCAACCTATAACGTATCCTAGTCATGGGAACATAGATTATATCGTCTAGTTACAGAATAACAACACAATGAGAAAAATACAACAAGTTTTCAGTCATAATTTTTAGTCTTAGTGAACACGGTCAAAATCAAATTTAGAATCGTTCTATTGCTATCACTGTCGCTCTGCGTGGCTAAACTAACAGTTTAGCACTAAACAGGGATAGCGATAAGGAGGGAGGGGAAGTTTTTGACGAGGCCAAATTGAAGTTGCGCTCGGGGTTCGCCGGCTTCTTAAGAGATTCAGGGAATATGATTTTCAGAAACTACAAAATCTTAGCTAAAGTTGACGTGGAAACCGGATCCCTAGCGAGCGGGGCCCAACGGTCTGATGTCAATGTTTAGAGCGTGCGCGCTCGTCTACTGAACGTACGGACTTCTCTCTTGGTGTATTCGTAGCAGCGTGTATTTAAGCGGCGTGATCAGTGTTCGGCGTTTTAACGAGCGTATACACACGGCTACACATCTTATGCTAGCTATACACTATAACTTCCAGTATAAGCTGACCTCGCATTGTGTAGGCTTTTCGTAGAATGAGAGGTCAGCTTAGGCCGGGACTTCACCAAAGCGGAGACGAGACGAGCGGAGAGATGTGTTTTAAACAACCAATAGAATTGTGTTATTGACACATCTCTTCGCTCAGCTTCAGTGGAGATCGCTGTGCGGAGATGTGTAATATTAGTATGGCGCGATGGAAGCGGAGATGTGAGCTATGCGCGGACGACGCGCAGTGGAGACGAGAGATGTGGTGTGTCCGCTTTGGTGGAGTCCCCCGAGCTGAATGCGCGTTGTATGTATGTATGTATGTTTGTTCGTCCGAGGATAACTTTCGAAGCGTTTATTCGATCATCGTGAAATTTGGTATATAGGTAGGTAGTGTTGGCACAATTTTGGTGTGACTAAATAAGCTAAAAATGTGGGGGGGTTGTTGAGATATTGGGGTTCAAGAGGGGTAAAAGAAACAAAATGAGACTATCCTATCCGGGCAAGTGGCACGTCTAATAAAAGGTCTTTGTGAGTACATTTCGATCCCGTTTTTACTTTTAGTTTAAACCTTGTAGTTTTTAGGTTATTAGCCATAACAAAAATTGAACATTGACATAATTCACAGGGTACACCAGTGACCCCACAGTGTTGAAACTTGGTATGCGTGTAGCTTTAGTGACCCAAATATAGACAAAAGTCTGAAATCCAGAATTAATGCAATTTGTACCCCAAAAAAGTGCAACCACATGACATGAACTCCTGCTACCTGTAATTTGAATTAAACTGTAGGTTAAGTTATTTGGTTAAATATTTCGTGGCACTATTTTTATAGTCAAAGATTACAAATAATATTTATTTGTTTTAATCGGAGACTCGCGAGATCTAAGTTTGGGGCGACCCACTAGTTATTTCAATCTTGAAAATTATATTTGTCAACCAATTTATGTTCAAGGACGAGGGACTTCTGCCTTGAAGCAGACTTCAACAAAGGAACCAAGTTAACTGATAGGAAATCAATGTGACTAGAGGCAACACCAAATTATCGACTTGTTCTGTTCTTGCTTCCACCAGTCCCGATATGGTGGCGGCGACCGCCGTTCTGATGAGGGCATTATGGGAATTTATTAATTCTGAAAAGAAAATATAACTTCATTAACAGCATTGCGAAGCGCTCAGTGTAGTTTGCTTAGTTGTCAATAGTTCAACTAGGTCAAGTAACGTTCCGCGCGGTAACGTGGGTGACCGCTAGTGACATTATGACATTACTGAGTACTTAGATTAGAAAATTCTTTATTGCACTAATAAAATAATACATAGGCGAACTTAATGCTAATTAGCACTTTCTTCCAGCTAACCTTTGTGTAGTGTAGATAAAGTGCTAGTGCCAGAAAATAGAAAGGTAAACTAACTTTAGCTTAGGTACACACGGCTACACATCAAGCTATAGGTTTCCAGTATAAGCTGACCTCTCATTCTCCGAAAAGCCTACACAATGCGAGGTCAGCTTATACTGGAATTGTATAGCTTGATGTGTAGTCGTGTGTACTATAAAATAAATTTATTAAAATTATAAATAATAATAATACACATACATAAACGAAATACACAAATATACCTACATAAAGTGCTCAATTTTGTTGGACATCTTGAAGAGAGATAAAATGCATGGCAGTTAAAATACTCCGATATTAGGGTTGGGCCACTAACTCATACGAACTCGCTTAGTTTTCTGTGATAAATTTAACTAAAATAAAATATAGCTTAAAAGCTTCCTCCCGGGCCTTCGCGCGCGTGGATTGCCAATACTCATACTCATTTATTCAACCCGTAGGGACACAATAGAACACTTGATTTATGTCAATAATAGATAGGTACTTAAATAATTACATAGGCTTTATCTACCTAGTATACCTAATAAAAACATTACATTATTTTACTCTCCTTCTGCGCAGTCGGGTAAAAAGTAGTTCATATCTCAATCCCGATAATAATCTATATATAAAATTTCATCGAAATCGGTCTAGTCGTTTAGTTGCGAAAACGTAACAAACAGAGATACAAAATAATTTTCGAATTTATAATAACAGGTCTAAACCTATGAAATTGCCGTTCTTCAGTACTGGTCATTTCAAATAGAAAAAAAAGTTTGGAATGGCTTTGTATTCTAAATTCAAATTAATTTTATTTTAAAAACATGACATTCTTTTTACAATCTCAGTCTTTTGTTTATTGATTACATAAAGTGATGATAGTACAAAATGCCTTTGAAGAGTTTGTTGCCTCCCGTCCAGCTCATTTTTACAAGAAGGGCCTATTATACAAACTGTCGATGCGTTGGCAAAGATGCGTCGATTATATTACTTTGAATAACAGAAATAAAAAAGTTTCATAGGTAAAGACCTAATATTAGTATGGAATGAATTATATAACAGCATTGAGAAGCGCTGCGTAGCTTGTTTAGTTCAAACAGTTCAACTAGGGTAATGTTCCACGCGTTAACTAATAACGCTAACGTGGCTGAAGTCAAAGTTAAAATCTTTTATTCATTAAAACCACAAGGATCACTTTGAAACGTCAATTTTACTGCCTGTTACTTCGCAACCAAGCCCGGAAAGAAAGACTGGTTGTTTTTTTAATGATCCTTTTAGAATACATAACAATAAAGAATAGTAGATTATTAACCAAGGGGATAAAGCAGTGTCTTCTGGCGCGGGTGACGATTTAAATCGCTAGCGTAACGAAGGACTCGAGGTTTACTCCCGAGCGTAGCGAGGGTGTTAAAAGCTTAAATCACGAGCGAAGCGAGGGATTTAAGACGAGTCCTGAGTGTAGCGAGGGATTTAAGTTCACCCAAGACTAAGACAGCTTTATCACCGAGGAAAATACTCTACTTTTCGTACCATTTGCGAAAAAATTAACACAATAATAATATGAGATAAGCATTTATTAAAAATAATGACAATTAAAATAAACTTAACGTTTATGTATTTGAAGAAAACAAAAACGCGGCAAATTCCTAGACTAATATTTTTTTGTCGGAAAAGCAAAGGCAGCAAGCTCATACGGCCTCGTCGGTTTTCGTAATTTTATTTAATAATCATAACTGCATAATAAATGCGTATTCCTTTTTCAAAAGGATGTATAATGCTTTATATACAAACTCAATGGTGTAAACACAGATGTAGTTCAGTATAAATTTCGGTAAGTATTCCAAATTTAAATCACATTCTCCCCCTAGAGGATGAATGAAATTCAGTACAATTTTCTTTCTCTGTTTTTAACAGATTAAAAATGACTATTGTTATGTTCGCTTTTTGTGGCATAGAATGTCATTTTTTTGAGCAAATGGTACGAAAAATAAATTACGTCTAAACTGTAACATTTTAGAACAAGTTGGAGCAATTTCAATCCCAAGCTTCTCTATCGAAAGATAGTGTAGCTTACAATCAGTAAAATAATGTTCAAAATCGGTTCAGTATTTCTAAAACTACAACAACAAACTGTCTAAAGACCACGAAGTTTATAAATATAGTAAAAAAATATTTTTAAATTTATTTTATTTTTAACCTGTGTTGTCCCACTGCAGGGCAAAGGCCTCGCTCCCTTCTTTCCAGTTTTTTTTGTCCCCTGCTGTAGTGGGCCAGTCTGGTAAATCCACATCCAAGTCGTCACGCCATCTCCGTGGTGGTCTGCCGCGTGGGCGTGTTGCGTTAGGGATCCAATCAGATAATATTATCTATGCCCATAGATAGATCTTTGCACAATTTTTAATTATTTTTTTGAATACTACTTATATGGCAAACGAGCTTGCAGTCCACCAGATGTTAAGTGACTACTGCAGCCCATGGATATCCACATAGAATTCAAAACAAGCTATTATGTTGTCTTGATATCTATGTGGATATGTTGCCATACTATAGGACTTAGCTGTTATGTCTATGTGCCAGTAATTACAGGAACATACCATTACCATCTAACCGGAACACAGCAACTATTTGGCGGCAGATAAAATTAGTCGAGAAAAAATGTAACTTACTGAAAAATTGCAGCGCATAAACTGCCGACAGTTGCGACAAAATGTTGAATGCAGTCCCTTCCATAGATTTGTTGCTATCTGAAAAACAAGAGGAACTTTAGAAAGTCCATAGGTCATCCATTTAGCTTTCGGTTATGATTTTCGTGCCAACGGTAAATTTTTAAGGAAGGATTATGTTTTAGCAGTTTATGTAGGTATGTAGTATTTACCCATGTTCCACCGTAGCGCCTAAACTACTCACCCGGGTTTGATGACTGAGGAGTCAATCGATTCGTTATTATGGTGCGGGTGACATGGCTACATTTTTCCCCGACTACAGCAAAGCCAAAAGGAAGGATTGCTTTTAGCAGTCTATGAATGTATATTCCACCGTAGCGCCTAAACTACTCA
The DNA here is from genome assembly GCA_918857605.2 of Philereme vetulata. Taxonomy (NCBI): domain Eukaryota; kingdom Metazoa; phylum Arthropoda; class Insecta; order Lepidoptera; family Geometridae; genus Philereme; species Philereme vetulata. The sequence continues at coordinate 7,881,039 of OU975442.1, forward strand.
TCCGAGTTTGATGACTGAGGAGTCAATCGATTCGTTATTATGGTGCGGGTGACATAGGCTACATTTTTCCCCGACTACAGCAAAGCCAAAAGGAAGGATTGCTTTTAGCAGTCTATGAATGTATATTCCACCGTAGCGCCTAAACTACTCATCCGAGTTTGATTAATGAGGAGTCAATCGATTCGTTATTATGGTGCGGGTGACATAGGCTACATTTTTCCAGAACTACGGCAAAGCCAAAAGGAAGGATTGCTTTTAGCAGTTTATGAATGTATATTCCACCGTAGCGCCTGAACTACTCATCCGAGTTTGATTAATGAGGAGTCAATCGATTCGTTATTATGGTGCGGGTGACATAGGCTACATTTTTCCCCGACTACAGCAAAGCCAAAAGGAAGGATTGCTTTTAGCAGTCTATGAATGTATATTCCACCGTAGCGCCTAAACTACTCATACGAGTTTGATGACTGAGGAGTCAATCGATTCGTTATTATGGTGCGGGTAACATGGCTACATTTTTCCCCGACTACAGCAAAGCCAAAAGGAAGGATTGCTTTTAGCAGTCTATGAATGTATATTCCACCGTAGCGCCTAAACTACTCATCCGAGTTTGATTAATGAGGAGTCAATCGATTCGTTATTATGGTGCGGGTGACATAGGCTACATTTTTCCAGAACTACGGCAAAGCCAAAAGGAAGGATTGTTTTTAGCAGTCTATGAATGTATATTCCACCGTAGCGCCTAAACTACTCATCCGAGTTTGATGAATGTGGAGTCAATCGATTCGTTATTATGGTGCGGGTGAAATAGGCTACATTTTTACACAACTACGGCAAAGCCAAAAGGAAGGATTGTTTTTAGCAGTCTATGAATGCATATTCCACCGTAGCGCCTAAACTACTCATCCGAGTTTGATGAATGAGGAGTCAATCGATTCGTTATCATGGTGCGGGTGACATAGGCTACATTTTTACACAACTACGGCAAAGCTAAAAGGAAGGATTGTTTTTACCAGTCTATGAATGTATATTCCACCGTAGCGCCTAAACTACTCATCCGAGTTTGATGAATGAGAAGTCAATCGATTCGTTATTATGGTGCGAGTGACATAGGCTACATTTTTACACAACTACGACAAAGCCAAAAGGAAGGATTGTTTTTAGCAGTCTATGAATGTATATTCCACCGTAGCGCCTAAACTACTCATTCGAGTTTGATGAATGAGGAGTCAATCGATTCGTTATTATGGTGCGGGTGACATAGGCTACATTTTTACACAACTACGGCAAAGCCAAAAGGAAGGATTGTTTTTAGCAGTCTATGAATGTATATTCCACCGTAGCGACTAAACTATTCATCCGAGTTTGATGAATGAGGAGTCAATAGATTCGTTATTATGGTCCGGGGGACATAGGCTACCATCGACATACGTATTACGTATTCGGGTTTCAGTTTTAACTTATATATAGGGCATGTTTCTAAGGAGTGTGAGAGGTCCATAATATGCTTGTTCCATCACCAATTCGAATAAGTGCAAGGTCAAACAAAACTCACCGGTCCACTTATTGAACCCGTACCGGGAACCGAACCAGCTAGCGGCGGTGTCGCCCACCCCCACGGCCAGCACTCCGCTCAGCAGCTCCAGCGCCTCCGCGTGCGCGCGCGGCACCAGCAGCAGCGGGCAGGCCAGCCCGCAGTACATGTACAGCGGGGTCATGGCGAACGTACCGCAGTCCTGACAGAAACAGACTACTATAAGTACAGCATCATCACATCAGTCACAGGACGTCCACTGCAGAACATTTTTTTAATACATTATAGGCTTGCGTTTGACCACAATCTCGCCTGATGGTAAGCGATGATGCAGTTTACGATGGTACACGCTTGCCTAGAAGAAACCTATTCACTCGCGACCAGGTTGTAGCTATCAGGAAACACAGACTCTGGCAAGGCGTTCCACTCTTTGGCGCATAAAGGTCGATAGGTACCGCTTTGTGCGAATGGGAGGTATTTCTATCATATAGCGGTGGCGCGCCGTAGAGCGTCTGGTTGACCGATGATAGAATGGAGGTGGTGGGATTAGGTTGAAAAGTACCGCCGCACACTCCCCGAAATGTACTCGATAAGAAACCGAGAGGCTAGCAACCTTTCGTCAATGCTCCAGGCTGAGGAGCCTTGCATCAACTAGCTCATCGTTGCCTATGAGCTTCTTGGCTATTCTCTCAATTGATTCTAGAGCTTCAATTTGGTACTTCGCTGATCCGTCCCAGAGGTGAGAATTGTACTCCAAACACGATCTGACTTGTGCTTGGTATAAGTTGAGCAACTGTCCCGGTGTGATGGAGTGCCTCACCTTTGCGAGTGTACCAAGCTTTTTAGCAGCCAACTGGACTTTCGACTCAATGTAGGAGTCGGAGTTAATGACTAAGAAGCTCGAGGTGGTCAGATATCGGCACGGATACATTTAGGAAAGTAGGAGTCAGATTGAATCGATAGATTAACTCCCCATAGATTTCCAGAGCGACCGATCTTGTGCCGCCTGCACCCAACGGCTCCCAGCAACCTTTATCTGGTCGTCTTTCCATCTAGTGGGGGGCCGTCCTATGCTGCGCTTTCCAGTGCATGGTTTCTCTTGAGAACCTTTCTGCCCAACGGCCGTCAGTTCTTCAAGGTATGTGCCCTGCCCACTGCCACTTCAGCTTGCTAATCCTTTGTGCTATGTCAGTTACGTTTGATTCATCTACGAATCTCCTTATTTCTAATTCGATCATGGCTGTCGGTATCAAGCAGTTAATTTATACAACTCTCTCACCATAGACATGAAAATTATTGAAAGTCAAATTAGCTAAAAAAGCTTTTGCTGCAAAGGGTTTTTTATTCAGTGGATGATTTCAAGTTACAATGCAATTCAAAATGATTTAATTGTTCTATTAATGTATGTCATTTTTTATTTACTCTCTGACTTTTTAATCTAAGTGTTGTTTTTTATTATGGCTTGTATTTTGAATTGTGTTGGTTTTATTGATTATATTTGTATTTATGTTTATGATGATGATTATTCTGATTATTTCATGTATAGTTAGTATAGTTTAATGTAGTGTAGTTTTAAATACAATTGTTGTTTTATGAACAAATAAATGAAAATGAAATGAGATCTCGTAGAGAAACACCAAAAAAGACTCGCGACTTGAGCAACTTTTGAGCTGAAGTCCTCGTACAACAACGCCACCATGTCGGTCCGAGTACAGGAGCAATGTACGAAGGCGATCCCTTTGAAGAGAGGTGTTAGATAAGGAGATGTAATATCTCCGAAACTGTTTACCCTGCTCTAGAGGATGTCTTCAAGCTTCTGCGATGACAAGGACTGGGCATCAATATCTATAGCGAGTACATAACTCACCTTCGGTTTGCCGACGATATTGTGGTCTTGGCAGAATCGCTGGAAGACTTAGGCAAGATGCTCGATGAACTCGATAGTCTTTCAACAGGTGGGCCTTAAAATGAACATGGATAACACAAAAATATGTCGAATGTCCATGTGCCGCCCTTCCCATAAGTACAGTATAAAGTTCATGGCTGCTATCATTATTTACTTAGAAAATATATTAAAATAATAATGTATTAAATCTTATATGAATTATTTTATTATTTTGTTTTATACATACATATATGTAACTTTTGATGATTGTGTTACTTAGGTAAATTAAATCAAAACATATGTAAGTACCTTTTCGTCACTGTAAACCAGAAAAGCTGACAGTAGAGCTGAAGATATCGGCTCGATACCAGACTTCCGTAATGCCTGAAAAACAAAGCAATAAGTGAATATTGCAGGACATTTCACATAGCGCTGCCTAGCCCCAAAATAAGCAGAGCTTGTACTATGGGTACCAGTTATCTGATAGAATACTTATATAGAAAAAAATCCAGACCCGGAATAAATATCTGTAGATCATGCAAACATTTGTTCCGCGGCTGGAATCGAAACCGCTACCTCCTGCGTCTCAGCCGGCTATTCGCCCTCTGCGCCACGGAAGTCATCCAATCCATTATGGGAACTATGTAACTATACTTTATTTTTTTTTAAGTACTTATAATTAGAGATATATTTATAATTACTTTATTAGAGAAATAACCAGATCCGGAACAATAAATTTCCGTAGATCATACAAACATTTGTTCTGCGGTGGGAATCGAACCCGCCACCTCCTCTCAGACAGCTATTCGCCCACTGCACTACGGAGTTGGCCCAATGGCTGATATAATGAGTTCCTAGCCTTACCTCAATTAATGAATGAATGAAAACACGTTATTGCACACCATATAAACGAATTACAAACAAAATAGAAAACACAAACCTCAACTAAAACAATAAGTCCCAGGCCGATACCAGCCCCCAGCGTGATGAGATGCCGATCCCACACTATTCCCGTCAGGAACACCACAGACGCCAGTACATGGAAGGACTTGCGAGTGACAGTACTCGCTTTAACAGCTAGTTTCGTGCGCACGCTCAGTAATAGCAACGCTATTACAAGTAGAAATAGCCAGAAAGTGACTAATTTAGCCTGAAAATAAAGAAAATAAATTAAGTTTCATTCTATTATACTACAATCAATTACAACTCATGTCACAAAATAATAAAAAAACGAGCGTGCTTTAGACCACACGGCTGAAGTAAAACTTATTTTTCAAAATATTAATTTATAAAATTGTTCAATTACAAAAATGTCTACACGTCTGAAGGTCGATCAGTCTATGTTCATTCTGGACAGACGCAACTCGCACTCGCACATTAACGTTTAAAAATATACGAAACATAACTCTCGCTCTCTTTCTATCTTCACTAACTTATATTAACCTATTTATTTGTGTTATTTACTGTTATTAATTTAGTTATTAGTTTTGTGTTATTTAGTTATTTACTGGCAGCTGATAGTGGGTATAATGTAGGTACCCACTACCCACTACACATTTATTCTGTTTTTTCACTGTTTAATCATATACCTACTGTTTGTAAAATTATTAATATTGTTCACTTCTTCAATTAATCTGTGGATGATGTCGTGGGTCATGCATTTATTCATGTAACTATTAGCACTATGTTCTACTTCATAATGTATGACTGTTTATCTTCCCAAATAAATAAAATAAAATTATATCCCTCACAACTTCCATTCGCATCTATTCGTAACGCATTCACCAGCTTACTTCCCAAGTCACGCGTGCGTAAAGAAGTTTTACTTCAAAACAACTGAATATTTAATAGTATATCATTTAACATGTAGGTGAATTAGAGCTTTCTCAGCCAAAAAATTCAATACGTTATTGTTTTGTATAAAACGGCATGTCCTAAAACCAAAAATTCACAGGCAAGTGCCATCATTATAGTATTTTACTAAGCGGCGATGGGGCTACAACCTGTCACGTGAATACTTAACTTCTACGCAACACGAACAAGACTACGTAATACGTTGAGTAGTTTAGGCGCTACGGTGGAACATACATCCATGGTGCTAAAAACATAACTCTCCCTTATGGCTTTGCCGTAGTTGTGTAAAAATGTAGCCTATGTCACCCGGACCATAATAACGAATCTCATTGACCCCTCATTCAACAAAATCGGATGAGTAGTTTAGGCGCTACGGTGGAACATACATCCATAGTGCCAAAAACATAACTCGCCCTTTTGGCTTTGCCGTAGTTGTGTAAAAATGTAGCCTATGTCACCCAGACCATAATAACGAATCTCATTGACCCATCATTCAACAAAATCGGATGAGTAGTTTAGGCGCTACGGTGGAACATACATCCATAGTGTCAAAAACATAACTCTCCCTTTTGGCTTTGCCGTAGTTGTGTGAAAATGTAGCCTATGTCACCCGCACCGTAATAACGGATCGATTGACTCCTCATTCAACAAAATCTGATAAGTAGTTTAGGCGCTACGGTGGAACATACATCCATAGTGCCAAAAACATAACTCTCCCTTTTGGCTTTGCCGTAGTTGTGTAAAAATGTAGCCTATGTCACCCTCACCATAATAACGAATCTCATTGATCCCTCATTCATCAAAATCGGATGAGTAGTTTAGACGCTATGGTGGTACATACTCGTAGGTACGTAAATACAAGCATACATTACATACTACAGCTAAAAACATAACGCTTTCTTTGGCTTAGTGGGCCCTAGTGGGGTATAAAGTGGGCATATAAAAAAAGGTATATTATATAAAATACTATAAGTAGGTACATATAGGTGTACAATAGAAGGGTGAAATAAAAGCCAAGAGTAGCGCAACGATAGATGAGAATATGCGAAATCAGCATTGTAGTGCAGACAGATGTATAAATAGAACTGTTTTAAAGATGGGAAGGGATTTGGCAGTTCTAATATGTGGAGGAAGAGAGTTCCATAGACGGATAGCTTGTACAGTGAAGGATTTGTTATAAAAGTTAGAAGTGTGTACAGGAGTTTTAAGTTACAAGGTCTCAGAGGAGCGCAAGGCTCGAGGATTAGACGAGGTGGGTGCGTACTGCGAAGCTGACGAGGTTCGGTTTGATTCCTCCCTGGGTGTCGCGTTAATAAGTACTCGCTCCCACTATACGAGAAATTCTAATGTAACGACTGCATTCGGCTGCTAGCCAAGAGTTGCTTAAAAGTGGCGAAATTTTTTAAGATATATAATAGTGTTGAGAGACTTACCCTGATTCCATAAAAGAAAATATAGCGTATGACTTTCAGCAAACCGTCCACTCCCAATACCAAATGCAATGTAAGAAGTGCATATATTGCCGCACCACCGATAACATATAATAAATTCTTAAGGTTTCTCTCTTTGTCTGTCATCACACACAACGCTGTAACAATTAACCCCACTGTTGATAACACTGTCTGAAAACCAATTTGAAAACTGCTGTGGTTATCATTAAGATTCAAAGTTATAGGTGCGCCTAAAGAATCTGGATCTAGCGACATTCTAATCATCTTAAAATGGAAAGGACATAGGAGACTATCAAATTCAACATCTATGTCTTAATCATCATTTCAGTCCATCTGCACCCACTGTTGGGTAAAGGCTTTATTACGCCATTCTTTCCGGTCCCTTGAGAGTCTCATCCATTGACACCCAGCTACGCTTACAACATCTATGTAGTACATTTAAATTGAATTTTTGTACTGTATACATAAGATTTTAATAAGAATAAGATTTTCTGTAAACTTTGTTGAATATCTGCAGATTTATTCATCATCATTGTCCCACTGTAGGATATAAGCCTCCTTCAAACCTTAGACTCTTATGCTGATTGTGTCCAGGACTTATCAGAATTATTTTATTGGAAACAAAAATTTGACAGCCAATGAACATGTATAACATGCCAACAGATAAAACATAATTTCACACACAAAAAAAATCTACTTACATTAACAACACCATGTATCAAATCGATATCCTCATCAGCATTGTGCACATTGGATATCAGCCTCCCCACTATCATGACTCCATACAACAGGATGCTTTGAGTGACGATCATAGCTTCTCCTATTGTGAATGTCTTTGGAAATCGCGTGATAGATGCTCTCAGTAGCAAACTGTATAGGTAGATTGTTGGTATAGAAAATAAAAGGGAAAATGTAAGATCTGAAACATATAAATACATTAAATTAATGAGCATTTATTCATGTACTACATTTGTAATATACATGAGTATAAGCCTCCTATTGTAGATGGACCAAATTTTTGAACTAAGACCCTGTTGTAACATCTGCATCCATTAAAAAAAACGAGTGTGCTTTAGACCACACTACTATAGTAAAACTTATGCTGCTGCCTGCCATCTGTTGTGGATTAGCTGAACTTTTTCGTAAATCGAAGCTTGTAGATTCAAAATACGAAACGTCGTAAATACTTTTTTTTATCTATAGCAAAATGAACTCTATATACAGCATAAAGTGTTTTGTTTATGCAGTTTGCATAATTTAGGCTAATTTGAGATAGGAGATTATGCGACAAATCAACTGGCTATGAGAGAAAGAGAGAGAAAAAATGTGTGCTCGTACCTCTCTTGCTTCTACAGTAATATATACAAACTTAACTCTCTCTCTTTTTATTTTCACTAACTTAAATCACCCTCTCAACTTCCGTTCGCACTTTTCGTAACACATTCACCAGCTTACTCCCCAAGTCAAAAGTTATACTTCAAAAATTATTTTTGAATGATATTTTTATAAGTAGAAGAGTATAGTTACCTTGTTTTATGAATATGTACAAAAGCAGAGCTGAAATAACGCTAGGGACAATACATCCTCCATAAACAGATTCCTTCATCACTAAATGTGATACAGACAAAAAGATAATAAACAATGTGCAATAAAAGAGCAGCCCGAGTGATATGTAAGCCACCAGGCTGTAAACGGGTGATACTTGGTATAGTACATTGTAAAACATCAGAACTGCAGGCAATAGTGCACAGCACCAGAGTCCATTACTATTTGCTGGTCTGAAACAGATAAAGCTGACATGAGTAATTTTGCATGTGGAAATATCTAAAATACCTAGATGTAGAAGTTGATCAGTTATGAACAACCATTAATAAGGCTTTATTTTCACTAAAAACTTGTGAGTTTTTGGGTGTTCTGCACCCACAGTTGAATGTACCATGACTACGGGTTAACCGAAGTCTTTGAAAGAGGGGTGGGTGGTTAGTGGCAGATATATTGATCTACCTATTATTTTTAATGAAAATACTATACGGTTATGAACACATAACCGTATAGTTTGAAAAGCCATATGGGCTTTGATATACACACAAACAAAAACAGGTTGAGTATTAGTAGGTATTGGAAGGAATCTTTTGTGAAACTGGTTAACATTACTTAAATCATTACTGTCCATTGTCCGTGCAAAGGTTGCCTGGACCAAATGAATTTGAATATGGCCAACCCTTTTACTATGTTTAGCTTAATCTAGATATGTTATCCTGGTGTAAAATAAATCGTTAATCTATCTATCTGAGCTAGTTGATCAGTTAAGATAGCCCCGCAGGTATACTTTATGAATACAACAAAAACAGGTTAAGAACAAATATTATAAATAATAGTTTCTTAGTTTCTTAACCTTTATTTTAATCTGGTCAGCTTTTTATTACTAGACTGATTTACCTAACCGGAACATACGGGATGTTTGATGAAATGTTGACCTTTGGAGCATAAATGTAATTAATTAATTTCCAACACTTTTAATTGATGGGTATTGCATTCATATTTTGAAATTAAAGTCAGCTGGCATAACTACATGCAGTTAATGGATTAATAAAATATTTACAGGGCTTATTAGCAACATTCACTAATGAGAGGTTATGTGCGAAAATATACCTTGTTTCTATATCTGCTACGTGTAGATTGCTTGTTACTTGCCTATCTAGATAATTTAACGATCCAAAACATATTGCGGTAAAATTTTGGAATATTATCGGGACTTTAGCCATGTTTAAAGTTGTTTAGAATCAAGTTTACAATACGTTTAACTAAATAAATCTATCGAAAATAAATCAAACAAAACTGTAATCCTCTATCAGCTGTTTTTAATTATTGACATTGACAAATGCATCGGATCGGATCGGACATCGACCTATCAAAGTTGTCATGTAGTCATGTCTGCATCTCTCCCGAACCAATATTTAGCTTCACCGACGTGACGGATTTTCACGACCATGTATTTATAACTGCTAACAGATGGCGTTGCTCTGTCATGCTCTGATTATCAAAGGTAAATAAATTGTAAATATCAATTTCAGTGTCAACATTATTTTCCGAGGAAGTTATGTTTTATGTATCAATGATAAATTTGGTTGTAAATGTACTACTATTACTTACTAGCTCACTAACCCACATTATCTTTATTAATACTAACAACTAACATTGTGCTGTTTTAAATGTTGTGTTCTCTTTTTTTAGAGATAACAAGGGTTTTTCAAAATTCAGAATACCGGTCATATTCTTGACCTACATTATAATCTCCTAAAAGATTATGAAAATATAATGATATTAACCGTGGCGGAATTGTGAAACTCCCTAGTCACAGTAGCCGCAAACAAGAATTGATTTTCCAAGGAATATGAAATAAAAAAACAAATAATGTGTGTGTTTATCTGACAACGTGAGATGGTTTTGATTGAATTTTGATATTGTGTCCTTGAGATTTTGGTATATAAGCCATAAATATTTTTGGCTGTGCATCTCCAGACAGCGCCATCTATTACGCTAGTTTAAACTAGTTTTTACTTTATAGATCGAAAATGAAAAGCCCTCAGACGGCTGCATCGTCGAACAGTAGTCCAACTAGGTCGAGGGACAGCACTCACCCGTCACCCCACCAGTCACACACAGTCAGTCACGTCACGCACGTCAGTCACGGAAACAAAGATTACAAAAAAAAAATCAGTTTCCGGCGAACAGTTCGCGGGAGTGGTGTTTTTACGTGTTTGCGCGTCGAGTCACATTTTAAAATAGTTAATTTTGGCAAACTCACTAGCTATAGCTGATACCTGTATTACCTGTGTCCTACCTCTTTGTCATAAAATACAGATGCGGTTTTTCAGACTCTTACAGAAGAAAGAATAGCCATATCAAACAATTAATCTACCGGCGGCCGGTCCGTTACTGGTGGTTATTTTCGTACACACACTGATAAAAGTTAGCTTACAAAATGCTAAGGAACTTGCACAAATTATCTAGAGTGCAGAAATCTAGATTTTCATCTGCTACTCCTGCACCAAAAACAAATCCAGAAATTTTGTATACTGGGGTAAGCGCAACTTGTTTTTTTTTTCTCAAATTTTTGACCCCTATTAATTCTACCAAAAACGTAAAAAAATGGCGGGTTCCTATATCCTTCGGTAACAGACTACGACTCGTATCTTCTTGAAAAACTGTCCAATAAGTGTCAAACTTTTGACACGTTTTCAATGAGAAACGGCTCGTAGCGTTACCGACGCATATAGGAACCCGCCATGAGACACAAGATGTTGCGGGTTGGATTCCCGCTGCGGATAAGGACAAATGTTTGCATGATCTGCAAATATTCGCTTCAGATCTGACCCACGCACGACACAGGTTACCCTAGTGTTTCTTTGGAGTCAGGCAGGACTAAGTAACATCTGTTGTGTGTGGTTTTTAATTAAAAATCTATAATCTTTTACCAGCTCTTCATCAACAATGAATGGGTGAAGTCTGTGGATGGCAAGACATTCCCAACCGAGAACCCTGCTACCGGTAAGGTGATTGCTGATGTCCAGCAGGCCGGCAAGGGTGATGTGGACAAAGCTGTCCAAGCTGCTAAGGATGCCTTTAAGTAAGTATGATAGAAACACACTGTTACTTCAGCCACTGGTTTTCTCACTATTGGTAAAAGATCCTTTTGTGATCAATGCATTAGAATCACATGGTCTGCCCAATCCCAATTTTTTTATTTATCCTGAAGATGGAACAAGAACAAGGCCCACCTGATGTTAAGAGGAAACCATCGCCTATAACAAAGTATTGCCTCGAAGGTCACGCACCTTAGAGACGTGTCCTATGATGCACTGTCCTGTGTCCATCATCTTGAGGCAAGCAGCTGTAGAGGCTCATGTGCCTGTAATTTCACTGGCAACCCTTTAAACTGAAACACAGTAAAGTTGCTTTGCGGCCAAAGTAGTTATGGTGGTAGTACTACCCCAGGCGAGCCCTTTCACAAGGAATCCTACTACTCTTAAGGCCCATTTACATCAGATGAGCGGTTGCTCATACTAACCCCACTGTATCAAATTCTTTTAGTGTAAACGGACATAGAGCATTCTTTCGTTGTTTTGTCTGCATTCCCAAAGATTCTATGGAATATTCTAAGAATGCTCGCTCGCTTGATGTAAACGGTACTAGAGGGTGCAAACAGTTGCTTAGAGCATTCTTGCGTGTTTGAACATGCTCGATCCCCTGAGCGGTCTCTTCAAAGTGTTCTTTTGTTCTTGTGAAGAGTAGCATTCGTTCGGCTGATCTAAACAATTATCGTGCAAGAATTCTAGTTCTTGGTTCTCATTCTTGCTCGTTGATATTTTGGTGTAAACGCTAAGAACGATATTTCGTTTACAATAAAAGATCGAGAAAGAATGCTCATGTTCTAGCTCTAGCTCTTTGTTAGTTTGGTTTAAACGCGCCTTTAAAATGCATCTCTTAGCATGACCTATTTTAGATTTTCCTGATTACCAAAAAACTTTATGCTATTAAAATTATATGAATCTAGACATTAATATCTTAAAACTATGAATAAAATCAGGTCTATCATAAAAGCATTGTAACAATATTTGTAAATAAGATTGACTTTCAGCCACCAACACAAGTGAAACGAATTGTAGTATCAGCTTTCTCTATTGGCATGCACTAAATTGCAACATCATATTAGTTGCTTGGTATTGGAAAAACAATTTTATATCTTTAAGATTAGCTATCTAAATGACGATGCATGGCTTAGCTAGACACCGCTTCTGAACAATTATTAATAAAATATAAAGTAACTACTCAAGCAATTCAATGGCCTGATAATTATATGTCTGATAATTATAATTATATGTATGCTAAGTCTTGAGTGGACTGACTTAAAAAGTTTTGCAGTTGCTAAATTCAAGTAAAAGGTCCATACTAATATTATGAATTCGAAAGTAACTGTCTCTCTGTCTGTTTGTTACGTTTTCGCAAATAAACGGCTGGACCGATTTCGAATTAATTCGGTATAGAGATACATTCGGGATTGAGACACAGGCTACTTTTTACCCGACAAACCAGGCGTGCTAAGCCGCGGGCGGAAGCTTATTATAAATTCCAATGCAACTCTGTTTGTCTGTTACGATTTCACAACTAAACGGCGTTAGAAATATATGTATATAATATATTCTAAAATTGAATCCCCGAGTTTGAAGAAATTTCGATAGATTGAGAATAGGCTTCTTTTTTTACCCAGCAGGGGAGCAAGGTAGCCAAATAAATGTTTTTAATTTATTTTTTCAAATGTATAATTTGTCAATGTTTTCTCAGGCTAGGTTCTCCATGGAGATCAATGGATGCCTCTGAGAGGGGCTACTTGATCAACAAGTTGGCTGATCTCGTTGAGAGGGACAGGGTTTATCTGGCTGTAAGTATCTAATTATCTACAATCTACAAACTTATCTACCATAGGCAATTTATCTAGAATTCACTCGTGAAATCAAATCTAGAATACCTGATTGAGTTATGGGGAACCGCAGCCAAATCAAATTTAAAGGAACTGCAAACAGCACAGAACAAAATAAATAATCAAAGTCTTGTCTACAACTTCTTGACACTGACAGAAACAATTTACGAAGAAATCCAACTGATGAGTATAACAAACTCTACACCTCTAATATATGCTGGCTTATTAGGAAAATAATAAAAAATTACATACAGACATAACTTTTAAGAGGAAAGATCAAGTCCACCAATATAATACACGAAGCTCTAAAATAAACACTTTAATTAAGGAGACCCAGAACTAATTATGGAAAGAAAAACATAACATTTGAAGGAGCACAGCTATTTAATAAGTTGCCCAATATAGTTAAAGAAGCCACTGTTATAGTAAGTCTGTATTTAAAAAAGATTGAGAAACTAAATACGAAATACAAAATATTTTTAAGTCGTGTATTTTAAATATAAAATGCAAAATATAGTATTTTTTTTTAATTTAAAATAAAAATTACAAAATACAGTCAGGTGTTAAATACTTGACAATTTGACGTTCAGTACAGGTGCAGTGCTGCCAACTTTAAAGATTTACTTATTAGCAGTCGCCATTTTAGGCTGTGTACAGGTTAAGAGTTGCACAGAGAGCCATGGAGCGTACCATGCTCGGCATCAAACTCTTAGATCGAGTTCCAAACGTCGAGATCCGTAGAAGAACGAAGGCTTAAATGGTCTTGGGCGGGACACTTGGCAAGACGTGGTGATGACAGGTGGAGCAGGGTAGCAACTGAATGGTGACCGAGGAATGGCTGTAGAAGGGTAGGACGTCCGGCAGCGAGATGGGTGGACGAACGACATCGTTAGAGTCGCGGGCCGTCAATGAGTGAGACTAGCGCAGGATCGTGGCGGATGGCACAAACTTGGGGAAGCCTATACCCAGCAATGGGTGAAGTCGGGCTGTGGATCATGATGATGAGTCGCCATTTTGCTTACGAATAAGTAGTTACAAAAATTATCGAGCGCTATTTTCTGTAGCTAAATGTATTTATTTTCAGATGTATTTTGAAGCCATACGTATTTGAAATACTAACTACAAAATACCTCAGCGTCAGGTATTTGAAATACCAATTACAAATTACATTTTTAAGAAGTAATTGAATTACAAATACAAAATACATATTTGTATTTCAATTACGTATTTTAATTACAAGTAATTCCTATTCCACCCTTGTTCATTGGGCTCATTGCAAAGTTATTGTAATTATTAGGTACCTACTCGTATCTGTATGGTATTTACCTATTACAGTTAGTTAGGATATGAGTTGAGTAGTTTATCAGTCCTAATATTGGTAGGTTATATAATGTATCGTGGCACCGACTGATAATAATGTACCTATTAGGTATGTAAACAATTACTGCACACTCTGATAAAGTTTGTTGTTTATTCGAAATGAATTGTAAGGTTATGTAATCGTGAATTCTTTGCTCATTATAACGGATGATAGTTTTTGATATCTTATGAACTATTATAATAGCTATGTGCATTGTTTTACCTAAATAACTTCTCATATGTTTGTTATTATGGTAAAAATTCTTCTGTGTATTTTATTTGTTTTGTTTTTATATTGTACGTCAGAAACGGATAAACTGTGCAAACTGCAACATCTGTGCAAACTTGTACCTAAGATCTTGGTTGTACAACATTTTAACAATAAAAAACTTCTGATTCTGACCACTGGTATATAAAATGGCTTTAAGTTTCGTCGCAACGAAAACCTCATACGCAATGCAAAATACATAGGGAGGCCGCTCCCAGGAACACACGATCCCAGGGGCTTCCAAGTCCTGTGGTTGTAGGCCAAATTATAACTAGCTGAAGCCTGCGGATACGCTCGGTACGTAGTATCCGCATTTGAAGTAGTCAATTGATGTGTTATTCCAGATTACTATTATTACTAGGTACTAGTGGTTCGCCTCGAACTGAGATTTCGCGAGTCTCCCGTAAAAACAAAACTATATTATTTGTAATGTTTGACTATAGTGCCACGAAATATAAACCATCTTATATCATCATCATCAGCCGGTAGACGTCCACTGCTGAACATAGGCCTCCCCCTTAGATCGCCACAACGAGCGGTTGGTAGCCGTTTGCTCCCAACGGCTCCCCGCGATTCTTACTAGATCTTCGGTCCACCTTGTGGGGGGCCGGACTACGCTGCGTCTTCCAGTCGGTGGTCTTCATTCGAAAACCATCTTATATATAATAAATATATATAGAATAAAAAAAATCTAGACCTAAATTCTAATCTAATTTAATCTAGATTTAAATAAGTCTAACTTTGTTCAAAAACTAACCGTGACACAAAGTTCATGGGTTGGGTACGCTAGCGCTAGCCGTAACGTATTACCTACTCCTTAGTAGTGTACCTATTAGTAGCTACAGGTCAGCGCGCTGACTATGTTGTAGGGCGTAACGTTAAAATAGACGTTTTAAGTTCGCAACATTTTATATTTTTCAAAGACCGATCTCGTTTTGTTTTTTTTATTTGATGTTATAAACTGTTAGTAGACCATGGTCTGAACAACGTTTGTTCTGGGAAAACAGTGAATTAAAGGACACCGTGTTTAAAACTAGTATGGATAACTCCTATTCCTTTCACAGAGTCTGGAAACTCTTGACAACGGCAAACCCTACACAGCTTCCTACTACGGCGATCTGAACGCGGTGATCAAAAACCTACGCTACTATGCCGGCTGGGCCGACAAGAACCACGGGGTCGTAACGCCCGCTGACGGCAAATACTTCGCTTACACTAGACATGAGCCTGTGGGTAAGTGGGATCTCATCTTATTATCATTTAAAGAAACAATAAAAACGCCTATAACGCCCTAAAATAAAAAAAAAACAATTACAGCGTCATCCCCTTGCAAGTATTCCAGTTTAGCTATCTCTTTCTCTTCAAATGACGAAGAACGAGACAGGTAACGTGCTTCGGATTCCGAAGTTCGGATTAAAAATGATCTCATCAACCAAACAACTTTACCTAGAAATAAAGTTATTTATCAGGATTCGAATAACGCGGTTATTGTAGGGATTTTATCGGATCTTGTACCTGTTAAGACATTTGAATTTCCATACAATTATTCAAAAAGACGAAAGGATAATAGGTATTTATAGACGAAGAGTCCTTTATATCCTTTACTCATGGCCTCATGACCAAGCTCAAGGTCGTTCGACGAGCTATGGAGAGGGCTATGCTCGGGGTTTCTTTGCGTGAAAAAACTCCGCAGAAGAACTAAAGTTGCCGACATAGCTCTGAAAATTAACAAGTTAAAGTGGCAATGAGCAGGCCATATCGCTTGTAGAACCGATAACCGTTGGGGAAGAAAGGTTCTTGAGTGGAGACCACGGACTGGAAGACGCAGCGTAGGCCGGCCCCCCACAAGGTGGACCGACTATCTAGTAAGAATCGCGGGGAGCCGTTGGGCGCAAACGGCTACCAACCGCTCGTTGTGGCGATCTAAAGGGGAGGCCTATGTTCAGCAGTGGACGTCTTCCGGCTGATGATGATGATGATGAGACGAAGAGTATGGTACCTAAACTACTCAAAACAAAATAGGGTCCACTTGAAATATTTCAATATTTTGCCCGACACATTTTTTTTTGCGAGTTGTTGGCATACTGATGTATGGAAATGTAAAGAAGGCATATTTATTGATCATAAATTAACACTTAAACGCCAAGTTTAGGGTAGTTCTTAAGTGGGTAGACAAGAAACACAATCTTACGATATACCGCAGAATCTGTGAGTGCCATTACATTGTTGCTCAGTGGGGTTTGTTGTGTCTAACGAAGAAGTTATCGTAACCTTACCTTTAATTATCGATTACATTACTGTTTGCATAAACAATGCCTGGTTCTCGACATCACATGGACACGGAATCCGCGACTAGAGCCATTGTTTTGCTTCAGCAGGGAAATTCGCAAAGATAGGTAGCTTCAAGCTTAGGTGTGTCAAGACGAGCTATTCGAAATGTGTGGGAACGCTTTCAAGAGACAGGTAGTGTGAGTAGCGTCATCCACCTTATAGAGAGTGTTCCGAACCGACTCGGAGAGTGTGTGCGCAATAGGGGAGGACCTACGCGTTACTAAACATAAGGCATTGAAGCAACCCTAAGAACATGTTTAAAAAAAATGTGCTCGTGTCTTCAACGTGTTGTTTTGGAAAACCGTGTAATTTTAAGTTAATGTGTAAAACGTGCATTTTTTGACGATTTTTTTGGCAAAAATAAGGCATTGTAATGTTTTTTTAATGATTCTGAATGTGTTAACCTATTTCTAAAATTAAACTTGAAATAAATTGTACGTATTTTTTTTTATTTTAATTTAAATCATATTTTATTGGGTGGGCCCTATTTTGTTTTGAGTAGTTTATATGTATATTCGACCAATTTAAAAACTATCTAGTAGATCTGTACGTATAGAGTATGTCTAGAGAATGTGATGTGTGATAATTTATTGATCGAACGAAGCGAGATCTCCAATTCAACTTGGGCAAATCGGCGTTGTATGTATGTATGTTTGTTTGCCCGAGGATAACTTTCGAAGCGTTGATCCGATCATTGTGAAATTTGATACATAGGTGGGTAGTGATGGCACAATTCGGGTGTGACTAAATGGCTAAAAATGTGAGGGGGCTGATGAGATATTGGGGTTCAAGAGGGGTATAAAAACATGAAAATGAGACTATTAGGTCAAGTGGGAAGTCAAATGAAAATGTCTTCATTATTACATTTCGATCCCGTTTTTATTTTTAGTTTAGTCCTTGCAGTTTTTGAGTTATTAGCCATAATAAAATCTGAACTTTAACGAAATTCACAGGATACATAAGTGACCCCACAGTGCTTTAATTTGGTATGCGTGTAGCTTTAGTGACACGAATATAGGCAAAAGTCTGAAATCCATAATAACTGCAATTTGTACCCTAAACAAGA
Source organism: Philereme vetulata (assembly GCA_918857605.2). NCBI lineage: Eukaryota > Metazoa > Arthropoda > Insecta > Lepidoptera > Geometridae > Philereme > Philereme vetulata. The sequence continues at coordinate 7,899,268 of OU975442.1, forward strand.
AAATAACATCATAACAGCATAAACTCCCGTTGCCTGTAGTTTGAATTAAACTGTAGGTCAAGTTTCGTTGGTAGGTATTTCGGGGCATTTTTTGATAGGTAGTCAAAGATTACGAATAATATTTGTTTATGTTTTTATGGGAGACTCGTGAAATCTCAGTTCGGGGCGAACCACTAGTTTATTTAGGATCACCATAAATGTATAAACATCTAGGACTAATAATGCTACCATATCCTGTATGGCAGCATTCGCAGCACAATATGTTTATATGTACAAGCTTAATTGGTACAGTTGATAATTTTTGAGGAACTACACTTTCCTTAAACCAATAATCTGTTTTAATGAATGAATGAATGAATTTATTTAATACTTTCACACAAAACAAAATAGTGCTAGGACCGCTTAATACTAACAGCGTTATCTACCAGTCATCCTGGTCGTTCTAAAAGAAGTTCATTTCATGACTAAAGTTGAAATTCCACCTTAACACACATTGCGGCGACTTTATTAGATTCACCTTTTACAAAAATGTGATGTAATGCAAAGTGATTGACATTATTATGATAATATTTCTTGCCGATAACCTGTTTGGTCGGTCTAATTACTAAAAACACGCGACTGTTTCAAGGGCAACGAGTAGTGTTGCCAGGTCAGTATGGCAAATTTCCGAACGGAAGGTTTAAACAATCAGGATTTTGATTTGAAATCGGGACAGCTGAAATAGCGACAAATAGCTAAAAAAAACGAGTGTGCTTTAGACCACACGATTGAAAAAAACTTCTTTTTCAAAATATTAATTTATAAAATTGTCCGCACGTCTGTAGGTCGATCGGTCTATGTTCATTCTGGACAGACGCAATTCGCACGTTAAAATATACGAAACATAAGTCTCTCTCTTTCTATCTTCACTAACTTACATCTCCTTCTCAACGTCCGTTCGCACTTTTCGTAACGCTTAGGTACTCCCTAAGTCAAGCGTGCAAACGCAAACGCAAATTTCTATTTTTTATTTACTATTATACCTTACAAGCTACATATACACATCAACAATAAAAAAGAAATAAAATAAAGCAAATAAATGTAAGCATAATGGGCGGTCATATCGCTAAAAAAGAGATCTCTAAAAAAAAAGAGATCTCTTCCAGACAACCTTTGGATGGAGAGGATCATTGCCTAATATAAGATTGGCCGAGGTGTACAAAATAATATACATAATACACAAGATAAATGAATGTATATCGTGTTACTTGTTACTTATGTGTGGATATCTATAGAATTTATGAAGTGGAAAGACACGCTTAATACGCTTATACAACTGAAACTAAAATACTGAATAACTGTATAGATTATCCTCCTATTTTGATAGAACTCTTAGAGTAGTATATGGATTGGTAATGAAATTTCTATTCTATATAATTCTTAAGGTAAAACCAGTCTACCCCAAGGTTGTCTGGAAGTTATCGCTCACAGCGATAAGACCGCCAAATGGTACTTTACTTTACTTAGTTTCTAAATAAATAAGTGACATCCATTGTAGAAGCTCACTAGCTCCCACCCTAGGTAAAACCTGTGTTGTGGGAGATAAGCATAGTTTATACGAAGCCAACACTGGCTGCCAATACGACTGGCAGCCAGCGCTGGCTAGATATTTGCCTTGTGTAAACAGTTTTTCAAGCCAAGCCAGCGCTGGCAGCCAACGCTGGCGAGAATAGAGCGCCAGTCTATTTTTCTAGCCAGTGACCGCCGCCCGCATACCGCTCGACCCCCGCGCCAGCGTTGCGGACACGTGTAGACGCATCTCGCCAGTCACTGGCGAACGTCCGCACGGTGTAGTGTCTTTGAAAAACAATAGTAAGTAAAATCGCATTATTATTTATTTTAAACAAAAATTACCTACATTTAAGAAAGATTACAAAGCCACTTACAGACACGCGTTTTGTGAGATACATAAGTACTCGTCAGATACGCATACTTAAAACAAAAGAAGACCATGTATTTGGTCTAAAAGTATGTATGTTTGTATGTATTTATGTCCGTTTCAATGTTGATTGTTAATGTATGCTATTTAATTGCCAAGGAACTCTTCCTTCGTTATTGAACATATTTTTCAGAATTTCTCTTTTCTCTCTTGCTGTTTCTGCTGAATGATTGCTACCTTGATTGGCATGTATTTGGCTCATCCATGAACCGGGCAGAAAATTTCCCTGTTCATCATCCATATCAACACAAGTAGCGGTGATGTAAGAGTTTGATTTCTTTCGTAGCCAATTATGAAGGGCACAAGAAGCACAAACGATTGCATCTACTGTTTCCAAGTTAGTTAGTATTGGCTTTTCTAATACCCGCAATCTACTTACTAAGATTCATAACATATGAGAAATACATTTTCGATTATGCGTCTTGCCCGAGATAACCTGTAGTTAAATACTTTTTCTTCTGTACTGAGGTTTGCACCTGAGTACGGCTTCATTAAATAAGTCTTTAGTGGAAATGCCGCATCTCCCACAATGACTCCGTTGACAGGTAGTAAGTTATTTTACAGGTCTTGGTAAATCGAACAATTCTTAAATACTCCTCCATCAGATGCGCTACCACATGCACCAACATCTATGTACGAAAAACAGTAGTCGTGATCGACAATAACTAACAATACAACGCTGCTTGTTTTTAAATAATTGAAGTATAAACTTCCACTTTTAGGAGGAGCTTTCATTGTCACATGTTTTCCGTCTATAGAACCATAACATAAGGGAAAATTCCATCGTGTTTTAAACCCCCTTTCGATTTTTTTCCATTCTTCTGCATTTGGTACCTGTAAAAAAAGGGTTGTATTAAAGCGACCTATTTAATACCATTTTTAGCCACATAAATATTATAACATTACAATTACATTAATTTATTTTGTTTAATTACAGGATAACATAGATACCCCAAACAACAATGAACCACGTTCTGAAAATGGGTTAGAAAATGAGTCTGCAGAAGAGACACCACTATTTACCCCACCCACAAAACCTAAGCGGAGCAAGTTGTCACAAATATCTAACATGATAAATGACTTAAGAGAAATAAACGACAAAACATGCAACGAAGAAACGGATCTAGATCTATTTGGAAAAAGCGTCTCAGCACAATTGAAAAAATTGACAGAGGAACAGGCAGTCATTGCTAAGGAAAAGATACAGAGTATATTGACTCAATGCAGAATGCGTATTCTTATCAAATGCAACAATCGGTTCAGCAGTCGCAAAATACGCTACCTACTAATTGGAATTCTACACAAGTTCTTCCGAGCTACACAGTACCCCAATATTCTATGCCAACACCTACAATCCTTCCTCCAGAGCCCAGTCCATCGACATGTTCTTCTTCGTCTTCCCAGTATATCACTAATAGTGTATTATCCCCAGAAACTCCATGTAATTATGACAGTTATGTCGAAAGCGTAGACAGCAGTGATGTCATTCAACAAGCCTTCAGTAACGCTTAATATCACATGGTTGTTGTATTTTGAAACAATGTGTGCCTTATTATTTCAATTTTAAGCTTTTAAGTAAATATAAAACACTTACCTGAATATACTGTTTTAATGCTTCATAAATTGTTCGACAAACTTCTGGTATGAATTGTGATATAGATGGTTTGGAAACACGGTAAAAATGACTCAGGCTTCGATAACTCATCCCAGTTGCTAAGAACGATAACGTTACTTCTAATTTTATTTTTGCTGGTAATGCATCTCTCATCAGAGTCTCTTGGCGCTGAATCGAGCTCTGTATAAGTGAAAGTAACTCATCAAAGTTTTCAGTAGTAACCCGCAACGCCATCCTGTACTCAGAAGGATCTTCTAATCTTAGTTGTTTTAGCAACAAGGCAGAAGCTCCAGTTATAGGTCTATCGCTTAACCATTTTCTTGTCCAAATTCGTTTCGCTTTCTTTTTTTCTAATATATAAATCAATTCTTTTCTTAATAGTGCAGAGATATTCCTTAAACATTTTTTTTAACAGACTTCCGCGATACCATTATTTTTTTAATTTAAACGTGTGCACACCCGAAGAAAATCAGCAGGGGCCAGGCCCACGCTGGCTTGTATGCAGGACTGGCACCAGCATTACTGGCTTCGTATAAACTATGCTATAGTCTCTTTCGTCCTGTGAGTTTGATTGTGTGTTTGTGAGTGGGTGAGTTTGTGTATAGGTATTGTGTGTGGGGGTATGTGTATGTAAGAGCGCGCGTGCGCTTGATGTGTAGAGGGTTCTGAATAGTGTGTAGAGAGGGAGGGGTAGGGGGGAAGGAAGTTCGGATATGGAGTAATGTTTATCTGTTTAAGAGACATATATCATATCGTGCGTAAAGAAGTTTTACTTCAAAAATCTGGTTTTTATGAATCATCATTTATTTTTTATCGTTTAGTCAGTTTTTTAATAGATCTAAATAATTGTTTATAATTTCTGTTAATCCCATATAAAAAAAGGTATTTATTTTCCACATTACAGACCTATCCGACAATTAAGTTAGGCGCATAGAATAAATACAGACTAAGGAGGTTTGTAAAAATCGGGACATGCGGCGTCCCGATCAAGGGTGAACCGGGACGTGTCGCCAGACCCCTGAAAATCGGGACGTCCCGCGCAAATCGGGACACCTGGCAACACCAGCAATGAGCTACAAAGGATTCCATTTAGCTAATAAATAAATAAATAAATGGATACAATTTGGTTGTAAATGTTTTGACTAATGTAATATTATTCTATCGTATACAATAACCTTATGTGACCTTTAAGTCAATAAGTCCGGCTTGCACAACGATCTCTAAACGCGACTAAAACTAAACATACTTAACATGTTTATATTTGACGTATTTGTATGATTTGACAACTCTCTAAATCATTATATTTAGCTACTCTGATGAGTGAATGGAAAGTTATGAAAAATACGGGTTATTTTTTGAACTTTCATCTTCAAATTTAATAGGAAAATATTATTAGTTATTTTAACATGTAAAAAAAATTCCAAAATAAAGCTGTTTTATTTTATGAACACCAAATTGAATAGAAATTATGGTTAACAGAGGTAAAAACCAATAACTATAGGACGTTAATAACTATAGGTAAAGGCAGCATGCAAATAGGTGGCGAGTGGGTAATATAAAAAAAAAAGAACTTAATTCTAATATTATTATTTTTGTCTATCTACTTCTTAACGGCTGGGAATATTTCCATTTTTTTATAATTTAAACTATTTTGTATTCGCATTTTTCCCCTTGAGGTCGCGATATCCGATTCGTAATTTTTGAGATGATTTTAAAAACTTGTAGATAATTCATAGTAGATATCTTGCAATAGGTAAGGAGAAGCACACGCACTTACTGGGTTAACTGCCTACATACAAATTATAGACTTATTAGTCTTAATAGTAATTTATTGTTAATAAACATTATACGTCAACATATTATTTTGTACGTACACACAATTGTAAATAAAATATTATTAGTCTTTGGTTGTTATGTGGTGACGAATCCAAAGACTTCAATATTGTGTCTACACCATTTAATTACAACCTTCACAAGCACATCAGAATCTAATTATTACAATCAAAGAAACGAGAACATGCGCGCACGACGCGTCAGCCCGTCGTGCGCGCATGTTCTCGTTTGAGACGGACATGAGAGTGAGTTGAGTGGTTGTGTTCGGTCACAGAATATACATACATCGGAGGTGTGATTGAATGAGTGACCGAACACTGTTCCCTCCACTCGTATTGCCATAATATTATGTTGTGGCGCGTTTATTCGCCACAAGTCCATTAATAAATAAAAACAACAATAATAACAATTAATTAATACAAAATAGATAATCCTTCATGTATGAGCTATAATCTCGTCGTAGTTATAATAATTTTGCTCAATAAGTCGGGAAGCTTGTTGTAGACGGCCGGCGCATGTCATATAGAGATCATATAGAGATGTCATATAGATACATGCGTAGACTTACAGCATAACATATAGTTAGAAGTAACTAAGTGAATGACCTTCAAATGAACAGTTTATATAACGGCGAGTTCACGACTTGGATAGGTAGCGTACCACATGTGGAATGTTAATGTACTGAGTTATAAATATTTACAAAAAAAATGTATATAAGTATTCTATCAGTTATCTGGTTCCCATAGTACAAGCCCTGCTTAGTTTGGGGCTAGATAGCGCTGTGTGAAATGTCCAGCAATATTTATTTATTTATTTTTATTTAAATTCGAAAGAATCTATGTCTCTGTTTGTTTCGTTTTCAGGACTAATTGGCAGGACCGATTTCGATGAAATTTGATATACAGATAGACTAGTGATTCGCCCCGAACTGAGATCTCGCGAGTCTCCGATTAAAACAAAAAAATATTAATTGTTATCTTTTACTATAAAAATAGTGCCACGAAATGCATAACCAACTAACTTGACCTACAGTTTCATTCAAATTTCAGGTAACGGGAGTTCATGTTTTTGGTTAATTTTTGTGGTAGAAATGGCAGTTATTCTGGATTTCAGACTTTTCCCTATATTCATGTCACTAAAGTTACACAAATACCAAATTTCAGCACTGTGGGGTCACTGGTGTACCCTGTAAATTTTGTCAAAGTTCCGTTTTTATTATGGCTAATAACTTAAAAACTACAAAGTTTGAACTAAAAATAAAAACGGGGTCAAATGTACTCACAAAGACCTTTTATTAGACGTGCCACTTGACCGGATAGTCCCATTTTGTTTATTTTTACCCCTCTTGAACCCCAATATCTCAACAACCCCCCCCCCCCCCCCCCACATTTTTAGCTCATTTAGTCACACCAGGATTTTGTCATCACTATCCATATACCAAATTTCATGATGAATGGATCAACGCTTCGAAAGTTATCCTCGGACAAACAAACATACATAGGTACACACATACAACGCCGATTTGCCCAAGTTGATTTAGAAATCTCGCTTCGATCATCGTGAATGGGGCATAAGCTACTATTTACCCGACTGCGCAGGAGGGCAATGTTCATTAGTGGACGTCCTTTGGCTGATATACCATTTAATCCAGTTCCAATAACTCCACTTTCTACTGGTATGTTACTTATGCTATTTCTATTGTATGATTCAATGATCTGCGTAGAACTGCGCAGAGAACGGATTGTCTAAAGCCAGTGTGGTTTCAGCTATGTATCTTATCTCTGACTTTATCAGATACATTATAAATTCCACCTACCATCCTTCTCATTCCTCTCTGGATGGACATCTTCGGATTATGCTTGTGGAAAAATGCCCTCATTTTTTATGCCTTAGCATAAGTTTTCGCCGGATAGGATGAGGCCTGCTGAAGACTGACCGCTATTTTTGGTTAAATTTTACGTTTCCGCTTCGCTATGCTTGGATGACAATCTGGAAACTTTTGCACTTGTTACTGTATCATTTTCGATAAGACTTCAGCCCCTTAGATTTCATGTGGAGGTAATTTTAGGTTAATCTAATGATAGAAGAGAAGCTATATTATAATTATTCCAGGTGTATGCGGGCAGATAATCCCGTGGAACTTCCCGCTGCTGATGGCGTCGTGGAAGCTGGGCCCCGCGCTCGCCAGCGGCTGCACGCTCGTCATGAAGCCGGCCGAGCAGACCCCGCTCACGGCGCTCTATCTAGCTCAGCTCGTCAAGGTATCGTTTTTTGTTATTGTACGACATTATATGAAAACACGGGTAGGGCTACTGGCTAGTAATGTTCTAAAATAGGTTTTTTTTCAAATTCATTACCATCGAAAAATTTTAATTTTCAAACAAATCATATTCATTAATCATGTAAGTAGGTACCTGTTAAACTGGCTAAGCGGCATCGTCGCAAAGGCGCCGCTTTTAAAATTTGTATATTGGAAATGTATCGATTACTGGATAAATATTCAAGCTACCGGCATTAAACCCATCTCTAAAATCAGTTAATACGATTCCGGATGTGTGTTTTAAATTAATGTCGTACTTATCAAAACAGGTTGCATGTATACCACCAAACATTATTATAAATATGGGATATATTACGTAAGTACCGTTTTATCGGTGTTGCGTGTTTGTCTGTACCGATGACTACAAAAGAGGACAGCAGTGGTGATGATGTTGTGTCACATTTTTTAATATAGTTTTTTTTTATATTTTGTTAAAGTCTGCAAGTCTGATTAGTACCTCTAACGCATCATGCGTATCTGATGAGTAGTCCGTTTTGCAACTTATGACAGTAGATTGTATAGTTTTAAGTTATTATCTTAATTTGTATCTTTATCTCTTTGTGTATTTACTGTGTTGTTGCAATTCCATACACACAAAGCGGTACTCTTCCATCTTTATTATGCGCACCGCTAGCAGTGGAACAGCTGGTCTGAGTCTACGTTTGTGATAACTACCTAGGGGTCTTCAAGTCGCGAGTGAATAGGTTTCTTCTAGGCAAGCGTGTACCATCGTAGACTGCATCATCGCTTACCATCAGGCGAGATAGATATAGACATAGACAATCATTTATTTGCCTAATAGCATACATAATACAAAGTCAAACAAAATATTTGAAATATTCAATATAAAAATAACCGTTATTCAGAACCTACATGCAAAACAGACACAAATAAATAATATAATATAACTATTAACTAAACATGAGGTATGTATGTTGTGTGGTATAGCAGCAAAAGGGCCTCGACTCAGCATTATGTCAACTGGGTTAGCAGTTGACGCTATTATTCTGCCGAGACCGCATAGTCACCCACTAGACCCTGTGAGAACAAAATTACAATAATTGTGTGATGTCAATAATGAATGTGTATCATAAATAAAATATAAAAATGTCAGTGATCTACAAATAACATGAATGAATTACAAAAATAACAAAATGCAAAATACAAAAATAAAGAAAAATAATATAAAAATTAAATAATTATAATTGAATTATAACAATAAAGAAAAATACCCTAAAACTAGCAGGTAAAGGGGGCGTACGCACCAGGCATCCCAGTTTTCTGCCTATCCATCACCACTCTTTTGAAATGTTTTTAAACGTGTATTTGAATTTCAAAAGTCGTAGCGGTGGTGGCAGATTGTTCCAGCACTTGGTTGCAAGGTATCGAAAGCTGCCCCTAAACGCTACTGTCTTGAATTTGCTGTAGTGTAGAAAGTTTCTCGTTGGTCTTGAGCTATACTTGCTCCGCGACCCGTCGAGTTTAGAATAAAGGTACTTTGGAAACCCTGACGTCATAACGCTGTGGACTAAGACAGCCATATGCAGATCCCTTCGCGAAGCCATATTTAATATGGACGAATTGTTTAAGTAAGGTGTGATGTGCGTTCGCGGCGGGATATCAAAACAGAATCTACAGCATGCGTTCTGAATTCTTTGCACAAGACGTGCTATTTTAGCCATCAGACGGGGACCAATACCAGGTCTCCATAGTTAAGTTTAGATAAAATGAGTGCGTCACAGATTTTAATACGTATTTCCTCTTTGAGAAAATTCCTAACTTTGTAGAGAAGTTTTAGCCTAAAGAAACAGGATTTGATAAGATTCATTACGTGACTTTCGAAGCGGAGTTGGCTATCAAATAGTATACCGAGGTTTCTAGATCTAGACCGAGATCGTGTTCAAACGCTAGCCTATAAATAATAATAACAAAAAATCTATTCTATGATGACATGCAACCATGCAATACAATGAGCCACAGTTAGCCGTTGATAAATAATGCCTTTAACTTATAATAAAATATTTGACTGCCTCCGTGGCGTAGTGAGCGAATAGCCGACTGAGATGCAGGAGGTAGCGGGTTGGATTCCCGCTGCGGAACAAATGTTTGCATAATATACAGATATTTGTTCTAGATCTGGATGTTTTTCTATATTTGTATTTAGAAAAAAAAACGTATATAAGTACCTATTCTATCAGTTAGCTGGTTCCCATATTACAAGCTCTGCTTAGTTTGGGGCTAGATATCACTGTGTGAAGTGTCCATCAATATTTATTTATTTTTTGTTCTGTTTCCAGGAAGCGGGCTTCCCCCCTGGTGTAGTGAACATGCTGCCGGGCTACGGAGACGCGGGCGCCGCGCTCGTCGACCATCCCGAAGTCGACAAGATCGCATTTACTGGTAACACTATTATAATGTTAAAATATGACGTAACACCACAGATAAAAGCTACAAACTATTTCCGTCAAAATAGTTTGTAGCTTTTGTCTGTGGCGTAGTAAAGACAGCGTCGCATATACTGATAGGAGCGAGGGTGCATTGTAAAACACGATAAAATCGATATGATCGCGCTAATAAGCGTTCCGAGTCACCGTGAGCGCGACAACGATGTCCCGTGAATCGTCACAGATGACGATAAATATCATTTTGCGCTAACAGCGTCCATGCTCGAAACCGAAATCACCGTGAGCCTCCCTGTCAAAAGTGACATGACAGCTGGTTGGTTGGTTGGTTTTGTTCTTATGAAATTATATAGGAAGACTGACTGCGAGCGCGTTGATGAGCGTTTCGAATCCTTGACAGCACTTAACTGTCATCAGCGCGATAACTGAATCGGTACGCAAAATAGCTATACTGGTGTTTCGGAATGCAACCCGGGTCGTTAGGAACGACGTACGTCAGGAACGATGTCATAGCCCGCGACATTACCTCCCCGAGAGCTATTGGACCCCCCGACTTCTTCTTCTTCGCATTCAACGACTTCACCGATCATTGGCGACGTCACCGGCAAAGATCACAAAGGAAAATAACAACAACTAAGACCAGCGTCACGCCAAGACGCGGCCGCTTACACCGCGCCGCGAGATAGGCCAACGAAAAGCTCCGAAGAGCCACCTGCCACAAGCCAGGAAGGCCACAAAGAGCTGAGCCCAGAGACCCGGAGATAGTAGTCTCCGCGAGTTGAAGCTAGGGCGATGGGCTACTCGCCTGAGGCCTTACCTGCAGCTCAAACGCAATAGTTGTGCGTCAACCACGCACACTACTACGCGATCGAGCCTGTAGACGACCAGGATTGATTGACATTACCGTAGTCGAGAACTGTGGTAATGTTAGCGCGTCTAATGTACGACCGCGGCGACAATTTTCGACTCATTTTCTCGTAAAAATAACATAACTGAAAAGTTTGTATTAATTACAAACACTCAAGTTTACTTCGAAGTTATGTTTGGTGAACCTATACCTAGCCCTTTCCATTGTGGAGCAATCCCACTCCCTAACCTATTGCCCGTTACGACGTCCAAAATGTGATGAATGTGAAATCATATATTTTATTGCTGTTTTCAGGTTCAACAGAAGTAGGCAAGTTGATCCAACGCAACGCAGCCGCTACTCTAAAGCGAATCACCCTCGAGCTTGGCGGCAAGTCTCCCAACATCATCCTGGGAGACGTGGACCTGGAGCAGGCGGTGGAGGCGGCCCACACCGCGCTCTTCTACAACATGGGCCAGTGTTGTACTGCTGGTAAGAGCTACACCCTCGAGCTCGGCGGCCAGTACCTACATATTATGTTTATGGATTATCCTCGCCGTGTTTTACCTACATATTATTATGTTTATGGATTAACCTTGCCGTGTTTTACCTACATATTATTATGTTTATTTCAGGATCCCGCACATTCGTAGAAGATAAGATCTACGATAAGTTCGTGGAGCTGTCGGCAGAGCGCGCTAAGAAGAGGATCGTCGGAGACCCCTTCAGACCTGATGTCGAATCAGGACCACAGGTCACATTTTACTAAGTTACTAGACTTAGTCTAACAGCTTTTAAAACTAGTTTTTAGTAATAAAACCATTTCTGTACCATTAAAGCTTGACTGGCAGTCGGTGTTTTCATAATCCCCATCGCTCTGCCCCACCAGTGGAGATTATGAAACAAATTCCCCATTCTATCATTCGACGCTTCGCGATGCGCCACCGCTACATGTACTCATACTCATTTATTCAAACCGTAGGGACACAATAGAACACTTGGTTACGTCAATAAACGGTGTCGGTCATGGTAGACATAACCTCCCATACGCACGAAGCGGTACTCTTCCACCTTTATTATGCGCACCGCCAAGGAGTGGAACGCCTTGCCTGAGTCTGTGTTTCCTGATAACTACATCCTAGGGGTCTTCAAGTCCCGAGTGAATAGGTTCCGGTTCCTTCTAGGCAAGCGTGTACCATCGTAGACTGCATCATCGCTTACCATCAAGCAAGATCGTGGTCAAACGCTAGCCTAAAATTGATTTAAAAAAATGTGATCAGTGTCGAAGCAGTGCAAGATTATAAGCAATTTCATAAATGAATCTCAATATTTACTGCTTGATTTGAAAGTTTTGCATATCAAAAGTTCTGCCGTCTACACTACAACCAATGCTTCGACAATTATCGCGTAGTGGGGATTATGATAGCACAATTCTTATTTGTGTGGGGATTATGAAACTAACCCTTTTATGGGTTAACTACAGTAACTTACGTGCTGATTAAGAAATTGAACAAACAAGTCGTTCTTCCGTTTGACACCTTTGGGAATCCGTCTGTATTTGTGAGGACTTCAGCAGTTATTTATGTATCTAAAGATAGTTTAATTCCTATCGCAGATTGATGCAGAGCAGCACGGTAAAATCCTCGGTCTGATCAGCCGTGGTAAGGAGCAGGGAGCGCGGCTGGTGGCGGGCGGCGCGCGCCACGGAGCCGCGGGCTACTTCGTGCAGCCCACCGTCTTCAGCGACGTGCGAGACGACATGGACATCGCTAAGAACGAGGTACATCTCCCTACTGCAAGTCCTACCGCTAACTTGACAAAGCTCGTACTGTCAAAATGCATTTTTATCACTCATGCTCTGAAAGTTGGTCATTGTTCGCTCGATACCTGATGCGTAAATACGATTTACGCCCCTATGAGCATAAATAAATTTGAAAATAGAATGAGGGTCACTGCATTCATATTATACTAAAATGATACCTTCATGAAAAATCCTTAGTACTATTTAAAATAAAAGAGGTTACTTTCATAAACGCTGAAATTAAATACAAACTCCATGACAAGTCCTTATTTATATTTTAAAATTAAAGAGGCCTCATTTATAATATGTTTTATTGAAATGCAACATACCGTAAAAGTTTACAAGAGTAGCAATGATACTGATCCTTATCAACGCAGATGACAGTTTTAGTAAGGATCCTTACATCCGCATTCCAAAGGTTAAATAAAAAAGGTTACTTTAGTAGTGAAAATAAAACAACAATAGATACCGAGAACGCAATTTTTTTTAACAACAAATCGTTATAAAGACTTAATTTTCTCGCATTTGTGTTTAAAAGTTGTGTTATTCTTAGGCGTAAGCGGTCCATTAGACCCGAGATATTTTGGCGTACGAGCGAGCGAACGCTGACGAATTCGAGGGTGTAATCATCGCTTGCGGCCATTGTATAACAATATACTATTTATTGCGGCTTGATTGCGACCAACTTACTGTGTACTGACAAGCCGCGTTTGTATCTAGATTTGTAGCTGTCGGATTTCGTTACGACTTTGTCCACCTGAACAGATAATATTATGTTGTAAAATTTAATTATAAACTCGAGAAAAAAAATCTAATTCGATTATAATCGGTTAAATAAACGAATCCAAAATGGCGCCGCTAATCATTACCTCTCAGTTGCACATTATTGCTGTCTATAACAACATTTATGGCGGCCGTAAAAAAGTTATGTAAAAAATATTAAGAATAACGTCGGGATAACAAATAAAAAAGGTAAATACGTGATAAATACCCGTTTTAATCGGTAATTATGTGCAGTGATCGCGAAAGTTTGAAAAATACTATTAAGAATCAGCATGGCTTAGTTTGGGCCTGGATAATGCTGAGTGAAATAAATAAATAAATATTGCTGGACATTTCACACAGCGCTATTTAGCCCAAAACTAAGCAGACTTGTACTATGGGAACCAGATAACTGATAGAATACTTATATACATTTTTTTGTAAATAAATACTTATAATATATAGAGAAACAACCAGTCCCCGAACATAGGGGTTTATTGTGCATTACCCCCCTTCTAACCTAACACCTTCCGTCCCAACTCCTTAAAGTAGCCGAGTTGGACTTTGGGTTGGTGTGGCAGCAGTTTTCCAGAGTCCCCACAGGTCATTGTCTTCATTCTGGCTTTGTGTGTTGCTGTACAGTCTCGTTGCTGACATGGATGAGTTCATGCCGCTCTGGCTTCGTGTGTGGCCGTACTGTCCAGCAGCACTTGCTCCACTGTCTCTTCATCATGTAGTCATCCCTGACTATCCGTGGCCCCTGTCTTCAGGAGATGTGTCCTGTGATGATATCTACCATCATCCGCAAGTCCTCGCGTTTCATCTTTAGCAGTGTGTCGGTTATCTTCTTCCGTGTTGGTATGTGATGATTGATTGATTTCAGATCTTCGGTCCGGTTCAGAGCATCATAAAGTTCTCCCAGTTGGACGAGGTGGTGGAGCGCGCCAACAACACGGTGTACGGGCTGGCCGCCGCCGTCTTTACTAAGGATCTGGATAAGGCCAACTACCTAGTGCAGGTACAATTGTTACCATACACCGCTCCATACAAACCGCTGACAACCACATTTTTTTTATATTATTTGTGGGGAAACAGGCTTACGGCCCACCTGATGGGAAGCGGTCACCGTCGCCTATTGACACCGGCAACACCCGGGGTATTGTCGATGCGTTCCCTACACTGTAGAAAACTCTACATTTTTCTTGAAGCATGCCATGTCGTAGCCTAATGGGAAAACCTCGGATGGTAGCTCATTCCACATCTTGCAAGTATGGGGTAGAAAAGATCTTAGATGAAAGATTTTAGTTGATTAATTAAAAATACTTTTTTTTTATTTGGGTAAACAAACAGTGACACAATATAAAATTGTATCTGAAGTATTTAGTATAAGAAGGATAATTGCGACACCTGCACCGTTTACCACGGGTTACTTATATTATGCAACTTGTTATGTAATATACGACATTAATTTAAAACACATATCCGGAATCGTGAATATCATAACCAGTAATCGATACATTTCCAATAAACAATTTTTAACGTAGTCAGTTTAACAGGCACCTACTTACACGAGGAATTAATGTGATTTGTTTACCTATTTTATACAGTCTGTTTCATTGATATTGTTACAAGCTGAGGGTTCGGGACTCGGGATAAAATAATTAAAATGAATCTAACCAAAATAACACTTTTATTCAACACTGAAATGATAAATACACGAACTTAATCACAACACACTAATTCACCACACTATCGCAATAAACCACTAAAAGTCGCCAAAATGTTCGCACGTACCGCCAAATCCAGACTGACTCCTCGAGCGTCTCTACGCACTATTTACACCGCGCATTATTTTCAGAACCTTCCCGATGTTTCTACTAGTTACTAGAAAAGTGTAGGTATTTCGACTCATTACTATTTCTTAATCTGTGCAACCGTAGGTAAAAACGTGGTATGTAGGTATATTCCATACTAATTATTACCTATTCTGTGACACAGTAGGTATAACTTCGAGAAGCCGTCTATTACATTACTATTACTTATTCTGTAACAGCCTCGGCGTAACAATATTTTAGGGTAATATTAAGGTTTTTCGAAAATTTTATATTTAAATAAATATTGCAGGACGTTTCAAACAGTGCTATCTAGCCCCAAACTAAGCAGAGTTTGTACTATGGGAACCAGATAACTGATACAATACTTATATAATTTTTTTTTGTAAATTTATATTTATAATATATGGTAATGAATTTGAAAGAAACCTATTTTACAACTATGCTAGCCATTAGCTGTGTTTTAATTTAATGTCGTACATAACAAAACACGTAGTTTAAAGAATATTTTCCAACGAAATTATATATTTCCAGAAAATCCGCGCCGGTACAGTGTGGGTGAACGACTACAACGTGTTCGGCAACCAGATCCCCTTCGGCGGGTTCAAGCAGTCGGGCGTGGGACGCGAGAACGGGCCCTACGGCATCCGCAACTACACGGAGGTCAAGGCAGTCGTTATCAAACTCACTGATAAGAACTCGTAAATGTACAGCGGCTTTCATATTCCACAACTTATCGAGACTAAATCGAGACTCAAGCGTAATGAGGGGTTTTCACAGCCATATTTGCTAACTGCTAACAGATGGCGTTGCTCTGTCATGCTCCCATTAACAAAGGAAAGTTATGTTATGTTGGTGGACTCCCTTTTCCGCATTTGAACTCTTTATGTGGTCCATTATGCGTGAGAAAGTTGGCTATATGGATAGCCCGCGTAACTCCGACCAGAAGCGCAGAAGTTTCCTGGGGTCATCGCAGGCTTCACGGAGTGACCTTGGATTGTGCAGGATTTCTGCACGATGTGCTGTTACCCCCACGCATTCCAGGACTACGTGGGCTGCTGATTCTTCTTCGATAAGACATCCTCTGCAGAGTGGGCTGTCTGTTGCTCTCATGATGTAGAGGTGTTTGTTGAAGGGACAATGTCCTGTAAGGGTTCCAACAAACGAAAGTGAATTGTCAATGTCAGTTGTCATGTCAACATTATTTTCAGAGGAACTTGAAATAAAAAACAAACATTTGTGTTTGTTTATCTGACGAAGTGAGATTGTTTTAGACAAATTTTGATATTGTGTTTGAGATTTTGACATAGAAACCATATTTTTTGGCGGCGCATCTCGAGACATCTATTACGCTAGTTGGAAATCTTTTTATATATGACTAGCTGACCAATCCGTAGCTTTGTACGCGTAGTTTTTCAATAAAAACATTACCCTCCTTTTGCGCAGTTGGGTAAAAAGTAGCCTATGTCGCCCCGGGATAGTGTAGCTTCCCAACAGTGTAAGAATTTTTTAAATCGGTCCAGTAGTTTTTGAGTTTATTCATTACAAACATACACACAAAAATACAAATCTTTCCTCTTTATAATATTAGTATAGAAAAGCCCTCATTAGAAGACTCCCCTTTCAAAATGTATAGAATCGTCTTTGTATGTTTTTCATTGCGACGCTTCTATACATTTTGTATGAAAGTACATTATAGAGGCGCCACGCCTTCGCCTTATGTTCCATCTATCTGGCCGGTGCCTTAGTTAGAAAGTCAAAAAATCTAAGTTTGAGTCTCAATTTACGTTTGAGTAAAGTTTTAGAATAGGTGCCTTAGTCTGGGCCGTACTGTAAAATTATACTCAAATGTGAATCAAGACTTTAAACTCCCTAAACATGTAGATAGGCACAATAAAATCAGTTCCTTTGAACTGAAGCGATATGATAAAATAACAATTAAACTCGTTACTAGCAAAATTATCATCGCACCAATCAGTAAATTGCAATCTATTTGGTTGAGTTCGACACTCATGGTATTTTTTTTTTCAAAGTCGATATAGTTATCAATATTTTATACGTCTCGATTTAATTTCGAAACTAGTTGTGGAATAAGAGCCGTACGACTGATTCAAATTCTGTTGTGAAACTAAAAAAAGTTAGATCTAAATATTTTAGCGCTTAATTCCGTCTTCTCCGACATAAAAAGATGCTGTTATGTTAGCGCTGTAAAATGTTGCCTATGTTATAATCAGTGATCGGACTAGGTAGAGCTATTTTGTGTACTTGCCATATGTAAGATTAATATGGATATTCCCAAAGTCCCGGGATTGGCTTTTTAAGTAGAAAAATAATAAAAAGCTATTAAACAAGCCAGGTTCAAAAGAAATTCACCTCACAACAAAACGCAACAGGAAGCAAACAAGCGCACTCTAAGAACCGAAGTAATCGAGTGAGACATTTGACAAAAAGTTACTGTCGGTAAACCATTGAATAGTAGTGGTGCAGAAAGAGACAAAACAGGTGCGTCGCTCCGACAGAAACACCCCGCTATTGTTTTCGTTATCGGCGTATGCGGCTATATCACGAGTTTCAACAAAGCGGCAACGTGTTGCTGATGTAAAATTTACAACGTCGCTCGGGCGCTTATTGGCTTACATAAACAATTTTTTATACTTATTGATAAAAATAATTATCCCGGATAAATCCGGAAAATTCCGGAGGATTAGTCGGAATCTAATGGAATATCCATATTAACATCAATGTTTGCGGGCAATGAACCTAAATAGCTCTACCTACTCCGACCAGTGGTTATAATGGTGATTTCTTGTGTCCAAAAAAGAGCCTTCGACAAAAGTTGAACACCTGTTATAAAAAGTAACTTACCAATTATTGCTAAGAATTTTTATAAACAGATGTTCAACGGGTGTTTAACTCTTTTGTGGTAATGCCTAAATACTTTAGTTTGACTACAGAATTCTAATGAAAGAGAAACAGTTTATTAAATTAAAAAACGTTATGTTTCGTGTGCGAATATTGTGTATGTCGGTCTCATAGGCAAAACTATGAGATCGAAATATATATATAATAATATAAGAGTAAACGGGGTATGAGTGAAGCATTTACTCGGCCCCTTATATGCACAAAGTGAAACTTGTCTTCCAATGTGTTTTAAGTATAACTTGGTAGATTACTATAAGATTCTGTGCCATTCTTATATTTTTTTATTATTATTATTTTATTACACTCGTGTCAAATATACGATCAAACCTTTGAAGAAGGTATAAACCTTTTAAAGTTGCAATTTTACATGCGTACCAACGCATTTGCTCTGTCAAAGATGGATTGTTCTAATTATGTATTAATTATATGTAAATAAAACACTTTTTATCAAATATTTTGTTTTAATTTAACAGTTAAATCTAATCAACCACACGTCTAGTTTCTAGTAACAAAGTTTAAAAATATACGAATTTCTAAAGTCAGGCCATTTTAATAGGTAACATTTGAGAGTTCATCAAAATTCAACAACGTAGCCTTGTAACGGCGGGCATAAAATAATATATTGTTTCGTTTTGTTAGAACTGCACAATTGCTTAACTTTTTTCAATTACGATTACATATTTATTGTAATAATGACCGATACGAGTACGAGTTCGGTACGAGTTGTACCGAACTGACAGACGTCAAATGTTACCTATTCAAATGGCCTGACTTTAAACAGTTTGTATAAATTTTAAAATCAACCTGATTAGTTAATTAGATAACTTTAGAAGGTAAGAAACCAGATAATCAACTGTGGCTTACTTTTAAATTCTGTAGAAATGTGAAACGTAAAAAAAACTTATCGTTTTAAGAGAAAAAATAATAAAACAGTGCTCACTAAAAACACGAAAGTTGAATGTACTGTACACGGCTACACATCAAGCTATACATTTCCAGTATAAACGGACCTCATTCTGCGAAAAGCCTACACGATGGCTTTTCGCAGAATGAGGTCCGCTTATGTACATTGGTCCGTGTGTACATTAAAAATCCACTACAAATTCGTAACCAAACAACTGCAAAAAGTCGAAGTCGAGTATTATATATATCAAATTTCACAATGGTCGGATCAACGCTTCGAAAGTTATCCTCGGACAAACATACATATACCTAAATACAACGCCATTTTGGGCTATGATAGAAATTAGATACGGCACCTGTCCATCTTGTAATATTAAGAATAATTGAGGTAGGTGGCGACTAGCCGTTCACTAAAAGGGCCCCCATAAGAACCGCCAATAGAAAGTAGCGTAAGAGGCAACGTTGGTGTGGTGCTGCAGTTTCACAAAAAGCTACTCCCGGCTTTATGCATTTAACACCAACCCATGACGACCTCCTTGGCGCAGAGGGCGAATAGCCGGCTGAGACACAGGAGGTTCGATTCACGCTGCGTAACAATTGCTTGCATGATCTACAGGTATTTGTTCCGGGTTTGGATATTTTTTTATACGTTATAAGAATGTATTTACAATAAAAGTATAGGTTTCATATAGATTCCGCTCTTACGCCTCCACCCTCAACCGGCCAACTAAGGCAAGTCCCTTGGCAACCCTTGTCAGAGGTCTCTGTCGACCCTAGGGTGTAATGGGGCTCCACGGTATCGCCACGCGTCGAACGCTCGCCACAAGCGTGCCCTGCGGGGTTATTGATATTAATAGTAGACGACCTGGAGATGGAACAAGCATATGACCCACCTGATGCTATGTGGTAACCATCGCCTATAACAAATTTCTTCTTATAACTAATTTTTTCTACGAGCTTAGCCATTGGAAATAACTTAAAATTGATTTCGCATTGAGAAGTACCTTTAAAGTTCGATTACGTAAAACGAAACGTGATCGAGTTGCTTCGATACTCCTGTAGGTAACCAACCAAAGAAGCCTCGGTAACCTTCGCAAACTCGAATGTTGCAATACTTGATACAAATGACCGCTCGCTCCTGATACATTCCTTACTAGTTTCAGCGTACGTCTTTACTCGACTTCTATTACAAATGTCATTGAAGTCTGTCGTTTTACATGCATTTTGACCAACAAATGTTCATAGAATACACTATACTGAACTTATAAACACGATATCCGACGAGTAGACCAAAAGATACTGAACTAAGTTCAAACCCCCACGTTTTCATTTGTCACGACCATCCTTCTATTAGTAGGTATACCGCGTGTGAAATTATAATAGAATAGAATAGAAAACGGTATAATGTCACATAAATCGATTATCGAGAATATCGTCCATTATTCAATTTGACAAAACAGTCTGGCACTAATGTGGAATATCTTGAGTGACATGAGATGGGACATGTCGATATAATATATAATTTTGCTATATAACGAGACAACATTAAAGCTTTTCTAAAATTCTCTTACTTTTTCCAGCATTCGTGATCTACCTACAGTTTCCTCTCGTTATGCTACGAGTACCTCGGCGGCGAGGGGAACATAACATAGGCCCCAACAACAACTAAAACGTAGTGATTACATACTCTTTGGCAGGCCCGTTCGGGCTTCCTGCGTGAACGGGACTTGCTGCCTCTCCGGGGCCACATAAACTATCGGCTTCCTGCGTTTCTGCAAGCAGCCTACACTTCAGTTCTGCCTTACTAAGCCGCTGTGCGCTTTCATCAATTTAATACTGCAGGTAGATACGGTACTATAGCCTATCTATAGTTATGCCTTATTTTGTCAGCACAAAGAAATATATTCGTTCGGGCTTCCTGCGTGAATAGGACTTGCTGCCTGTCCGATTAACAATTAGGTATACTAACATAGTTTTATGATTTTTATTTTTGAAGTAAAACTTCTTTACGCACGCTTGACTTTGGAAGTAAGCTGATGATTACGTTACGAAAAGTGCGAACGGAAGTTGAGAGGGAGATATAAGTTAGTGAAGATAGAAGGAGAGAGAGTTACGTTTCGTCTTCGTTTCGTATTATTACTGTAGGAGCAAGAGAGAGAGAGAGAGGTGCGCGCGCACATTTTCCCATGTCTTCATGGGGTCTTCAACACTTCGACCATTTTTGTTTGGGAGGTGTGGGTAAGGGTCGGACTTTCGTGCTTAACCCTGGCTTCAAGGTCAGAGACGGGGTATCTCTGAGTCACGGGGTGATGTCCGGAGTGCCATCCTGGCTTGCAGTTTGGCCTCTCAGACGTTACGTGGCCGATGTCTCGGTTAACGTTGCTCCTCTTGTGGTATACGCTATGGCTTAGAATATTTACACTACAGAAGTAGCGTCGATGACATCACTACAAATAGAAAGAACGAACGATATACAACTTAGACAAAGACAGAACGGGACAGAACTATTGATCTTGCGTCCCTTACGCGTAACCATTTTTTTGTCTGTCACAAAGTCAACTTTGTGACAAAAAGTACGTGAGCTGTCATAGTGATCGGTTGGCGAATAGTATTTTTGTGTTTTAAAAGTTTTCAAACAATTTTTGGTGTGAGATACGGACTCCATTAGTGTTAAAAAAGTTTACACGATGATTGGGTGTAGTGTATCTGGCTGCCAAAGCCGTAGTGAATATAAAAATCCTGGAATTAGCTTCCACACGTAAGTAATAATTTTCACCTAACATTTTCAATATTATGTGCGACAAGCTCGTCTCAAATAAGTTTATTATTTAATATTCTTCACAGTAGTATTGATTTTTATCATGAGCCATCTATTTCCAGTAAATTTGTCGCAATCGAAAAACACTATACTAAAAAAAAACATAGCTTGATCTCTGGGACAGCTGTCAGTAAAATCGCGCCTATGAAGTTCTGAATTTAACAGTACGGACAAACGTACCAGTCAATGTCATACTTTATGGGCATGCTGAGCTAATTATAGTGATGAGCGATGAATCATCGTGACCACAGACTATAAACTATCGATATTTTGTATAAAACTTAATTCAAAATTAATTTATCATTTATTTAAAAAAAAAACATTATTAAATATTTAAAAAATTATCATTATTTACAATAGTGAGTCAATAAAATCTAAATTCTAACCTACTCGTAACATTCCTTCCGACAACTTTGGGGTTCGAGAGAAGTTTGGCCGCGGCGTGTCTTCTTCCGCAAGATGGCGCCAACGCGCCGCCATCTTGTTTGACATGACCCATTCTCCTCAGTACGAGTGCTAACGCCTTGTATACGCCACGTGTTTTCCGTTCTCATCACTTTGTTTTTGTTACTATTGCTGTTAATATGTTAAGTTTATCTATTATTGTTAGTTTCTTTGTTGTTATTGTTTGTTTTCATTGTTTGTTGGCATAATGCTAAAGAGAACGAAGAAAACTGTTTTGAACAGTCAAAGTCGTAAGTTTGTGATTCGCTTGCGTGAATATTTTAAGCGAGAAAACAAAAATGGTGGACCGCTATTACCCATGGCAAAAGTTTGTGACAGAGTTGCAGATGCTCTTGGCATTGGACGTGCGACAGTAATTCGCATCAGTAACGAACAATATGGCAAATCTTCAACCGCAGTATTGACTGAAGACGAGGAAAAAAAGCTTTCAACGTCAAATAAAAAAAGAAGAGAGGCTGAAAGTGATTCGGATATTGATTTGGGGTGTACTCTTTTGGAATAAATAAATGTATGTATTAAAATATGCGTTTCATTTTATTACCCAAATTATAATATAATCCAATATACATATAATTATGGCAGACAGCCTTCGTGGAGAAGCGGTAGTGAACACGACTGCTTCGCACGAGGTCGCGGGTTCGATCCTCGCTCAGTGCAAATATTTCTATGCATGAATATGGGTTTTTGCACTGGTACAGACCAGACAGTTTCGTGCCTCGGAAAGCACGTTAAGCCGTCGGTCCCGGCTGCCATACGAATATCTAATGGCAGTCGTTACGGGTTGTTGGAGCCCTCAAAAGTTCAGCAATTGGTCTTACTGCAAAACTTCTATCGATATTTTTTTCTGTATCATAACAACCCTAGGAATGTCAGTTTAACAAATGTCGCAGAGATCAAGCTATGTTTTTTCAAGTATAAACACTAGCAAGGAAAATGTTGCCATAAAATCGATGTAGTTTTACCGAACTTATAGGGTAATGGTTTTGTTTTACAGTTTGTATCTTGAAACATCAAAAATAAACATAATAGGTATTTGCCGTATGTTTAAATCATGTAATTATTCAATTTAATTAAAACGACATACAGTAAGTGTTTATTATTAATATTTATTTATAACGGTATTTTTTTATGGAATAAGGAAACCTGAATGATATGTGTACGTTTTCCTATTAAAAGTACTTGACCGTCACTGGAAGCTTTATATAATGAGAGAGCATATCCGTTTCCATCGTATTTATACCATTTTTCGTACTTTTTTACCTAGTGTTTCCGGTCCTGTGGCGACACCTGGCGGCCGTGCGCCATTTTGGTTTCGTTAAATGTACCGCACCATTTGGAATTCATTG
Source organism: Philereme vetulata (assembly GCA_918857605.2). Classification (NCBI taxonomy): domain Eukaryota; kingdom Metazoa; phylum Arthropoda; class Insecta; order Lepidoptera; family Geometridae; genus Philereme; species Philereme vetulata. Next base: position 7,923,112 of record OU975442.1, read on the forward strand.
GCGTTTCGTATTCCGTCGAAGCAACACCTGCACAGCAGCTCTGTCTCTGTGTTCGTTGCAAATTCTTTTGAAAAATAGTTTATATTATAGTGAAAGTGAATAAATTACGTAAGTAATGTCTTTTATTTAATATTTAGCTATTTTGTGGTAGGAGCTATTGTTCAACTCGGTCGAGTTTTGAATTTGCAATTAAATTGCAGCCTACCTACGCTTAATAGGTACTGGATCATTATTTTAACGGGTTTTCCGTTCGGATCTTGTACATTGTTTATTGAATCTACCCGGGTATTTCGTACGATATAGTAGTATAATTAATTTGTCTGTGTATTGTTTTATAGCGAAATATTTAAACTTATTTCTTTGCATATGGATAATAATGAGTCTTTTACGGCTACCGAGCCACAGGTTATGGCCGGCCCAAGTAGAGGTGCTCACAAACGTGCTCGAGCAGCTCCAGTAGCAGCAACTCGACGAGCAGCAGTTCATCACACCGCCGCAAGAAGACAAAGCGCACTCAGCGTTCAGACCGCAAGGTGGATAAACTGGTCCAGGATATGGGTGAGCTCCAAAACATTGTTACTAATTTAATAAATGGAAATAATGCAGATTATCACGCTGCTGCGTCACTCTGTTCTAAAGTTGTGGAGATCATAACGAGCATCATAACGTCACTGACCAACAGTGTGTTGGTGATGATAATCGAAATGTTAGCGATTTCACCTTTGATATCGAGACAAAATTAAAGGAACCATCTGTTCCGAAAACCCCTGATAGGTTTCTGCAGATGTTACTTGAGGCTTAGGTAGCACTTCTTGGTCGGAAGTGAGATACGCTGATACGCAAAAAACATATAACTATACTCCAGGGTCCATAGACCTGGAAACAAACGAAGAGGAAAAATATATGACACCCTTCGTCATCTGGCATATTATGCAGCTATAACCTACTGCATACTAAATCAAAAAGAAACATTGCAGGAAGGTATTTGCAATCTTCTTTTCTACGCCTTGTATACAACCAAAAGCTGCTAGAGATGACTTGCCTTTCCTTCAGATTGAGCACAAGTAAAAAAATACTCAAATTGGCGGCTCTAATGTTACGAGAAAGGTGGAATGTGAGAATCCTTGTATATCTCGACGATTACTTAATAGTGCATCAAAATATGCACCTTCTTCACAGGCATGTCAAGCTAGCAGTAGGTCATTGCAAAATCTCGGGTGGCATATAAATTTTGAGAAGTCTGTTCTCAAGCCACAAAAGAGCATAACTTATCTAGGAGTACCTACCGTGGAAATCCTGGAACAATCTAGAAACTTTACCCGAAGAAAAGTCGAGATAATCAAAAAAGTAATTCAGGTTCTCGAGGTGAGAAAAGTAACGTTAAAAGATTTACACAGAATAGTAGGAGTTCTAAATTTTTGCCGGTTTTGTTGTACCTCGAGGACGGCTCAACAATCGTCAATTGCTCATGTTCATGAATTCTATACCAGACCTATCGTCGAAGGCCTATTCACCTCTGTACGTTCGCGAAGAACTGAATTGGGGGAGTTTCTGGTTGGCAACGCCGCTTCATTATCCTCTGCCAACAAATTTTCGTGCAAATGACGTCAGATGCGTCAGACCAAGCTTGGGGGCACAAATAATTGATCTGGCCCTTACCGGCACTTGGTTGCAAGAAGAGCAAGCACTACATTGCAATCAGAAAGTGATGCTAGCTATTCTTCATGCACTTCATAGCCAAGCTCACGTACTGAGCCACAGCTCTATCCTTATTCAATGCGACAACAGGACTGCAGTCACTCGCCTTCGAAAAGGAGGAACGAAATAATTACGATTGCTAGACATAAATGATCAAAATCTAAAATTGTTAGATCACCATCAAATTCACTTCAGTAGACACTATATCCCAGGCAAGTACAACAATCACGCCGATCACTTGTCGCGACGTCGCCTAAATCCGGATTGGCACCTACTGTCGGCCTGTATGGATACATATATTGTTTACAAAGTGGGGAACCCCGATGATAGATTTGTTGCCTCAGAGACGTAGTTCACAAAGACGTGTCTCGAGATTTGAGGACTGTTAAGCCCTGTTTCATGACGCATTCAGTATTCCATGCAATTATCCAATTGCGTGAGTGTTTCCACCAACGTTCCTAGTCCCAAAAGTGTTGACTCATCTAAATCAATCGACGGGGGTTTACCTATTCATAGTAACTCGATGGGAGAGGGTATTTTGGCGCGCAGACCTCGAAGCCCGAGCGCTGGCTGTACCGTTTACCCTGATAAATCTGGAAAAAACATCTAGTTGACATGTTCACGGGCCTTTCATCTCCGCAAGTCGAAAACATCATTTTAGAGGTGTGGAAATGTGGGGATGGTCCAAGGCGATAAAACCTTGGAACACTGATCAATTAACGTTGCTTAAAAATCCTTGGCAAAGTCAACTCGGAAGACCTCTGAGATGGGAAACGTTGGATGTCTTGGTCTTGGTTAGGAATACCTAAGAACGTGGACACAATAAATCCTACAGGTTCGCAATTAGCACAATTTCTGTCCGATTTACATTTAATTGATAACTTGTCATATAATACAATACTTTTACACAAGTCTGTTGTTTATACCTTGTGTAACGCTGAGATATCGAGTCGCTTAAGTTCTCACGTTCTATAAGACATATTTTAAAGTCGATTGCTCTTAGAAATCCAAAGTCGTCTAAACCACCGGTCTGGGATATTAGTAAGCTTACTTCTTATTTATATAGTTATACAATAGATATGAAAAATATTTTTCAAGTATCGCGTCATACTGCTATACTATTACTCTTTTGCTCAGGAAGACGCATTCATGATTTGACCTTGCGTGATCCTGATCACTGCATCAGATCCGATGATAATAATTATATTTTGGCCTCGATTTGATTCGAAAACTGACAGCAGTAACTATAGACAATCTGGCTGGAAACTACTTTTAAATGCAAATAATTTGAGATGAAACCCTGTGTTTGGATAAAGGAAATCATAAATTTATTAAATGAAAGACGCAACGCAGCTCAATCTTTTAATCTATTTATTACAGTAAGAGGTTTAGTTAAGCCCGCCTCGCGCACTGTAATAGCAGGCTGGGTTAAAACTTTGTTTAGAGAAGCCAGCATTACAGCTCCCCCAGGAAGCATTCGATTTGCGGTAACTTCTAAAAGTTGGATGGAAAATCACCCACTTGATGAAATTTTAGCCAGAGAAAACTGGCGATCAGCTAATACATTCCAACAGTTTTACAGACGAGAAGTTATTACCAGCAATCAACCTGAAAATGTTACACAAATGTTTCAATCAATAAAATAATTTGTAAATATTTGATTACCGATTCTATTGAATTATATAGAATATAAATAATTAAATGAATGTAAAAAATTATAACTTGCATATTAAGTGAACAAAATATATGTTTAAATTAGAACTTACTGTTGTTTATTTTTAAATTTCGTGTCACATTGGCGATATAATAGTTTCATGTGTATTACACTAAGTGATAATTATAAGTGGCGTCACCAGGCGATAACAAACCGGTCTCATTATATAAAGCTTCCAGTGACGGTCAAATACTTTTAATAGCAGCGTTTTACCTGAAATAAATCACCTGAAAAAATCATAAAGCATCTTAAAATACTTACCTCACTGGAAGCTATCACTTTTAATTCTGCCTGGTGAAAATGAGCCAATGAATTCCAAATGGTGCGGTACATTTAACGAAACCAAAATGGCGCACGGCCGCCAGGTGCCGCCACAGGACCGGAAACACTAGGTAAAAAAGTACGAAAAATGGTATAAATACGACGGAAACGGATATGCTCTCTCATTATATAAAGCTTCCAGTGAGGTAAGTATTTTAATATGCGTTTTATTTCAGGTAAAACGCCGCTATTATTAATGTTAAAGTACCTATAGAGGTAGGATTATAAAAGCATTACGTGGTAAATCTTAAGGCGTGGTGGTGGATGGGAGCTTTCTAGTGCGGTGGAGGGGAGGATTTGCCTATTTTTTTAACATGTGTTTTTATAATACCTACCTATGAAATTGCATGCGTTTTATTATGAATTTTTTACACTTCAGCACCTACCAACCTTGGGTTAATTGAAACGTGTTTTTGGTACTATAAGTATTTCAACTTTTATAGACGAAATTTTTCTTTTTCCTTTGCTCAGTCTCTTTATTTATAGAATTTATAGTTTTTATTTACTCACATGAGGATATATACCTAATCACTTAATATGCTTTCTTACACACAACACATATTTGTAAAGTCTATAATACTTATACTTAATTATTACCCTATTTAATTTCTTACAAATCTGACAAAGTTTGACCATTATACCATACGACTTATAATACCTACGTATAATTACTTGTTAAATTTATACATACGCTAAGTGATAGGTATGTATGGTCATCACTTAGTAGTTATGATTGATTATCCATATTTTATATACAAAACAAACTCGAAAGAATAAACAAGTAGGTATTCAAATTTCAGTTATTTGTTTTTTTCGTGTTATTTTCATGGTTCATAAAACACAATAATTTCACATTAGATTCTTTTATTATAAGTACAGTGTACAACTTACTAATATTATTTTGATTGTAACTTTAAAATAGGCTAACTAGGCTGTTTTTGTATTGTTTTTGTTCCCAACATCTTTTCTGTACAATGTTCAAACGTAGAAACCTGTTATTAGCCTTACGTTTAGTTCTAAATAAATGAAGAAAAATATGAGGCATGATTACAGTAGGTATCTAATAAAACAATATACAAAATTATTCTATTTCAGATTTCCTATAGATCCAATTGTAAAACTACAATGGATAAATGCAACAGGCCGAACAAATTGGGTACCAAGTAAATATGCAAGAATATGTTCAGTCCACTTTCATGCTACACAAATAGTAACAAAAAATAAAAACAAAGGGCTCGTTGAAAATGCAGTTCCAGTAGAATTTGTACATGTAAGTGCTTTATTGTTGCTTAGAATAATTTAATTTTGTATTATTGCATCACACAGTTACAATATCACTTAGTTAATTCTTAGTTGTTAAACATTCATGCTGTCCTTAAGTAGGTACCTGCATGTTTTTTTTTGTTTGTCAGCTAAATCACAGCCTAGAGCTGCAACCAATCAACCTATTGTTGTGGTTACTTCCAAACAACAAACCAACAAGCCAGAATTAAGTATTTCATAAAAAACAGTGTACGGTAGTACTTATTATTTTATTTACAGTAGTATTTATTTATAAGTCCTGTTTCATCACTCACTTCATTTTTTTTATTTGCAGATTTTTCCTTCAACATCAGAAGGCACAAGTCAGTCTTCAATCATATGTACCGCCAAGCAACATCAAGAATGTTCAGATACTAGCGCTAGCGTTTCTAAAAAACAAAATGTGGTAACGGTTATAGCATCTCATATTAAAAAAGAATTACCTATTACCGCCTATATGCGAGTCTGAATTGCGTTTATCCGTAAAGTTTCATTGCAAATATTGCAATTGATGCTGATTTCTAAATACATAATATTTTCTTTCAGATGCTACCTCTAACAGCCACGCCAAGACGACCTGCTACTTCAATAGCCCCCAAACGACTACGGGAAGATTTAGAAGCATGTTTTTCTAAAGGACGTGTTGTGAGTAACCTCATTATATATTACAGATGCTTATTTTTTAGAAATCTTTCCAATTACCGCTTCTATAAATGAGAGAAAAATAGGCGTTACTGAACATTGACAAAGACTGATAAGACAGTTATTATGATGAGATTTAAATCTTGTCAATATGTACAAATAGTTATTAAGACCCTTATGCTTGTTCTGTTTCAAACCATTTTATAAAAGAAAGTGAAAAGGAGAAGTTAAATTTAGGAAACATTTTGTTACTTATTATGAATTTGCATATTTTTTAATAATCATTTTATTAAGCGATCTTAATTAAAATTAGAATACTGCCGAACACTTTTTTCTTTCTTATTAATTTTTATCTCTTTGGTATTTTTTACAGCGTATGGAAGTCTCACCGCGAGCAGCATTATCGCCGCGGAAAAGGAAAATGTTACAAAAAATAAAGAAAATGCAACAACGTTCAAGATTGCTCAATAAAAAGTTGCGTGCTGTGCGGCAGTCACGAAGACGTTTTATAAAAAAATCAGCAGATCTAAAAAGTGTGCTAGATGAACTGAAATGCAAGTTTTTGATAGGAATGGAAGATCTGGATATATTAGAAACTATCGGAGAAGGTAATGCTGATATGATTAAAGCAGTTTTAAACAAAGCAAAAACAAAAAGTACTATGAAGCAATAAGAAAATTTGCCTTATGTTTGAATTATATTAGCCAAAAGCTTATGAATATGTGCGCAAGGCATTCAATACTTGTTTGCCGCATCCAAAAACGCTGTCTAAATGGTACAGTTGTATAGATTGCGAGCCTGGTTTCACTTCCGAGTCTTTTGAAGCTGTAAAAAAGCTTGTTGATAGGTCTACAACTCCAATAATATGTCCTCTCAGCTTAGATGAAATGTCCATCAGACAACATCTACAATGGGATGGCCGTCGCACCGTCGGATATGTTAATATTGGTAACAACTTGGAAAGTGATAATTTACCTTTAGCACAAGATGCTCTTGTTTTTATGTTAACATACTTAAATGGGTATTGGAAATTACCCGTAGGGTATTTTTTGACCAATCGGGTGACTGGAGAGCAAAGAAGCTTACTTCTCAAAAATTGCATTGAATTGTCCTTTAAATCTGGAGTACAGGTTTCGACAGTAACATTTGATGGTTGCCCATCAAATTTTGCTATGGCTCGTTTATTAGGAACTAGTTTTGATGATCCGTTTAATATCCAACCAGTAATTAAAATCAATGGAAAGAACATTTTTGTAATGCCAGATGCTTGCCACATGATTAAACTAGTCAGAAATACTTTGGGGGACAAAAAAACCTTATCGACTCAGGTAACGAAACTATATCATGGGAATTCGTTGAAAAGCTCCATTGTTTACAGGATAATGAAGGGCTTCATTTAGCGAACAAATTATGGAATCCCATGTTACGTATAAAAAACAGATCATGAAAGTACGACTAGCCACCCAAACTTTTAGCAGATCTGTCGCAGAGTCAATTCTATTTTGCAAAAATGGATTAAAATTGAAAGAATTTGAAAATTGCTACGGTACAGTCAAATTTATTAAATTATTTAATGATTTATTTGATATTCTGAACAGCCGTCGACGAAACAGCCTTAGGTTTCAAAAAGCACATTTCCGAAAATAATTGGTCGGAAATGAAAACAGCTCTAAATACAGCTCAGCATTACATACTGGGCTTAAAATTTCTAGACAACCAGAGTGTTATAACCTCAGGTAGGAAAACAGGATTCGTAGGTTTCTTGACCTGTATAGAATCAATAAAAAAATTGTACGACCATTATGTTAACAAAACAAAACATCTGCAGTATATCACAACGTTCAGACTGAGCCAAGACCATCTGGAACTATTTTTCAGCGCTGTACGGTCCAAGGGCGATTTCAATAACAACCCGACTGCCATGCAGTTTAAAGCGGCTTACAAACACCTTCTCATTCACGGGGAACTAAAAAACATTAATAGCGGCAACTGTACCCAATCTGACGTCAATAGACTGACGACATCATGCAAAGCGGTCAATAAAATAAATAAATCAAAAAGTAGATTGCTGTCGATTAATGAGGATGATCATTCCACGAACATTCCAAATAGTCATGGCCTGTTTGAATTTCCAGAAGGCCATGACTATGTGAGCCAAATATGCCTAAGTCAATTTTCAAAGGAAATTGTAGCTTACATAGCTGGTTTCGTCACCACGAAACTAACTAATATAGTTAAATGTGACGAATGCATTGGGGCAATGTGCTCTGAGAAGTTTTACGGTTTTATTGCGCAAAAAGACAGAGGTGGCTTGAGATATCCTTCTCAGGATGTTGTTAATATATGCAGAGAATGCTTTAAAAGGTGCTACGAAGATTAACGGCCTAAGCTTTTTAGAAAAAGTTACTGCACTACCAAAGCTTGTCTCGACGATTTTAAAAAAAACTTTGTCGAAAGAAATATTTGTCAATTTAAACGAACACGTGAAGGAGCAAAGTCCAATGGATAATCAATTAATTTTATTAATAAAAGCGATAAGTTTTAAATATATGTGATGAAAAAATACATATGATGAAAAAGGCGTGTCAAAAGGATGAAAAGATCCGAATTTTTTCCAACAAAATAGTTTTATTTAAAGGTCAGTGAAAGTGAAAAAGATAGACCTTTTTAGGTCTATCTTTTTCTCACATTTTGTGGAGTTGGATCGTTTAGCTGTTATAAATTATAAATGCGATTAATAATAATAATAAAAGTAATATTTTTGTTAATTAATATTAGAGTTCTGACTAGTATTTTCACAATTTTTATATAAATTACTTTTGTTTAGTTACTTACCTTTTGTTATGTTATGGTCCTACAAATAAATACGTAATTTTACATTATTGTGTTTTATTTATTTACATTCCTAATCATCTGTTGTTATTATTACATCGTGTCGTACGATTTAGTTCCGTTAGGGGTAATTTTTGTCATAATATGGCAATACCTAAGGCAAAACTATTGCTATCTAAAAGGGGCACGCGGAGACTACATACTTCTATAGTGTAATTATTCTAAGCGCTATGGAAGGATGGTGAGCACAAGAGTTCCCGCGGTAATGGACGCCAGGGAGTTCGAATGTCAGGTGGCCGTGCGTGCTGCGCAGCGATGGCGTTGAGGTGAGCGTGGCGGCCATTGTCAGCGCGATCGTACATATGGCGCGCTAACATTACCACAAAGTCCTTAACGCTGGACATCTGCACGTCGCGGGCGATGACGTCGTTCCTGACATTGACATGGCATCCTGCTCCTGTGCAGACACGTAGGGCTATGTTTTGCTGGGCTTCTATTATCTTTTTGTTGGTAGAGGAACATAGCGCGTACCACGCTGGTGTTGCATAGGCAAGCCGTTTCTCATGTTCAATGAACTGTCATTTTTGTGATTAGATGACATTTACGTAGTACATCATGATGACATTAACATTTGACAGTTTTGACATGATAACACGTGTTTGTTTGTTTGTTTCTCCGTAGGTAATAAATAACTCTTTATTTGGTTGGTTTGGTGGTGAATTGGAGTTGTGATTGGATTTTGCCACAGATCAGACCTATTGTATGGTTTTGTTTGCTAAAACTGAAAAATCATGAGAAACCTAGATGTTTGGGACTTGTCCCGAAAACATCTGAATTCTCTTGCCAGTGATGAATATAAAGTTTGTCGCGGTCACGAGGAAGATAACCATGAAATTGGTGCAATTTACGTTTTCACATCCAACCTGATTGTTACATACTTCGATGAAGACGGTAAAGTTCGATGGGAAAGGGACCTCTCAGGCATAGCATCGTCAGATAACAGCCCTGTGAACATAACATACCTATCGCTGCAAAATAAAGTTAACGTAGGCCTTGAAAATGGCGAGCTATACTCGATCTTTGATGCTGGGCAAACATGTGAACTTGTTGGGCATGTTAACGCTGGATTATTGGTAAGAAACCTCAAGTAATTTGTATGGGTAATTTGGGTGGGTAGGTTGGTTTTATTTGTATTATGTTTAGGTGAAGGTGGCAGGTCTTTAACTAGATGTCTGATTAAAGTGTAGCAGCTCAAGGGTCTATAAGTACCAAGACAAACCTCTAAGGGTTTTACAGTGCTTTAAGTAATACTGTTAATATGTATGCTCAAATAAATACATTCAAAGTATCATTCATTTAGTCATAACTTTTACTGTGCCTTATATCTTACCAGATAAACTGATTTCAGGCAATGGAATGGAATCCAGAACAGGACCTTCTCATCTGTGTCACTAAAGATCTCTCAGTTGTAATTGTTTCATGTGCTTTTGACCAAGTAAAAGAAGTTAAACTGTTGGGTGAGGAATTCGGAGAGAAAGAGTTTGTAAATGTAGGCTGGGGCAAGAAAGAAACGCAATTCCATGGCCGCTCAGGCAAACAAGCAGCTAAAGTAAAGAATGAAATCTCCTTAGGTAAGAACAATCTATCTTAATATATAAAACAAAGTCGGATTTGTTTGAACACTTATAACATGAGAATGGTGGGACCGATTTTCATGGTTTTTGATTCGTTGTATTTATATCTGTCCCGAATAGCAGAATAACTATTAAAATATCGGAAAAATTCACGCATTGCGCAATTATACAGAAAAATAATTTTCTCGTTCATTGATGCAGATATGATGACCGATGTATATTGACAGCCCGCCTCATATGCATGTCAAGGCGATACGAAGTTCGGCGGGACAACTAGTTTTTAATAAAACAGCAATAAAATATCTATAATGATATTATTTATTCTGAGCTCCTTACCTAATACTTAACACACACTAAGAGGGCAAAAGCAAACAATCACCAAAATCACTGTTCTTAATTTTCAGATCCTAATTCCACGATTGATGATGCAATAAAAATCACATGGAGAGGTGATGGCCTTCTATTTGCCATTGGTTATCCTGAGAATGGAATCAGAAGATTCAAGGTTTTTGATAGAGAAGGCAACTTGCAATACACAAGTGAAAAGCAGCAAGGTCTTGAAGCCAACCTGTCGTGGCGCCCTAGTGGCAATGTTATAGCTACAACACAATTCAATGAAGACAAATATGTTGTGTCATTCTTTGAAAAAAATGGATTGAAACACGGAGAGTTTAAAATCAATGTAGATCCTAGTATGAAAGTTGTGGATATAGCTTGGAGTAATGACTCAGAAATATTGAGCCTCCAATGTAAGGACAGTGTAACAGGCAGCCAACAATTGATTCTATATACAACAGGAAATTACCACTGGTACTTGAAACAAACATTGAAATTCAATCCAAAGCAGGAAATAAGCAGAATAATGTGGGACTATGCTTTCGATGTGTTTTACAACAAGAGGCTGTATGTATTTCTACAGAATGGGGAACTTTACACCTATGACTGGCTTTGGGTGACTAATCACAGCCAAGGCAAAACTGAAAGCGATGATGCTATTGTTGCTGTGATTGATGATAAAAAACTGCTGGTTACAGGTGATTGCTCCTGTTGGTTCCTGTTCTCTCTTGTCATGTTTCTAAAATAACAATCCTTCATATATTTTACAATGATTCCTAACCATTATATTTTAATTTATAATTGTTTCAGGATACAGACAAACTGTTGTTCCTCCACCCATGGCTTCTTTCGAAATATCAGTTGATGACCATGTAGATTCAATACATTTTGCACCAGCAACTGATGTGCCTGACATCAACTCAAATTCATTTTTCATAACAACAGCAAGTCAAAAAATTATATTCTATGAGCAAACACAGAAAAATCCTTTACAATACAAGATGTTAAAAACCATCCCGCTTGATGAGTATGAATTTCCATTTCAATGTTACAACTGGTATTGGGTTAATGCTGATACTATCATTTGCATTATGCTGGACACTGAATACAGTTATGATTTGATGGAATTCTCATTACAAGGTATTATGAAATTACAACATACTTGTCGGATGCCTTCGTCAGTCACAAGAATACAAGCTCATCCCAACAAATCTGATACTGTTTTTATACAGCTTGATAGTGGTGAATTGATTTCATACACACTTGGTGGTGACATAGACCCACAAGATGTTTATTTCCAAAAAGCATGTCCCCAATTCAATGTTATTGATGTAGAAGATAATCTACATTTTCTAGGACTCACACACAAAGGGACCTTGCACATTGATAATGCAAGGGAAATACATAGTGTCAGTTCTATCTTTGTCCACACACATTTTCTTCTAATTACAACAATGAGCCATGAGCTGGTTTGTGCAGAGTTAACTGAAGCAGGTATAAATGCTATGAAGGCATTTCATTCAGCTCCAGATCTTGCTTACAAGAGAAGGATCGAAAGAGGCGCCAAGCTGGTGATTGTGGTGCCCTGTGACAACAGAACAGTGTTGCAAATGCCAAGAGGAAACCTTGAGGTTATTCAACCAAGACCACTATCATTGAAGATTATTGGTGAATATTTGGATCTCTCAAAATACTATGAAGCTTTCAATCTAATGAGGAAACAAAGGATTAATTTGAACTTGATTTATGATCATGATCCTGAGAAATTCAAGGAAAATATTGATAAGTTTCTAGAATCAATAAAGAATAATTCATGGCTCAATCTCTTTTTATCAGATTTAGAGAATGCTGATGTTACTAAAACTATGTACAATAACAGTTATGTAGGAAAACCTGAGAAACGAAAACAAGATGTTGATACTAAGATTATAAAAGTGTGTGACATTGTTAGAGATAACATAAATGAAAGGAAAGATAGAGATGCTAAAATATTACCAATAATAACAACATTTGTCAAGAAAAACACAGTCAAAGAATTGGAGAAGGCTTTACTGATCATTAAGGAACTGAAATTAAAAGAATCAGGAGGATTAAAGTTACCCGTGGGATCAGATGAAGCTTTAAAATACTTGCTTTATATGGTTGATGTGAATCAGCTTTTCGATGTTGCACTAGGCATGTATGATTTTGACTTAGCTTTACTGATAGCAACTAAATCTCAAAAGGATCCCAAAGAATACATACCAATGCTGAACGAGTTTAATGACATGGATGAAAATTACAAAAGATTCACTATCAATAAGCACCTGAAGAGGTTTGATAATGCAGTGGAATGCCTTGTAAAGTGTGGTTCTGCTAGACATGCTGAACTGAGAACATTTGTGAAATACCACAGTTTGTACAGAGAAGCTTTGGCACTTTTGTCATCACAAGATGAGGTATTCAAAGAGATTTCAGATGATTATGGTCTGTATTTGAAACTTAAGAAACAACACACGCAAGCTGGCATTGTTTATGAAAGAGCAAATAACATTGAGAAAGCTATACACTGTTACACTGATGCATTGGAGTGGGAGTTGGCTTTGAATTATGCCCAATCAAATCAGTGGACCAAGGAACAACTTAAATTGTTATGTGGGTAAGTTGGTGTCACAAAGGTACTATTTTAAAATTTACTTTTAACATGCCTGAACTAAGCAGCAATTTGTTTGTTCAGGGAGCTAGTCAGTCATCTAAAAGAAGAAAAGCGACATCAAGAAGCATTGATAATAATGGAGCGGTTTTATGAAATCTGTGAAGAGACTATAGACTATGCTATAGAATGTAGTCAGTACAAAACTGCCTTGCGACTGTGTGCGCAACATCAGAAAAATCATCTCAAAGGTATTTTTTGTAACAAGACAAGTTTGCTTGAGGTAGTGGCCAACTCTATTGGATTTAAATGGTTTCTGACTCATTTTACCCATTTTGTTACAGTAGAAAAATTGTTACCTGCATTGTTAGGAGACTATGAAAACATCAAAGAGACAATTGAAGCTCAATGGTCCACATTCATTCAACAAAGAGAAAGGCTTTTTGTTGTCAGAGAGATAAAAGCAAAAAATCCACCCGAAATTTACGATTACAACCAAAAGGACAGTGATCTTTATTCTGATATTGGCAGTACAATTGCTTCTTCATCCAGAGGATCCACGTAAGCTGAACATTTAATAACGTTTTTTTAATGTGTTTATATGCATGCTGAAGAGAAAAGGCACTATCACTCGTCCTTGAGGTAACCCAAAATTTTTTCGTTTCAGGAAATCGCGTCAATCAAGTAAAAATAGGAGGAAACATGAGCGCAAAATGGCATCATTGAAAGAAGGCTCACAGTATGAAGACGTGGCCTTGGTCATGGCGCTTCATAAGCTAGTGTCAGTTTCACATGATATGAGATTGCAAGTCAGAGAAATTGTGATTGCATTGAGTCACTTCGGGAAGGAGAAAGAGGCGTTAGTTTTACAGGTTCGTAATGTATTTAGACATTCTGAACCGCTGGAATTCGCGCAACTGCCCAAGATTTATTTCTTTCCACTGAAAAAGTATAATTGATTGAGCGTAGCGAGATCTCCAAATCAACTTGGGCATATTGGCGTTGTATGTATGTTTGTTTGTCCAAGGATAACTTTCGAAGCGTTGATCCGATCTTCGTGAAGTTTGATACATAGGTAGTGATGGCACAATTTTGGTGCGCCTAAGTGAGCTAAAAATGTTGGGGTTCAAGAGGGGTAAAAAAAATTAGACTATAAGATCAAGTGGAACGTCAAATGAAAGGTCTTTAGTACATTTCGACTCCGTTTTTATTTTTAGTAAAGTTCTTGTAGTTTTTGAGTTATTAGCCATAATAAAAACTGAACTGTGACGAAATCCATGAAATCCAGAATAACTGCAATTTGTACCCCAAAAAAAGTAACTAATTTTGAATGAAACTGTAGGTCAGTTATTGGTTATTTATTTCGTGGCACTGTTTTGATAGTCAAAGATTATGAATAATATATTTTTGTTTTTATGGGAGACTCTTAAGATCTCAGTCGGGGCGAACCACTAGTATTTTAACAGCACAGTAGCATTGGTTGATTTTACAACTACTGTATTCACCCACCGGTAACTAGCTGGTCATGCATTTTCTCTAAATAATTTCACCAATACTATTGTTGTTCGTTATCGATTAATAAGTCAAGAATCTTTTGTAAAAACTTTAACTTAACTTAATCCGTACCTAATTATTTCCAGACTTCGTTGGCGAAACTGCTTAAGGAAATGAAGGACAGTTTAAAAGCTATTTGGACAAATGAATTTGTACTAGAGGCAACAAATGCACTAATTGCTGCTTTAGATGTTCCAGAAGGAAATGACGTCACCATTCAGGGAATTGCAGCACTAGGTAAGATCAAGAATTAACTGTTGTACCTAAACAAGTGGAATATGTTGGTGAACCTCAAAATTCGGTTTAGTTTTATTCAATTTTTTTTAATTTAAGCCTTTTGTATCGTGGATTTTCTACATCTAGGTCGGCTTGTACAACGATCAATAAACGTATTTAGCGACTAAACATGTTTATAGACGTATTTGTATGATTTGACAACTCCATATTTAGCCATTAGATACATTTAGGTATCTTTGCGCAAGTCGTCCTTAAACTTATAAGATCTCAATTTACTCACTAGGGAATGAACGGAGCGACATGTTACGGAACATGTTGCTCCACAGCTACGTGAATGTCCCGAGAGACAATGTCGTGGAACATTTTGCAGGCCACACTAGTGTTTATAGAAATGTCGCCCGAGGAGGACACTACTAGGGATTGCAATCCGGAAAACCGGATTCGGTAATCCGGCATCAATATACACTTACCGTATCCGGTGATTGCATATTTTGCCAAAATAACCACGCTGTACTTGTACACAGAGGTACTTTAAACGCGTGGTGCTTGTGCGTGCGAGTTGTTTGACGCTGAGCCGCCATTAAATAGATTCGATGGTCTTGTCATTTAAAAGAATAAAACTGAATAGCATTCTCAAATAGCTAAACATTGAGAATGCTAATTCACTTGGAAAGTTATCCTCGGACAAACAAACATACCGATTTGCCCAAGTTGATTTGGGGAATCAATAATATTGATGTCTACTTTATCTTTAAAATCTAACTAAAAAGACTGAACCACCAGTTACGATACGTTGAAGATAAAGCCACTGTTTTTTTTTGAGATTTTAATTTGTGATTTTATTTGTATTGACAATAAGAATTTAATCGTTTTCTTATTTTAAAATTAGTCTTAATAAAGTTGATTTCGTATACGTATCGTTTTTTTTACACTTCATTAATGGTTCATGTTGGAACGAAAAAGGAAAGTTAAGTTATCCTGGTTAGATCAATCCGGCCGGATTGATGGCAATTCTGCCGGATTGCAATCCCTAGACACTACACTAGGTAACAAATGGCGCGACACTGACGCGGGACGCGTGCGCTCGCTCTCGGGATCGAGCACTATGTCCCGCTTAACTTAAAATGTTGCGGGAAACTTTGCAACGTTGCAGCGACACGTAGATTAAGTGTTGCACGTCATGTTGCGGGACAAAATGTCCCCTAGTGTATCCGAGGCTTAAGGTAGGCCACTCATTCCTGTGCCGAGTGTCGAAACGTCTACACTAGCAACACGTACCACTTGTTTCGAGCGAGTGTCGTCGTGTATCTGGATACCTATTCATTACGGAGCCCTGTAGAGGCAAAATCTATATTCCAAATAGGTACATATTTTTTTGTCTTTTCAGCGCCTCATCTTCGAATAGCTCCAGTCATTCAAGAAATCAATTGGAAATTAGATGGTTTGGATTAAGAGTGTAGTGATTTTATTTTGTAATTAATAAAAATACATCAAAAGATCAATAAAAATAATTTAATTAAAATAAGCCCCATTTAATTTATCTTTAGACTAAAACCAAAATTTCTTTTCATACATGCCACAGAACAAAAATAACAGTCAAACCCTATTAAATTGTTTGCATTAATATCATCAAAAATAACAACTTTATAATGTTCCATATTGTAGAACTTATTTAGATAAAGTTTGTCACTGATTGCTAGTCTACCACAGACACATACATTAACATCATCAAGAAATTTAACTAAGGTATAAGGAATAATATTCGCAGCATAATACATTTTGTGCTTCAATATTATTTCTGATGCTAGATGAACCAACGTACTAGCATTAAAGTTCCACGAATCCAAACATAAGGATTGCTTTTGACTTGTGTTGCAGTGAAATTTATTTCCTGATAGATCGAAGTACTCCAATGAACAGTTCAGCAAACCCCCTGGCAGTGTCACCAAATTGTTTTTTGAGATTTTTAGGTACCTGGAAACAATAACTTTTGTAATCATTGCAGTATACAGATCTAATGCAGTAGATTACCTACTGAAACTATAATAGACACATTATAAAAAAGTGTAAAGTACTTTAAAATAACTAAACAAAAGTTTACTTTTGATAGAAAAATGGTGAGAAGTTGTCTGTCTATCTTATATGGTAATTTAGGCTGATGTTTGTCAGATGATAACAAATATATCCTATCTAAGTTTCATGGAAATTGTTCCACTTGTTTAATTTTGGTCTTATCAGCCTGAAGACTAAGAAACTAATGACTTATACTAGAGGTACTGCATTATTTACCTTAGTCTCTTAATTCTGCTGATTGTATGAGGCAGTTTCTCTAATTGGTTATCATCAAGAGTCAAAGCGAAGAGATTTTGGAGTTTCCAGATTGCATTTGGGATGCTTTTCAATTTGTTGCTACTCAGATCCAGTAGTTTTAGGGTTTTTGTGATCTGAAATATTTTTTTTTATAATTATAATGAAGTACCTTATCATCATCATAATCTCTGCCCAGAATCACTGTTGGGTATAGGCTTCCCTTTTTTTCTGCCAGGTCTTAATTATAATGAAGTACCTAAATGAAGAAAATTGTATCAGATACACCAATAAAAGCAAGCTCAAACAAACTCTTGGATGGAAAGAAATCATCATTCCCATCGTTGAAGAATATAAAACTGTATCGATAATAATTAAATGCTAGTGTTTTATTTTATTATTTACCTCAGGACCCAATAGCCATCTCCAGTCAACCTCTCCTATTTTTCCTATTTCATTGTTGGCCAAATATAACTCCTTCAGGCTTGGCATTCTACCTGAAATGGTACATCAAGTGTTTATTGATCGAGCGAAGCAAAATCTCCAAATCAACTTGGATAAGTCGGCTTTGTATGTATGTTAGTCTGAGGATAACTTTCGAAATGGTGTGTCTAAATGAGCTAAAAATGTTGCTGAGATATTGGGGTTCAAGAGGAGTGAAAAAAAAACCAAAAATTAGTACATTTCGACCCCGTTTTTATTTTTAGTTTAATCCTTGCAGATTTTGAGTTATTAGCCATAATAAAAACTGAACTTTGATGAAATGCACACCAGTGACCCCACAGTGCTGAAATTCGGTATTCATGTAGCTTTAGTGACACAAATATAGGGAAGCCTGAAATCCTGAATAACTGCAATTTCTACCCCTAAAAAGAGTAACCAATTTATATGAACTCTTGTTACTTGTAACTTGAATAAAACTCTTGAACTTGAAGTTGGTTATGCATTTCATGGCACTATTTTTATATTATGAATAATTAAGATTATGAATAATATTTTTTTGTTTTTCGGGAGACTCGCGGGATCTCAGTTCGGGGCGAATCACTAGTTATGAAGGCCACTAAAGCTCGGACTATATGGCATCCGCGTCTTCCCGATCCTGCGAATCCGGAGCATGGCCCGGTTGCTTCCAGGTAAAAATCAGAGTGAGATGGCCTCGGATCGTGTGTAGTCAATGCAGGAAAAATTCAAATGTATGGTTATGCGACGGATTGGTCAGGGGCTGTTAAAAAACGGTCCCTGACAAGCCTGTCATATAGTTACATTGTAAAAATTAAGAATCAAAAGTTTTACCAAATTCAGCAGGCAGTTTTTCTATCTCGTTGTTGCTCAAGTCAAGAACAGTGAGATGTTTTAGAAGAAGAATTTCTCGTCTGAAGTTGCACATTTTAATGCCGTTGATGTATAGAGATTTTAATGTCCGAGGGAGGCCCTTTTTAGGGAATTGACTTCGATCTTGAATGACTAATTTTATCGGAGCAATTTCTATTGCAGTTACACTTAAACTTGATAATGAGGATATTTGAAGAGCATTGGCATCACCAGACAAGCAGGTCTTTAGAAGTCTCATAAAACACTTCAACTGTATAGCTTCACATCTGATCAACAAATCGTGCGGTGGATCTTCAAAACTTAATGTACTTTTACCCTCGTTTATACACCTGGTAAACACTTGTTTCAGGTTACTTTTTAGCCGATATTTAGTTCCTCTCTTGTTATTAATCGAAAAATATAGAATAAAAAACTCATTTTCAGATTTCGGTTCTTTTCCCAACGCTAAAGTCGCTTGTACAAACTTGTGAGTCTTTCTAATGTTTAAGTTTATAAGAGTTCTATTTATTAATTCGATTTGGCACTGCAACTTCATCTTTTATTTGTAATTTATTTTTATAACTTTTTGCCGCTTTATTTTATCAACTCAGGAACCGAAGTCGGAACAAACAACACAACATGACATCAACCAAGCAACAGCTGCTTGCTTTCATCCAATTCAGTCTGTGCTTGCTTTGAGCTTGCTTATTTCCAGGCTTCCTTGTTTTTTTTCATTCAATGGCAACCAATCACAACCAAACTCACTCCACACAATAGCTCACTAATCACAAGCTAAAAATAATTGGCTCTCTTGACACGGTGATTAAAATCCATTTTTGCTGGCAATTATCTCAATCAATCAAAAGAACGAATCAAGGAACTATTTTATTCTTTTCTGTCTTAGGTAACGTAGGTCTTTCTTGTCCGTCTGTCGGTTTTCTTTTCTCTCCATTTGAATACGATTTTGTATTGCTTACTACTGCTAATATTTTTGGGGTTTTGAATTCCACTGTAAGAAGGTATGTAAATTTTACGATATTTATTACGACTGCCGGCCGTCTATTTCTTTTACTTTGTTTATTGTGAAACTAAATAATGTTTGTGATTTTAGGATAATTGGCATGTACCATAAAATATTTTGTTTATAATATTTTTCTGTTTGCAGATTTGGGATTACTTTCGTAAAATGGCTGCATTTGTGGTTTCGTCTCGTTTCGACGGCCTCAAGATTGAAGACGATGAAAGCCCTCCTGGTTCCCTCCATGTAAAGGCTAAAAAAGACGACAAAAATGCTACCAAAAATAAGGCAAAAAAAACAGAGCCTGTAGCAAAAATCAAAAGCCAGCCCCCGAAATCTCAGGTAGGCTAGTTCACCTTGCTTGTTTTGTTTATTTAGATCAATGAACTCAATGTTATGATATTAATACTAACTGAATTTTGCATAATAGGATGTAGATCAACTTCCGAATAGGTTTGTTTGAACCCGGTCGACAAATGCAAAGCAGTGAAGACTGAAGATATAGTGATGATAGTTGTGTGTGACTAGCTTCTGACTTGTTACTGGCCATATTGACATACTCAGACTGAAAAGTTGGACTGGGCAAGTCTTCTAATATGTATCCTGTTCCATACACTATAATTTTTACCTAGTGATGTAAGTACCCACTTGGTGCTGCATAAATAAATATTGGAGGAGTTACCTATTATTGAATAACATACCCAACTCACAAACAATTTTCTGATCCCACACTAGGATACCCTAGTGTAGGGTATCACTAGTGTATGTGTTATGTAATTTTTGTATTATTATAGACAGCAGCTAAAAAAAAGAAGAAGCAGAACACCGTGTCATCGAAGCAGTGGGAGCAATGGAAACAAAAGGATGAAGAGCTTGTGGATGGCAACTACGAGGATGAGCTTCAACAGGTATGAAAGTAGCCTCCATTTGGACACAGACTTAATCTGAAAACTATTGTTGGATAGGTATGTATATAATAACAACAAAAAACCTCCGATTGCATCTTTTTGAAATGTGTCATCTGTTTGTAGCAATAAAGACCCTGTTGATGGAAAATTTAATTTTAAAAAGTTAAGAAGCCGGCGAACCCCGACCGCAACTTCAATTCGGCCGCGTCAAAAACTTCGGCCTGAATCGCTATCCCTGTTTAGTGACGAAGTTTAGCCACGCAGAGCGACAGTGATAGCAAATAAACGATTCTAAATTTGATTAGATTTTGACCGTGTTCCGTAATACCAAAAATGATGACTGAAAACTTGTTCTATTTTTCTCATTGTGTTGTTATTCTGTAACTAGACGATATAATCTATGTTCCCATGACTAGGATACGTAAGATGTTGTTGTTTTTAATACGAAACAATTAGGTTGAAAACAGGTCTTTTATGATGTAAAACCATGCAGAATATACATTTCTATTTCATTTTAGGTAAGTATTTTGATCTAATATATGATTGGGAACCTAGATAAATACTATTCAAATTAAAATAATACCTTATTAAGGTAGAAATATGCTCCAATTATAAATGATCTTGGTAGTACGTGTTGTATGGGCGATTCCCCTCCGGTCTCCCCTTAATGCAGTTTAAAAATAATTTATATTTAAAAATATTTTATATTGTTATTTGACAAAAAGTTACATAGCACTATAAAACCTTAAAGGTTACCATCACATTTCATCATTTTATTGAAAGGAAATTGTTTTAACCCAATAAAATTAAAGAAGACAATCGCATCATTACAAAAATAAATTCCCTTATTAACATTTTTGTTACTAGGTAATAGAAATTGCAAATTGTGGATGGTAAATAAACTATAAACAATCTAATACATTAAATATTGTTTTAATAAATTAATTTATACCTACTGTTCTTTATAATAATTGTTTCATTTTGTGTGTACCAAATAAATCATTATTCTATTCTAAGGTGTTATTAAACATATTTCTATATTCCTTCACAGGCCATCCTCCTGTCAAAGCTCGATTATGAAGAAAATAAGGATGTTTACAAGAAAACTAAAAAACTTTCTGAAAAGGAGAAGCAAGTTGAAGAGCTGGCTGCTAAATTAAAAAATAAGAAACAGAAGAAAAAAGTCGTCATGAGCCTTGAACAGTTCAATGACATGATAAATGGCGATGAGACAAAATGTAGTAAGTAACTTTGAAGCTTTTTGAAGGATAACTTCTTTACGCACGCTTGACTTGGGGAGTAAGCTGGTGAATGCGTTACGAAAAGTGCGAACGGATGTTGAGATGGAGATAAATGTTAACGTGCGAGTGCGAGTTGCGTCTGTCCAGAATAAACATAAACTGATCAACCTACAGACGTGTGGATAATTTTGTAATTGAACAATTTTATAAATTAATATTTTGAAAAAGAAGTTTTATTTCAGTCTAAAGCACACTCGTTTTTTATTATTTTAGATTTTTTTGTTTATATAAACTACAGACACATGTTAGCATTGGGCCTTAGGCAATGACGAGGGTTTGGTTCACATTGTAAATTAATTCATGCTAAAAACAAAAACCCTTCCTTTTAGTTTTGCCGTAGTGGGGTAAAAAAAATGTATATACGTATTCTATCAAAAATGGTGTTATGAACTTACTTAGCTATTCAAGACTGAATATTGAGATAGTTGACGAACTTGTTGAAAGCATCATCTGCAGGTACCCACATATTTGCTTATTCATTCATGTCAATCAAATGTCACTATTTACACAGATTGTATATTTAGTAGGTATGTAATACACCACAGATGGAAAGAGGGGAACGGGAGCCATTAGGTGCACAAAATCCGTCATTCTGGAAATCTATGGGAAGGCCTACGATCAGCAGTGGACTATCTTTGCGTACCATGATGATGATGATTCTATCAGTTACCTGGTACCCATAGTACAAGCTTTACTTAGTTTGGGGCTAGATGGCGCTGTGTCAAATGTGTTAATGCTGTGTCCCAGCATTATTTATTATATTATTTATTTATTTTTTTTAACCTGTGTTGTCCCACTGCAGGGCGAAGGCCTCCCTCCCTTCTTTCCAGTGTTTTCTGTCCCCTGCTTTAGTGGGCCAGTCTGGTAAATGCACATCCAAGTCGTCACGCCATCTCCGTGGTGGTCTGTCGCGTGGGCGAGTTGTGTTAGGGACCCAATCAGTTATTTTATTATCTTTGCCCATAGATCTTCGGGCATGCGACAGATGCGGCCAGCCCAATCCCACAAAAATCAGCACAGCTCAAGTGGGATTTATTATATAATGTGTTTAATCAATTAACACATTAAATAATAATTTTACAGATGAGGATGAAGAGGATATTTCTATCGCTGAGGAATTGAAATCGTCCGTCAAAGACACACAATTTTTCGAGAGAGTGAAATCAGAGACAAAGAGTGAACTTCTAAAGGACAAAATCAAAGATAAAGTCAAAAACAGACTTACTGTATCTGACGAAGTGATAACTAGAGTGCAATTTATTGATGCACTGGAAAGGAAGGATATAGAAATCGCAGGGCTACGACAGGAGCTCTTGAATCTCAAGCAGGAGCTTTATACAGTCAAAACTAGGAATAAAAAGCTTTGCAATATACTTGGACAGGGTGAAAGTAAGTCTTCATACATACATAACATGGCAGGTCCCGTTTAGCGTTATTAGTTGTGTTTGTGATACACACAGCTCTAAATTGGTTTTAAAGACAAGTATTAATTAAAAATTTAAAAAACCCCTGAAACTTAACCACTGATAATAAATTTCCATTTTACTGCTGGATATCCTTTGAGAGGAGGGGGTTCTGAGACAGAAGGAAAAGTGCTGATAATCTTTGGATCGGTTGACCTGCTCTACAGTGCACTGAAAACCATCCCAGTAAACTAGCTTTATAATAAAAAACCGTCTGCGCTTCTGGTCGGAGTTAGGCTGGCTATACATATGTATAGCCAACTCTCTCACGCATAATCGACCACTTAAGAAGCCGGCGAACCCCGAGCGCAACTTCAATTCGGCCGCGTCAAAAACTTTGGCCTGAATATCGCTATCCCTGTTTAGTGACGAAGTTTAGCCACGCAGAGCGACAGTGATAGCAATAGAACGATTCTAAATTTGATTAGATTTTGACCGTGTTCCGTAATACCAAAAATGATGACTGAAAACTTGTATTTTTCTCATTGTGTTGCTATTCTGTAACTAGACGATATAATCTATGTTCCCATGACTAGGATACGTAAGATGTTGTTGTTTTTAATACGAAACAATTAGGTTGAAAACAGGTCTTTTATGACGTAAAAACATGCAGAATGCGATACGCTTCTATTTCATTTTAGTTAAGTATTTTGATCTAATATATGGTTGGGAACCTAGATAAATACTATTCAAATTCAAATAATAACTTATTAAGGTAGAGATATGCCCCAATTAGAAATGATCTTGGTAGTACGTGTTGTATGGGCGATTCCCCTCCGGTGTCCCCTTAAAGAGTTCAAATGCGGAAAAGGGAGTCCACCTACATAAAAACCGTGTCCAAATCGGTCCATCCGCTTGGAAACTACTATTCCACAGACAGACAGACATAGGCGTCAAACTTATAACACTGCTCTTTTTGGGTTGGTGGAAAAAAATATTTTTTTCATAATAATTTTCTCAAACAGATTTTATCGCCAAGTATAACCTATAACTGTTAACTATTGGAATTGAATGATCAGATTTCTTGCCGAGTCTGAGTTCTTGCTTGTCATGGTCAGTATTTATTTAGTTGGTTTTGTTCATTTCCAGTGAAAGACAAAGCCGAAGTTCTGTGTGAGGTGGAAAGACTCCGCTCAGTGCAATCTGAACTGACTGCGGAGCTCGCTACCCTTCACACCGACTTGGAGAAAGCCCGCTCTATGAACTCCGATCCAAGGGCTAAAGATAAGGTAAAGGTATGTATTTTATTTAATCACATTTATAATAGCGAATGTTTAGAAGTCCTGAGTTAGACGAATTGGCACTGTATGTTTGTCCAATGATAACTTGACATGGCTGATCAAATCTTCATGAAATTTTAAACGTAAAGATAAATAGTATTTGATGGCCGTGGTATTTAATAAGTAATAATAATGTTGGATATTTCACACAGCGCAAAATTGTTGCACTTGAACGCGGGTTACTGCGAAATTACTAATGTGCCATTAATGTTGCATTTTGGCATCCATGGTAATGAGGTGGCAGATATGCTGGCCTGGGAAGCAATATCAAATGGATCTGTAGTACATATGAAAACGGAATATTCTGAGATGATGCTTAAATATGAGAGGTTTATAAGGAGAAAATGGAAAGAGTACTTTGATATTGCTTCTGGAGAGAAAGGTATCTATACAGTATAGGAGGATCCAGTGCGAGCCCCCTCATATACCGTGGTTTGCTAACACTACACTAAGTAGGAAATATATTGTGATCACTCGACGCTGATAGACTGCACTGGACACATTCCACTAAATAGCTTCAAATTCTTAATGAAGAAGGTGGGATAGCCCTGATTGTGATAAGGTGGACCTATACCACCTTTTTAGCTTTAGCTCATACACCGAGTCTAAGGCTAAAACAGTTGCCATGTAGCTAGGCATCCTCAACAAGGTCAGGAGATACTTCACACCAAAACAGCGTCTTAGTCTTTTACAAAGCACAAGTCCGGTCTGGTATGGAGTACTGCTGCCACCTTTGGGATAGTTCGGCCAAATACCAGCTCGCTACCTTAGGCTCGATAGAACGTAGTGCTTTTAAGCTTATAGGTGAGCAATATATGGCGGAGACTAAGACCCAAAGTCTCGAACACCGCCGTAAAGTTGCAAGCCTATCCATCTTTTACAGAATACATTTAAGGGAACTTTACGATCTGATTCCGCCATCTCCTTTCCATCAAAGGACAAGCAGGCGCACGGCTCAGTACCATCCGTACCTAGTTGATATACCACCCATGTTGGTTATGTTGGTGGACTCCTTTTTCCGCATTTGAACTCTTAAGTGGTCCATTATGCGTGAGAGAGTTGGCTATATAGATGGCCAGCCTAACTCCGACCAGAAGCGCAGAAGTTTCCTGGGGTCCTCGCAGGCTTCACGGAGTGACCTTGGATTGTCCAGGATTTCTGCACGTTGTGCTGTTACCCCCACGCATTCCAGGACTACGTGGGCTGCTGATTCTTCTTCGGTGAGACATCCCCTGCAGAGTGGGCTGTCTGTTGCTCCCATGATGTAGAGGTGTTTGTTGAGGGATCCTCTTTTTGCTAGTTCATCTGCAGCAACGTTGCCAAGTGATCCGCTATGCCCCTTAATCCATTGTAAAATCACCTTGTTTTTCATGGCGATTCTTTCTAGGGCTAAGTGGCATTCGTAAACGAGCTTAGAGTTACAGCTGTGACTTTCCAGAGCTCTGAGTGTTGCTGCACTGTCGGAGAGGATTCGTATATTGTAGTCTTCGATCTGCCTCCTGTTTATTGCGGTAGCTGCTTCGGTAATGGCCATACATTCACACTGGAAGATGGAACTGTATATCCCTAGTGTCAATGATATATTTATGTTGAGATCCAGTGAATGAATTCCCGCGCCCGTTCCCTGTTTGGTTTTTGAGCCATCGGTATAAACGCGGACTTCACTGATTCCTGATTGATCTCTCTGTTCCTCGTAGAGTTGTATGTTATAGTGTTTTTGAAATATCTGTTGTCTTGGGATCTTGTCGCACGGGGCGGCAAGTAGTGGTTCGTAGGCTATCGCTCGCTCTAAGATAGATGCGTGCTGACTCCTTGTGTTTCCCCACAGTCCCTGGTGTTTGAGTCTTATAGCAGCCATCATCGCTTCTTGTTGTATATAAAGATCTAAAGGAGCCAGCCCTAGGATAATCTACAGGGCGGCTGTTGGTGTCGTTCTCATGCAGCCTGATATTGCAGAGCATGCGTGTCTCTGGAACCTCTGCAGCTTGGTAATGACAGTACTAAGTTCGGTACGGGTCCACCATACAATGGAGCCGTACGTTAGTGTCGGTCTTATTACGGCTGTGTAAAGCCACAAAGTTATTTTCGGGGAGAGTCCCCAGGTTTTTCCGAGCATTCTGCTGCATTGAAAGAAGCAGGTACATGCTCGCTGTAGTTTGTAGTCAAGGTGTTTGTTCCACAGTAATTTACTATCGAGTATGACCCCGAGATACTTGACTTCGTTGGTAAGTTTCAGTTCAGCGTTGAATAATTTCGGCAGTCTCAGGTTACCTAGGTTCCTTTTGTGCGTGAAAATTATTAGTTCTGTTTTTGTAGGGTTGACCGATAAACCATGGCTTGTGCACCAGTTTTCGATAATTTTAAAGGCTGCTTTCATAAGGTCACATAGTACGTTCTCGAAACATCCGGTCGCGAGGATAGCCAGGTCGTCTGCATATCCTACTGTGAATAGCCCTCTGCCATTCAGTCTCCTGATGAGATCGTCAACCACTATGTTCCATAGAAGTGGCGAGAGGACGCCACCTTGTGGGCAGCCTCTGGCCACAGTACCTCTGGTAGTTTTATTGATTGTGAACTGTATTGCTCTGTATTTAAGCATATTGTTAATCCACTCTGATATAGTCTGAGCTACTCCATATGCTTCCAGAGCTTGGTTAATACTGGCAAATGTGGTTTTATCAAAGGCCCCTTCTATATCTATGAAGGCGCCCAGATATACCACCCATTCGCACACTCTGTTTTGGTTCTACGTTCTTGATGCGTACAGCTAAGGTATGGAACGCTTTGCCGTCGTCTGTTTTTCCTAAAGAATACAATCCGGGCCTCTTTTAACGTAAGAGTGAATAGATCTTCGTGCTTCATCTTAGACCACATCATCGCTTACCATCAGGTGAGATTGTGGTCAAACGAAAATTTATATACATAGTAATAAAAAACCTTTTGGTGGAATGTGCCCGGAGTACATCTATGAGAGGAACTGTATGAGCGTACAAAGCCAACCGGCTCGATGTGGGCCTCTTTCAGAGCATGTTAGCTGAACAAACATCAGATGCCGCTAACATGCTCTACCGGTTCACATACGAGCTGGTAAATGAAAGTGCTTGAGTAATTGTATTTGTAGTGTATTTAATAGAGAGTACTATGGAGCTGACAACGACGCAAAGCTCCTTATAAAAAAAATATTAAAAAAAACATTACTGCGAATGAAGCTGCTTTTACTGACTGCCAAAAAAAAAATTATTGTTCATGTATGTATGTATCCTTATTCCACTATATACCAATTTAGATTAGATGTGTGTGGTATAGATATACGTTAGAATCGCAGAGCGTTTAAGTATACAGGGTGGCGACATGAACAGTGGCAATATTCAAACACAATATCGTACTGGGTTCTTAAAAAATATAGGAAGTAATCCTAAATTCATATCAGTTAAAACATCCACTAAAATAGCATTACACTTTGCAAGGTTACAAATTGCTAGAAAATATGAATACCATTTTTTTTCTTTTTTATCATACCTGAAGCTTACAAGCTTACAAGCTTATGGCCCACCTGATGTTAAGTGGTAACCATCGCCTATAACAGAGAATTGCCTCGTAGGTCCCGCACTTTAGCAATGTGCCCTACGATGCATCAACTTGAGGGATACAGGTGTCAAGCCTCATGTGCCTTTAATTTCACCGGCAACCATATCCTTCAAACCGAAACACAGCAATACAGCTTGGCGGCAGAAATAGGTATGATCGTAGTACTTCCTCGGATGAGCCCTTTCACAAGAAACTCTACTACTCTTGTGCATTACTGCACAGCGCTCGTCCTTAAGTCTCGCGTTAAATATGTTAGATATCATAGGAAACTGATTCCAATATATCTTTCGTACTTAGATTTTTTTTTAAACATTTTTTATTGTTTCGTGTAGATTTGAAGGAGATGAATATGAATGAGAATGATAATTCTCATTCATATTCATCTCCTTCAAATCTAACACTGTTTACGTCGCCACCCTGTATAATTATTTAACTACCCACAACTTGTTTAGACAATGAACATTCTCTTTTATGGTTTTTCCAGAAAAATGGAGCTAAAAAGAAAAACATACGTTTCGAGGTCTCGCCGGAAACTCTCCTCACAAAAGAGTATAGCTCAGGTACTTCCATCAACAACAATGATAAAAATTTGTAACTATTGATTTATTGAATTGTCGAAATAACGTAATTACTAAGAAACTATTAGATCCTGATAAAAGTTAATTTGGATAAATGAGCTAGGATAAAGTAAAATTCAAGTTTTTGTTTGTTGCCAAACTGACAGTTTGCGAATTAAAGTTAAAACTGAACATTGCTCGGTTCATCAAAGCTCTTTTTAATATCAAAACTGTCTTCGTTAACATTTTAATTTTAGAAGTATTTTTCATTCCTTATACTCTGTTTGGGTTCGCTTTATTGTGTTTGTTATAAGTATTTATAATTAAATTGTTCTATGAAACATGGATCTCTTGTTTAGTTGATAATTCTTATTATATAAGCTCTAATTCTTCGTGATACTCATGTGAAAGTGAAAATATAAAATTATATTTAAAGTGCAAGTGAAATATAAAACTATTCTCAAAGACACCTCTGCTTTTACTCTTTTAAATAAACGAACACTTCTAACTCTTATAAAATGCTGAAATTTTTGTTGTAGTTTAAAAATGTTACGCGAAAATCCTTATTTTTATCATTGATCTAGCGAAGCGAGATCTCCAAATCAACTTGGGTAAATCGGCGTTGTATGTATGTATGTTTGTTTGTCCGAGGATGACTTACGAAGCGTTGATCTGATCATCGTGATATTTGGTAGTTAGTATGTAGTGATGTCACAATCCTGGGTGATTAAATGAGCTAAAAACGTAGGGGTTCAAGAGGGGTAAAAAAAGACCTAAATGAGATTATCCGGTCTAGTGGCACATCTAATAAAAGGTCTTCTTCAGTACATTTTGACCTCGTTTTTATTTTTACCTTGTTTTTTTAATTTTACTTAGAAAACTTTCGTGATTAATTTCAATCATTATTATAAATATGGGATTTATCACGTACCGTTTTATCGGTGTTTCGACCGACAATGTTTCGGTTCAATTCGTGAACCTTCATCAGGGTGAGTGCGATCCGCTCCGAATAACGTCTCGCCTCGCACTGCGTGCCGCTGCCCTCTGCGCGCGAGCGGACGGGCGGGGTGGCGGCGATTGGGCCAACGAAATCAGCGCGTTGACCGGCTTTGTCATCATCATTATCATCACTGCTGCTCTCTTCGGTAGTTCTTGGTACAGGCAAACACACAACACTAACTATGTCTCTACCAGGTTCACTCACTCTTCTGTCACTTGCATCATGAAGACATGGACTCCAGGCTGGCGGTAGAACCCATCCTCTATCCCTGTAAAAGTTCGGCACTCGACTTATTTCTATCGCCTCTCGGATCTTGCGAGGAACGAAGAACTTCTCTCTCGCTAAAACCCGGGCCTTGTCGAAACGTATGTAGTGCGTCGAATCAGAGTCTAGGGAATGTTCCGCCACTGCAGAACTGTTTGAGTCGACATTCTTCATTGCACGTATGTGTTCAGTCAACCTAGTAGATACGTTTCGTTTTGTTTCACCAATGTAGCATTTACCGCAGTCACACGGTATCATATATACTCCGGGGACGCCCAGAGGGTCTCTGTCCTTCGGCGAACGCAGCAGCTGTCTCAACTGTGTTTGAGGACGGAATATCGTCTTGATGCTGTACTTATGGCGTAACAAGTTTCCGATCTTATCCGT
Source organism: Philereme vetulata (assembly GCA_918857605.2). Taxonomy (NCBI): domain Eukaryota; kingdom Metazoa; phylum Arthropoda; class Insecta; order Lepidoptera; family Geometridae; genus Philereme; species Philereme vetulata. The sequence continues at coordinate 7,953,398 of OU975442.1, forward strand.
TAATCCTTTCACAAAAGGTAAGTAACGCTACTGCTCTATTTACCGTTGCTATGCGTGATCTCGTGGATGTGTCCGCAATTCGACAGCTCTGTCTCCATCCGTAGCCGTTTTGCTCCAGCACCCCTTTTATGAGTGAGAGCTCGCGGTTCACGTACTGAGAGTCACATAGCCTTAGTGCTCTATTAACGCGGTACCGAGGCTAAGTGAGCTGGATGGTGGTGCGAGTCAGCTCTAAGATACCTGTCTGTGTGTGTTGGCTTACGGTATACTGTATGTGTAAGTCGTCCTGTCTATTCTCGTATAACCAACACGTCCAGGAACGGTAGGCATTCGTCTTTTTCCAGCTCTACCGTGAAGGATATCTTAGGATGTTTACAATTGAGATAGCTAAGTAAGGTATCTATGCTATCTCTTCGTACTATTGCGAACACATCATCTACATACCGCCACCAGTATCTCGGTCTACAGGGTACGCTATCCAGTACCGTCCTCTCAAACCACTCCATTTGGCCACTACTGGAGCTATCGGTGATCCCATTGCCACACCCTCCAATTGTATGTAATAATCACCCCGCCATACAAAGAAACCACTTGTTAACAGAAACTCAATTACCTTCATGCATCCGATAGGTGTTGATGAACCTTGTAACAGCTCCTGTATAATGGTTATTGTGTCCGCTATCGGTACATTGGTAAACAGTGACGCTACATCGAAACTCACCATACACTCATCTTCATGTACTACTATTCCTTCCAAGAGTTGAGTAAAGTGCGTTGAGTCTTTCACGTAACTAAAGGACTTTCCTGTGAAAGGAAGTAGTAAATCCGCCATGTAACGTGCTGTTTTGTATGAAGGTGAGTCTATCTGACTGACGATAGGGCGGAGTGGCCAATTGGGCTTGTGGATCTTAGGCAGGCCATAGATTTTAGGTAGAGTTGGGTTGATGGGTCTTAAACGTCCATAGAGTTCGTCGGGCAACTGAAGTAACAACTCTCTTAACTTCGTAGTTACTCTAGATGTGGGATTGTAGTTGACTAGTTTATACGTCAAATCATCACTAAGGAGCGCATCTAGTTTGTTCGTACGCAGCTGTGTCCACAACTACTGTCGCATTGCCTTTGTCCGCTGGTAATACTAGAAGGCTTGTGTTATTACGTAAGTTCTTCAAGGCGTTCATTTCTGACTTACTAATATTAGCTTTAGGCAGAACAGACTTACGCGCCATTGATGCAACGTCTTGTCGTAAACACTCAGCGTCATGTGAAGGGATCTTATTCTGCACAATCACGTTCTCAATGCTGGTAATAATGGTTTCTATAGGTGCTTTTAGTGGTGTAGGTGCAAAGTTCAAACCCTTCGATAGCACTCATTTCATATCTTCAGTGATAAAAAAAAAAACAAAAAAAATCAAAAATTCTTTATTTTCTCTGATATGCTTTATAATAAATGGCGCCCTACTTGCCAAACTAAGTTTGTGAAAAACTTGTATCTTGGCAATTAGTGCTCTTACTTATGGTTGTCTACTTACAGAGGTGTGAACTAAAAACAAATTATATTAAGTACAGGAATTATCTAACTAAATATTACAGTGTGTGTGTGTGTGTTTGTGAGTGTTCGTGTATTACCTTAAATAATTATTTTAAAAAGTTCCTCGGTTTCAGTATATGATAATACCTTTAGCCAGTTAGTTGTGATATTTTTAAAATTTCTTGCGGAAAGATCGTAAACCTGCAACTTCTCATTGGCTAGATTGTAGAGGCGGGAGCTTATTATTCCATAGTGTCGCGCAGCTAGCGCAGTTCTGTGTTGCTCAATAGTGAACACTTGATATTTCCTCCGTTTATTTACGTTGATGTCTGAGTTATACGGGGATTCCGCATGCTTTCGAAGTATTACATGAAGGACAAAAATCTGCCTGGGTGGTAAGTACAGAAGTATCAGCAGAGTTTGGTTGTAGGGTATCTTTTAGAACAGCTCTTTGTGCCCTTTCTCATGTGCGTTACATACGTTCCTCCCCATGCCGTGATACAGTAGGACAAGAGTGACTGTGCTAGAGCAAAATATACCATCTTCATTATATCTAGAGAAGTCGCTGATCTAAGACGCTTAAACATGTAGATTAATTTTCTGACACGTGACACAACAGACTGCAAGTGCAAGTCCCAATCCAGAGTGCAGTCCAATTGAACACCTAAATATTTTATATTTGTGGTTCGTGAAATAGGTAGACAGTTATGACTGTGGCATACAGTCGGGTTACGGCACTCGTGGGCAACAATACTTATTACTTATCGTTTGAGAAGACAAATTAACCACTGTTTTATTGTTCGCACTTAGACAACCCATGGGTGACTGCTCAGCATTACCAGTAAGGCGCTTTAGTTTTGATTCATGAGTTCTGGATGTTTTATTACTCACAAGTTCTGATCTGCTAAATGTCATAGCATCAAGTGTATTCCACAAATCCGGTCCCAAAGTATGAGATAACTGCAAGTGAAGATGGAAAAGTTCCTGCGACACAATTGCTAGGTTTCGATAATAATCTCGAACTACCCACACACACAATTTATTATTTACATTTTCAAAGAACTTTTCGTATCCCCGAATGCACTTAATAGGCTTAACACGCATGCATTTTGGCACAACTTTCTTTTCACTGCACTGTTTCACATAGTTAAGACCGCACTCGAGTTTTTTACGTTTTATTCTGAGAAACGCGAATCGTCTTACACCGTCGGTCGAAACACCGATAAGACGGTACGTGATAAATCCCGTATTTATAATAATGATTGTTTTTTTAAGTTATTGGCCATAACAAAAACTGAACGACGAAATTCACAGGGTAGGTACACCAGTGACCCCCACAGTGCTGAAATTTGGTATGCGTGTAGCTTTAGTGACACAAATATAGAGAACAGTCTGAAATCCAGAATAACTACAATTTCCACCCTAAAAAAGATAACCAATCAACGTGAACCGTTACCCGTAATTTGAATGAAACTGTAGGTCATGTTAGTTGGTTGTGCATTTCATGACACTATTTTGAGATAGTCAAAGATTACAAATATTTTTTTTGCTTTTGTAGATTTGCGAGATTTTAGCTCGGGGCGAAGCAGTCTTTTTCAAATAGCTAGTGACTTATGACAGTTCCATAGAACGTAAATACATCATGTGACGTTACACCAAAAATTTAATAAGTTGAATATTTCTATTTAGTAGTGAATTATGCAAACTTGCAAGAAAAACTACTAAAATAAACGTGTCACAGGTGATTAGCTATTTGAAAAAGACTAGTTTACTAGTTGAGGCTTTAAACAAGATGTTTGGTAATATACTGACGATATTCAAGTGACGGTTTCTCAAAACATAAAAAAAAGACTTCTCGAAAAAAAAACTACTAGTTATATTATTTAAAGAAAATCGACTAAGTTTAGGTGATTAATTCGATATAAAACTTACTGCATCATCTTGCAAAAATCATTCAAAAATAAAGGCCGATTTGATATCTCTTTCGGAAATGGTAGCGGGTTTTGGGTTAGAAAGGGGCAACAGGTTTGATTGTAATGGCTCACAGACTGCGCTCGGGACATATTCCTCTTGCTATGTTTAAAAATCTTATGAAAATATCCGACTCCCCCAATTGTGCTACATGCGGAGTTACAGAGGATGTTCATCATCTTCTGGTGGAATGTGTTCGGAGCCAGTCTTTGAGAGTCCATATGCAGACTCAATATAATGTAAATCTGTTAGATGTTGGCGTATTTCAAAGTATCCTGTCTGCCCCGCTATGCGATCCGGCCAGGATACTTTATAAAATGGTGTATGGTATAATTAAGTCTAGTTGTTAAGGATTTCATTGTAAGAATTAACAGGGCTGACATAGTCGCAAACGACTCAAAGTCCTTAATAAAATAAATGAAAAGAAAAAAAAAAGGGGCAACAGGAGATATCGCGAGACGTCACCAATACAGTATCGCGCTAGGCATTAGCACAACATAAGTTTAATAAAATGTTTGTTTTTACATGCCAAAATGAATTTCACATTTCTATGGTAAACATTTCACAAATTTATTTATTAAGCTCATCAAAATAACCCCGTTCATTTTTGTTCGTATATTATCAAACAGCCTATATATCAGGTGGGCCATAGGCTTGTTCCAACTCCGTGATATTAAAAAAAGTCAGAATCCTGAAAGAAGACAACTTTTTTGTACACCAGCGATATCACCGGCCAATCTATCTTAACTGGTGTTTTTTTTTTAAATTAGCATACTTAGCCGAGCCAAACTTAGGAGACGAGATGACAAATCTTATAAGGGTTGAACAAAAACCAATAAGTAAAAACAACGCATGATTTTATTGCCGTATCTAATTAAATACACAATTATAATCGATACCCAACTAGATACATTGAAATACAGATTTTATATTACCGCCGTTAAAAGTTAGTTGAAAAGCTAGAAATTAAAATTGTGTATCAATTGATTTGACAGGTTTCCCATGAATCTTAGAACTGAAACATCAGGAAACCTAAAACTCCTTTACATTTATTATATTATCTTAAATTATGGTAGGTACGAGATAAATAAACATTACTATAAGCTAGCTATTTTAGAATTATGCATAGTCTCACGAACAACGTACGCAAAATGCTACGGTTTCAATCATTACGGTATTTTGCTCCTTTTATACGTTAAGACATTTTACATTACATTTTTTTTACAAAAATAAAGATTGAATTGCAAGTCGCAAAAAGACAATTCATAAATTGCGGGTTCCTATAGTCGTTGGCAACCAGCTACGACACGTTTCTCCTTGAAAACCTGTCAAAAGTTTGACACTTTTTCAAGGAGATACGAGTCGTAGTCATAGCGTATACCACAAGAGGACCAACGTTAGCCAAGACATCGGCCACGTAACGTCTGAGAGGCCAAACTGCAAGCCAGGATGGCACCCCGGACATCACCCCGTGACTCAGAGATAGTCGTCTCTGACCTTGAAGCCAGGGTTAAGCACGAAAGTCCGACCCTTACCCACACTTCCCAAACAAAAATGGTCGAAGTGTTGAAGACCCATGATGATGAGTCGTAGTCCTGTCAACTTGACATTGGCATAATTGTGGCAACAACTAGCCACAGAGGCCTAACCAAAAGTGATAGTAGGTCGTAGTCGGCTACCGACGGCTAACGGAACCCTCTAAAAGTCAGTTATATATCAGATTACAATATTATCATAATACTATAATTATTTTCAAATACCTAGTGAATATAGAACATAGTAGGCAAATATAATGTACATGCAGATTACGTATCTCTTGGTAATACAAATGCCTAGGGTTGACTAGCTGTTTTACATCATAATTTCTAACAGTTAGGTAATAAAAGGTATGAAATATGTTTAAAAAGATTCTGATTATGAATGAAAAATAATAACTTTGTACAAAATGAATAATTTTAATGGTACACGTACATTAAAACCTAAATATTACCTTATACAAGTGTCATATTGGCAGTTTTAAAGTGATTATGGCAACGTGAATTTGATTTCTAAAATATTTTTGGTCCAAAAATTTATAGTAAGTATCCTATCTACTTATGCCTTCACAATAATTTGTAAATAGAAATACATACACCATTTTAATACTGATGTTAAATATACATATATATATTAGTAGACAACTAAGCGGGAACTATGTTAAAACTAGTACTAAAATAGTATGGCAGTATATAACCGGGTGGCAGAGCATTGTCGTTATGCACTTGCGAGATTCGCAGTCAACAGTTTGTTTCATGTCCTTACGCGTTACTTTACTGTCTATTCGATGGGCTTATTTAAAAATAACAAGTACAGCGCAAGCTCTCAGTCATATAACACGTTCCCACCGCATTCGTATCATACTCACTCAATTCACTTTCACTCAACTCTCAACTCGTCACTGGTAAACAGTTTATCCTTTAACCAGTCGTAAATGCTAGTTCATTAATTCATTTGTTCAAGTCGATCGCCTTCCGAGCGTTAGCGCCTTCGCAGGCTCAGTGCAAGCGCGCACGATGATTTCAGCAATTGTGAAATTTTGTCATTTCCTTGTGAAATGTAATTTGCAGTCGTTCATAATTTCCTTAGACTCGTGGTGCAAATCGGTTGTCCGTTAGCAAGCCGGCACGTCAGCGCATTTGACCGTGCTCGACGGCTTAGCGGCGCTTTCGCATTGTGTCTCGTCTACTATATCGTTTGTTATTTTGCTCACGCAGTACACGTCGCGATGTTTCGTCGCTTCCTGGCCCTTTAAAATATTATTTATTTTATTAAATCACACTAATATTATAAATGCGAAAGTTTGAATGTTTGTTACTCAATCACATCGTAAGGGACCGTTCAAGTATTACGTAAGCAATATAGTATAGGGGGGGGGGGGGGTCTATGATGACATGGGGGGGGGGGGGTCTAGATGGTGATTACGTCAGCAGTAATATTGAGGTAAGAGGGGTAAGAGCTTTGCTTACTTTTGCTGACATGGAGGAGGGGGAGGGGGGGTAAATAATTAATAAATCTGCTTACGTAATACTTGAACGACCCTTAACGGCTGAACCGATTTCGATGTAATTTAGTATGTAGGTACGTAGATAACCTGGATTAACAAATAGACTACTTTTTATTCCATAAATCAGTTACCATGGGATAAAAGTGGGATGTCAAAGTTCTATATGTGTTTTGCACCACAGAACAACGCGGGCGAAGCCGCTGGCAACAGCTAATTAGGTATAAATTAGATTAACTACTGATAATGACATTGAGCATAAAATGAGTTATTTGTCAATCTACTGTTGTTTCTTACCGGCATTTGGCAGGGTTTGCAGAGTTTCCAGTTCCCAACCCACCAGTGGGTGTTCTCGGGATGGGTCCGCGATTGCGTACGTGGGTGGGCTGGTGCTGTTCGTGCGTTGACGGGTAGGGTTCGTGCGTTGACGGGTAGGGTTCGTGTATGGATGGGAGGGGGTCGTGTTTGGACAGGAGGGGGATGTGTTTGGACAGGAGGGGGGCGTGTATGGACAGGTGGAGGTTTTGTATGTGGTGGTTGAGTGGGGCATGCTTCTTTTCGGCATTGCTGCATCAGCGCTTCGTGCCGAGGTGGCTCTATGTTGTAGCACTGTGACTGTTCCACCACACCTGTTGGTTGTGACGGAAGAATTTTTATTAAATTATGCATCACCAAAACTTATGACCAATAAACGATCATTCATTTTGCCTGTCTTTGGTTTAGTTAGTATACCTTTGGTTAAGCGGTGTCTTTCCCGTTCATTTTTCTTTCTCAAATGATAGACAGACCGGCTTTTTGAATAACGCTGATACATTTAACCGGACGGCTAGACTCGTCACGGGTCAGTATATTGCATTGTGTGCTCTTAAAGCCTCATGTTAAAATGTTTATCATCTGTAAAGGGCATAGCTTATCTAAATATTGACTTACGGTTATGTTTGTCGACGCACTCAAGCTGGCGACGAGTGTATCCGGCGCCGCAGGTGACCGAGCACCCTGACCACTCGGACAGCCGGTAATAATATTGTTTCTTCAGTCGTTTGGCGTCTACTGTGTATTGGTAGGTTACTCCTGGATTTCGGTGCTTGCTGCCGTGATACAACTTTTGCTACAAAAAAAGTTATCGTTAGAGATATTTATGATTACTGGCTTTGTATATGGGTTTTTTTCTATAAGCATTTCTTACAACTTGCTATTATTTTTGGATAATGGTCGCTAAATAAATCGATAATTCGGCCAAGAATTCAAAGCAAATTTTAAATATCGCCTAAACTACCAATCTTGATCCACTGCATAATTTCCGTATTTAGGTCCTTAATATTTTACATACGAATTTTGCTTGAGACAAGAATACGGAAACTCTCAGGTAAGCAATATAAGCCGCGGCACGTCCAAAAAGGATTTGAATTACTATTTCATATACTTAATCCTTCGCTAACCGACAGATCAAAGGCCGACACACAAGAAGACCACTAGAGAAAGAACAGCCATAAAGTAGCTCTACCCGGTTTTTGGATTGAACACCTAAAGACAGAAGAATGGACCCCTAGTTGGACTCCACAAGCCCATAGTGATCGTAGCTCAGCGCAGGAGTTTCTAGGGGACGAAGTTAATATATTACCAGCCTTTATTATTCCTAGTAGATTTCAGACTATTTCGGTAACTATTATAGCAGAAACTAGAACTACAAACTATCATTAAAGCTTACATAAACTTTGATGTCTTCCGCGATTGGTCCTTGAATCCTGACTTTCTCCCAATCACGGTCTCGTTCGTAAATAGCTTGGGCTCCTGCTACGAAGTATTCCGTGAATGTAGTATTTCGGCTAAAGAGGAGAAAAATTCAACGTTTAGTATATCAAGGTTTTATTCATAACAAAATCTACCATTTCAAGATTTTTCTGATAAACTTTTTGAAGTTAAACTTCTTTACGCACGCTTGACTTGGGGAGTAAGCTGGTGAATGCGTGACGAGAGCGTTACGAAAAGTGGAAGTTGAGAGGGAGATATAAGTTAGTGAAGATAGAAAGAGAGTTACGTTTCGTATATTACTGTAGGGGCAAGAGAGAGAGGTGCGAACACACATTTTCATTCTTTCTCTCATAGCCAGTTACGTTTCGAATATCTAAGACACAGTGCAGGTTCATTGACTGTATCACACTGTAGGAGCAAGAGGGAGAAAATATATATAATATAATATATATATATATATATCTCAGTCAGTAGTTCGTTTGCGAGTTTGCTAGCGTTACGCGAACGGTGATTTCTTGATTATTTTTCGTAATTTCATTTCGTTCTTGAACAATTTTATAAATCAATATTTTGAAAAAGAAGTTTTACCCCAGTCGTGTGGTCTAAAGCACACTCGTTTTTTTCAAACCGGAACATAGTTTAAACTGGAGGAATTCCAGTTACCAAAAATCATCAAATTACTCCGAGAACATTTTAGAACAAAACTGCATCGTATTATTTTTGTCTGCTTACCCAGCTCCAGAAAGGTACATTTTCCTTGTTTTTGCACTTCCAATAGTGATGTAGTTTCCAGGGCTGACCTTTTCTTGTATCTTCACGTTTCGAGATCCTGCTGGTATAGTAGCAACCTGGTGATATAAAATATAGTTACTCGAGAATTATCATTGAAAAGTCATAAGATGGCTCTCCGGTCTTCGGGGACGGTTTATGGGAATTGTTTGGTGTAGGTCGCACAAGATAGGTTACTCTGGAAATCATGGGGGAAGCCTATGTTCAGAAATATACATTCAACGTCTGATATAACAATGATGATACTTAGAAAACACCTTATTGCGTGTTATATATAGAAAGATAGATAGATATATAATTTATTTATTGCACACTATCAAATACAAACATACAAAAGAAAATACACTTAAATCATAGGTACAATGGGCGGCCTTATCGCTAAAAGCAATCTCTTCCAGGCAACTTGTGGATGGACAGGATTATTAGGTGTAGAAAGAAACTTACTTCATCCAACCCGGATTGCTTGGTGGTGTCTTTGCTGTAGCTTCCTAGTACAGTCTTGCAAGCTGATCCATCACCACCGCAGACTCCGCAAGCGTCCTCTTTTGCGTCTGAACCGACCACCCAGTCGCAGCCTACTTTGTAGCATACACCTGAAAATCAACCTCGTTTTAACCATTCGATGTTTATGGTCGCGTTTATTGCCTAAAGCCAGTCGACTCCATTTTTTACCTGTAGCTATTTGAGCGTGTTTAAAAGTTAAATAAATCGCTTAAACCAAATAACACTATGTAGCGCCAATAATTTATTTATATATTATCTGATACAAAAAGCTGGTTATACAATAGTTCAATAAATAAATCAATAAATATTGCTGGACATTTCACACAGCGCTATCTAACCCCAAACTAAGCAGAGCTTGTACTTACTATGGGAACCAGATAACTGATAGAATACTTATATACTTTTTTTTTGTAAGTACGTACTTATAATATATAGAAAAACAACCAGACCCGGAACAAATAACTGTAGATCATGCTAACATTTGTTCCGCGGCGGGAATCGAACCCACTACCTCCTGCGTCTCAGCCGGCTGTTCGCCCACTGCGCCACGGAGGTCGTTAATGATGTCTTAATTACCTATACAAACCTAATACCTAATAAACCTATACAAAGTTTGTCCAAACACCAGGTTAAATAATTTTGTGAACAAAACCAAGGACTCGAGAAAAAGAATGGAGAACGACAAGTACAGAACGATCCAACTGAAGTTTGGTTTCGATTCGATAGTAATTGCAAATACTAGTCGACGTGTGCATGCAAACGGAATCTATTGTAATGAAAGGTAAACGGGGAGTTATATAAATCTTACCAACAATACACATATCTCTGGCCCCAAGACTCTGCTTGCATGGGGTGCCGTCAGTTACGAATCCGTTCAACATCTCCTGATCGCTTTCCTTCGCAATACATTGTAGTTCGCATGGTTTGTCTGGAAGAAACGGGCTAATAAGACTAAAAGTTCCATGTTTAAGCATGATTGAGATAAAACATGTTTCAGAAAGAAGCGTAAGTTCATGTATTTGCTAATGAGCCAACCTGTCGGAGTTAAGAGGTCCATAGTAGTCCTCTGACACGGCATAACGACTTCAGCACGAAGGCTTTTAGTTGTAAAAGCTATCCTGAAGAGATGACCTTTTATCAGGCAATAAATCAACAAACCTTGGTCGAAGTAGGGTATCCATTCTGTTATTGTTTCGTTCTTAAACGACTTGTTGTTGTGTTTGGAGCATTGCACTTCTCTGAACGTCGGCTCGTTGATAGGGCACGGATCAGTATTGCACACTCTATATCTGTAAATGGTAGCACGTTTGTAAATAACTGATGACATAATTAAGCTAATTTTAGACCGTTACTTCACGCGTCTCCTTGTGATGCAGGGTTGCTTACCCTATACACGATAGTGGTACAGAGTACGTGTTATTGTCGTAGGGTTTAGGAAATTCTAGCGAGTACGATAACTCGCTGAAGTTATCAGAGAATCTAACGGAAAATTGACCTCCAACTTAGCGATCTATGGCTAGAGTTGCCAGTTCTTACCGACTCCTATCGCCAATGCAATAAGCGCCATTGTTGTTTGGCGCTGGGTTGTTACATTCTCGCGACTGGGTGGAGACGCCAGCCCCACAGGTTCTAGAACATTCGCTCCATTCGCTCCACTCGCTCCAGCCTCCGTCTAGGGGTGCGGGCGAAGGGCTACGCGCTACGCAGGTTTGGTTTTGGCACCACTGTAAGAATAGAAATCACACTAATATTATAAAGGTGAAAGTTTGGATGTTTATTGATTAATTGTTTGTTTGTTACTTAATCACGTCGTCACGGCTGAACCGATTCCGATGAAATTTGGTATATATAAGAAAGAAAGAAAAAATACATTTATTTGAACCCACATGACATCACACAATAAAAAACAATGAAAACAAAGGAAAAGTCAAGCTTAACCCAGACAGATTATGATGGTGTTGGGGACAAAATGGTCCCTGTCTCAGCATAAGCTGTTTCGTACCACGGTGGATACGATTCAGCGCTGGTTTTCTGACAGGGCCTAGGTGACGATACGATCATTTGAAAATATACGTAGATTATAACCTGGATTAGCACATAGGCTACCTTTTATCTCGTAAATCAGTTTCCATGGGATAAAAATGGGGTGTCAAGTCAAGTTGCAACAGCGAGTCTAGCTTTATTTCGAGGTTACCTACACATTTAGTGGTGTAACGCCTACGAAATCGCGGGCAACAGCTAGTGTATTATAATTTTTCATATGTTTAAGAGGAAAAATTGCTGCCCAAACAAAGGCCGATAGAGACAACTGCAGTTCGGACTGATTATATGTACATACCTACTTATTTAAAATAGACGAAATCAGTATTTCGTATTCCCTGGTTTTTTCCTCCAAAACTACTTCGACCGATATGAAAATAATAAGGAGGGCCTTATCATAAAATAATAGGAATATTTTTTTTTAATAATAATGTTTTTCTTTTATTTTTTATATTCGTGTAATATGTTTGCTGGACGCCTGGAAGTCTGTCAAAAGCGCTAAATAGCATTTTTTGTGACTGTAGATGGTTACTAAGTTAACTAGTTTTTATGTATTCCAGGTGTACAATAAAATAGGTATTATTCTATTCTATTATTTGAGGTTGACACATCTTGCACACTTTCACAGCAGTCTCATTTTGTGGAAGGTGAGGAACAGCTAAAAGAAAGTGCCCGATTTCAGAAGCATGGTCCGTGAGAAGAATATATCGAAAATATTGATACCCTTGATATTGATATCATTGAATACAAATGATAAGAACTGATTGAAAAATAGCCTTAAAATATGTCAATACATACCATATTATCTCCGCAAGTGGTACCCGGAGCGGCTGGTCGCAGCATGGTCTGGCAATGATCGTTTACGAGACACCACAGCGTTTCGCAAATCTCTGACAGTTTCGCGCAGACACCCGCTTCGGCACCAAACATTAGATGGCATTGCGATGCTGCATCGTACAACACACCTGGAACAGATAGGTATCACTAGATAGATACTATTTGTGAACACACTTGAATGAAAACAGGATCTACAACGTAGAACTGAGCTTGAAGAAAAAGGAAAAACAACTCTACTCGACTTAGAGTAGTTTCTGTTTGAAAATAAGATGTATAAACAAGCTATTATTGAAGTGAATAAATATTTAAAATAAAAAAATAAAAATTCTGGACATTTCACATAGCGCTATCTAGCCCCAAACTAAGCAGAGCTTGTACTATGGGAACCAGATAACTAATAGAATACTTATATACTTACTTTTTTTTGCAAATACATACTTGTAATATATAGAGAAACAACCAGAGCCGGAACAAATATCTGTAGATCATGCAAAAATTTGTTCCGCAGCGGGAATCGAACCCGCTACCTCCTGCGTCTCAGCCGGCTATTCGCCCACTGCACCACGGAGGTCGTCAATAATATTATTATCACGATTAAAAGTCTCAAAAGAACTTATTTGCATTGGTTTAACTTAATCGGATATCGAAAACTGGGTCCAAATGGGCTTGCAAGATGAACCAACATTTAAGTACGTACCGGCAGGGACTTCGGGGTATAAGTAGTATTCTTCTTGTGATGGTCGATCGCTGAGACACTCTCCCAATCCAGCGCTGGAAATGGAAACTTGATTAGAACGATAAGTAGGTAAACAAAAAGTGGCACTCCGTTCACACATGTGTGTATTTTTTGAATCGACAGGAACGGTGTCGGTAACGGTAACAGTGTCATGAGTTTAATGGTTTTTTCCCATCTCAAAAATGCCCAACGCGCCTAAAGAAGTCTTCACTTTAAAAAACGACCGCTAAGTAGATACACGCTGCAAGATATTGTTTTGATACGCTAGCAACCGTTTTCCTATAGATAACGTATGTAAAATCAAGTATATCTACTTACTAGCGTTACGTAGCCTACAGAAACATTTCGACGGTGTTTCTACGGTCTCGTGTACAAATATTTCTAGATTCTACGCTTAAATATCACTACTCTATTTTTCCGAAGATAGAAACTTCTAGGATGGTAACTTCTGGTCTGGCAACGTTCGGATAGATTTTAAGTGAACGCATTTATTCAGCATCATAATCGATTGCACTGTAAAATTTATTGCGCAGTACACGCCCAACTGTAGGATTCGGTTCAATAATAGGTCTAGAGTTGCACAACACCGACCTTGATCGGTTATAAACACGTCACATAAACCCATTAATTTCAGCTTCCTACGTCTCTTCATCACGGAATACTATAAACGTTTAATTCGTTAAGAAATAACCATAATCGTGTTGTTTATGATGATTGTAGATATCGCGATGACAAATACAACGTTTATTTGGAAGCCGTTTTAAATTGTTGATTGATTGCTATGCTAAATTGCTAACGTAGGTAACTATTTGTGAATATGAATGATTACCTGTTGGCAGCCCCGGATCTAAATTTTCCCTAACCGGGGTACAAACTTGAAGTGGCGCCCCCTCTTCTCCGCTGTTAACAGCTAGTTGAACTATGTAGGTCGGACCGCGTAAAATTGAAATTGCCACCCGGGGCAGGTACCCTGGTTTGCCCCCCTCTAGATCCGGGGCTGCCTGTTGGCTGATTTATCTAGGTACAAGTCAAGAAGCACTAATTCTGTTTCGCTGTTTGTGTGAAATGATCTAATTTATATATAGCAATTAGGGCAACTTTTAGCTGGGTCAAATGCGTCTCCAAAATGCTCCCATGCGCGACTAAATGACGGGTAGATGTAGCCGCGGGCAAAAACTAGCATATGCTAGCTTTATATAAACATAATTCTAAGTAAGTATAGCTTATCTATGTAGCAACGTATTAATTAGGTTTTTTTCGCTATCAAATGCCGACATCCGGTATTAAATTTAGATGGCAAATTGAGGCTATTTATGAGTGTAGGATTCCTGCTTTCGATTTTATTGACTTAATAAAAAATTCTATGACATTCGTATAATCTTTACAACCGATACAATCGATTAAATTTCCTATGTTAATTAGCTTGCATTCAACAAGCAACTCAAGAAAGTGCTATAAAAAGTTTTCAATGAGGCCGAATGCAAAAGTATCATTTAGAGCTAATTCTTGATATTCGAGTCGGAAGAGTATCAAAGTTAAAAGCTTTCCGCAATTTAGTTACAAGATGTTTGTAATATTCAAGAAGTAAACGAAACTATCCAAAATCCATTAGCTTTTGTAAAACCGTCATTGAAATCCATTTACGAGTTTTGCGAGAAATAAAGAAAAACTCGCTGTTGCCCCTTGTAGACTCCATAAAGTTAGTAAATCTTTTAAAGAGCAAGGTGTTCGCTTTTATAACAAACTCCCAAGTGATGTACAAAAATTGACAATTAACAAATTTAAAAACGCAGTTAAACAAAATATTTATAAAAAAGCCTACTATAAAATATCGGATTATTTAGATGATAGAGAAGCTTGGGATTGAAATTGCTCCAACTCGTTCAAAATGTTACAATTTAGACGTAATTCATTTTCTGTATTGTGATGTATTCTAAAAGGATCATTAAAAAAACAACCAGCCTTGTTTCTTGCCTTTCTTTCCTGGCTTGGTCGCCAAGGAACAGGCAGTAAAATTGACGTTTCAAAGTGATCCTTGTGATTTTAATAAATAAAGGATTTTGATATTGACTTTGACTTTTTGCGACTGGTTTTAAAGCCGGCAGATAGGTCACTTGCTCTGGATTCTAATTCTACTTACAATTCGATTCTAAATAATCGAAGAGATACCTACCTACAACTTAAAAAAAACACTAAGTCCGGCTGTCATAACAATCCGCAAACATATTATGCGACAGAACACATTTTATTTTGACGTATCTGTGTGATTTAACAACTGTATTTAATCATATTTAGGCACTAAGCACTATTAGGATAGTACACAAGTCGCCCTAAGATATAAATCCTATAACCTATAGATCTACGTCAATCGTTCCATGGAACCTGTACCTACATACCTACATCACACCTTTTTAAACATAATGCTTGTATTACCTACATAATTTGTCCTATCTTTGGTAATAACAGTTCCAACTGATCTCCCGCATAGCCGGTATACTTACTCCAAGAAATTAGTGACATCACGCTTGCTGCACCTTGACCAGGCCACCTGAACAGTATCAGCTTCGAATATCGGCGTCATGATGTGAAGTGTGGCGCCGTCGCGTCTGTGGCAGCCGATCTTTTCTGTGTCGTGGTACAGCCCGAAACTGAAACAAAATATATTTTAGAAGAGTTTGAAAAAATAATTCTTTTGATTGAGGTTTTTATGTAAAAAATTAGCACATAAGTAGACAGACTTTACTGATGTGAAGTGAAAGCCGTCGCTGCTTAACACATGTAGAACTAGGAGTACCAGAAGCCAAATTAACTTGCATTAAACATTATTGTATACGTTTTTCTTGAATGAATGAAAATTCTTTATTATACCTTACAAGCTAGACACAACAGATTTAAAGAAAAAAACAAATAAAAGTAAGCATAATGGGCGGTCTTATCGTTTAACAAAGCGATCTCTTCCAGACAACCTTTGGACGACCTTGAAGACGCAGACACTGCTACATAGGTGATTCTTAGTAATATTCAATTGTCTCTTACAGTTCTTCGTAATTGTTTCTTGTGTCATTTTGTGTACCAAATAAATCGTTTACCTCCGACTCCTATCTACTCGACGACCTCCGTGGTACAGTGGGCGAATAGCCGGCTGAGACGCAGAGGTAGCGGGTTCGATTCCCGCCGCGGAACAAATGTTTGCATGATCTACAGATATTTGTTCCGGGTCTGGTTGTTTCTCTATTTATTATAAGTATGTTATTACAAAAAAAAATGTATATAAGTATTCTATTAGTTGTCTGGTTCCCATAGTACAAGCTCTGCTTAGTTTGGGGCTAGATAGCGCTGTGTGAAATGTCCAGCAATATTTATTATTATTTATTTATTATTTAATCTACTAAGTATTTTATTCAGGTCTTACAAGTCTAGTTGAGAGTGTGAGAATATAATCTGAAATAGGTAGGCGTTGCGTATCGACAGGTCATCTACCGACCTTCTCATTAAGTTGAACCTAGGAATACTAATATATTAAGTACAACATACATTATGTACGTATATCTTTAGGAGGCATAGAATCTGTTTATATACAGGATGCTTGTAACAAAGACGTTAATCCGAAAAGGGGCGATAATGCCCTTGAAATTGACGTAACTTTTCATAATATGAACGCTACTCATACTTCCTTAGTTTCATAATAAATTTCCTTAATACATTTGGGTACGTATTATAATAACAATTATATAAAAACATAAGGAAATAATTTGCAAACCATTAAATACGTTTGGTGATTTAAAACTGAAGTTTTTGATTATTGAGTAGGTCACACTTGTTATTATTTTATTAAAGTAAAAGCTCTTTATTCGCGGGGAATAATTATGTTCCGTAAATATGCCGCGAATACAGAAACCGTGAATATGGAATGGTAATTTATATGGGATTATAGGGAATACGTTCCTAGGCGACAAAATAAAAAAAAACTAATAAATAAAAAAAAACAAATTAATTGAAGTTTTTGATCATATTGATTAATTATTATCTTCAGGTTTAGGCAATAGTTTAAAGAATTTTGTTATTTTTTCTTGCTTAGCAGTTTTTAAAAGCTTCAATTCAGACTGATATTAAGCAGTGGCATTAGCTAACTTTCGTGATTGATTTCAATCATTATTATAAATACGGGATTTATCACGTACCGTCTTATCGGTGTTTCGACCGACAATGTTTCGGTTCAATTCGTGAACCTTCATCAGGGTGAGTGCGATCCGCTCCGAATAACGTCTCGCCTCGCACTGAGTGCGATGCACTGAACACCGATAAGACGGTACGTGATAAATCCCGTATTTCTAATAATGAGTGGCATTAGCTATTTGCCTCTTAAAAATAAGACTTCGTTCCATAGACGGATCAATTTTCATAAAGAAATCACAAAGCTCATTTGTCATTCTTAAACCTTCACTAAGATTTTTCAAATTAAATGTCACGTTTCCAGTGCTCGTTGAAGCCTCTTCTTTAATGGGCCGTGAATTTAACATTTCCTCCAAGTAGGTTTCAGTCAAATGTTCATCTTGTGATTTAAGCAACTCCTGAATGTCACTCGATCCTATCTGTTAGAACTCATCTCGTCCTATTCCATTCGCACTACTTTCTCTTCGCATTCCATTTACTTTTTTATTATTCCATTAGCCGATGCATTAACAAGGATACCGAATGCTTTTTATTAATATGTACGGTCCGATATACCGTTTAGATCCGCGAATAAAGAAATCTTTCGCCGCGAATATAGGACGTTGCATTTTTTGAATCCGCGAATAGTGAAAACGCTAATGAAGGAAGCGTGAATAAGGAGCTTTTAATATATACGCGATCAAATGGTGTCATCATCATCATCATCCGCCGGAAGACGTCCACTGCTGAACATAGGCCTCCCCCTTAGATCGCCACAACGAGCGGTTGGTAGCCGTTTGCGCCCAACGACTCCCCGCGATTCTTACTAGCGCTATCTTCTCGTCCAAAATTCCCCAGAGCCTGAAGACTAAAGTCTTCAACCAGTGTGTGTTGCCAGTGATGACCTATGGCACTGAAGCGTGGTCCTTTACTCATGGCCTCATGATCAAGTTTAAATTTGCTCAACGAGCTATGGAAGGGCTATGCTCGGGGTTTCTTTGCGTGACAAAATCCGCAATGAGGAAATCCGCAGAAGAACTAAAGTTACCGACATAGCTCTCAAAATTAGCAAGTTGAAGTGGTAGTGGGCAGGCCACATCGCTCGTAGAACCGATAACCGTTGGGGAAGAAAGGTTCTCGAGTGGAGACCACGGACTGGAAGACGCAGCGTAGGCCGGCCCCCCACAAGGTGGACCGACGATCTAGTAAGAATCAAATGGTATGGTAGTATTATAATAGAACTCATTACAGACCACTTATGCTGATACAATATGTTCTCATTATTAATTTATCTATCGACTTGTATGATATCGGTCATCCGTCAATGAAAGCTCATCCACTCGATATTTATTTTAATAAGTGACATTCATTACAGTGACGATTGATCCCGACTCTACATTTTACAAAACTTATAGTTCGCCGTACAATTAGCTATTTTATAAGCCAATGTTACGGAATTTTGTATTTATAAATCCTAAATAATTTTCCTTGATTATTTCTTGTAGGTGTTATAAAATATCATATTGGCATTTCCTGAGTGCAAAATAAAAATTAATTATTTATCCTCAAGTTATATACTAACCTACAAGTTTTAATTTGTAAGCTGTCATAGATAGAAAAACTGCAATAACAAATCATTACAAAACAAACATTACATCAGTACCTATATTGGCAATCGCGATGCGCGACTATCAACGTTGTCGCCTACAAATTGCTTCGTTTTATTATTTCGTATTCCTTATTCATTGTTCGCGATAAGGGCTCGAAAAATAATGAACATGTGTGTGGGCCGATAGCGCCGGGTGCATCGCTCGTTACAAATGATGCATTGATGCATTCATGACTAGCGCGGGAAGGTCATTGCCTGTCGCGATGTTTGCACAACTTATATAATCGTGTTTGTATTATGATTGTGGGCGTTGTCTGACAAGCCGGCCGCAACTACAACTCAATCCATCTCTATATATAAAAATGAGTCCCTATTTCCCTTGGTCACGCCATCACGCGTGAACGGCTGGACCGATTTCGCTAATTCTTTTTTTGTTGTATTTCTTATTGTCAGGAGAAGGTTCTTATGAAAGAAAAAATTAAGAAAATTGCGCACAAAATTAGAAAATTTAAGAATACTTAACCATCATATAAAATTATTTATAATCTAACCTTAGCGCTTTTATAATGTAACCTTAAGACGTTTGACATAGAATTGACAGAATGCGTGCTGCAAAAATCAAATCAAATCAAATCAAAAATATTTATTTGTGAACAACACCAACAGAACAAACACACACAGGGGGCATAACATAAAGAACAAAAAAAATAACTAAAATATTAAAATTAAATAAAAATGCCAAATATTGCAGTGTGTGTCTCATCGTACTCACTGCATGTGTCACAAAAAGGCTTTAACTCAGCATGTGCTGGGTTGCACTGGCTACCCAGCGCTGGTCGTCCGTTAGAGCCTCTTTGAGTAGACCACGGATGTCCGCCCACTAACTAAGCAGTTTACAACTAAATACAATTAAATATAGGTACTATGGATAAAAATAAATAACATAATGAAATATAATAATAATAACGCCTACCTATTTACTGTGAAGCCAGAGAGAGTCAACAAGTACTAAAATAAAACAATCGTCAAAGAGGATGTAAAAAAAATGAATATCGTTTGAAACAGATGCTTCGGTCGGAGTTATCCCGAGATAATGGTGGCGATTCTGTCGTTTACGCTAACTAAAACTGTGTAAAATACGAACGGTCTTATTTTGATTACGCTAAAGATCAAATTAGAATGCCTTTTAAAGTGACATTTCTAAAATTAAGTAATTTTTACTAATATGGCGTGTTTACGGGCTAGTTTTAATCAACACCAATTTGCCTGTTGACTAAAACTAGCCCAAAACACGCCGTCTTTGTAAAAAATACTTAATTTTAGAAATGTCACTTTAAATGTCATTCTAATTTGATCTTTAGCGTAATCAAAATAAGACCGTTCGTATTTTACAAAAATTACTTAGTGTAAACAACAGAATCGCCACCATTGTCTATATTCTATATACATATATAAAAATTAATTGCTGTTCGTTAGTCTCGCTAAAACTCGAGAACGGGTGGAGCGTTTTGGCTTATTTTGGCATTGAATTATTTGTGGAAGTCATTCGTTTTCTCATACATAATGATAGCCGGGAACAACAGTTGACAATTCTACCAGGGTGACGTATATTGACAGCCCGCGTTATATGCATGTCAAGGCGGTACGAAGTTCGGCGAGTCCACTAGTACTCAATAAAACATATTATGAACGCAAAGCAACCGGTTCCGCAGCAAAATGTTATTAGTGTTTCATAATTTCTATCTCGAAAGCAACGTCCTTGCGGTAATCTCGGCTTGGATACATGACTCAGTACCGATAACCGAAGCGCTAGGCAACCGTTGCCAAATAAATCTAGCACTTATTACCAAAATAATACAAACAATATTACACATATACATTATACGTTGGTGGTATTGCTTTTAGCCTCTCGCAGAAGTTTTCTAGAATCGATAGTTCTTTACAGCCGAACTGTCGTACTATTTTGAATTGAGATTTAAGCGAGATAATTGCGTGTGTGGAATTTTGTAAAAACGAGCTTTTTAGGGTTCCGTAGCCAAATGGCAAACAATGGAACCCTTAAGGATTCGTCATGTCTGTCTGTCTGTCCGTCCGTATGTCACAGCCACTTTTTTCCGAAACTTTAAGATCTATACTGTTGAAACTTGGTAATTAGATGTATTCTGTGAACCGCATTAAGATTTTCACACAAAAATAGAACAAAAATCAATAAATTTTGAGGGTTCCCCATACTTAGAACTGAAACTCAATACATTTTTTTTCATCAAACCCATACGTGTGGGATATCTATGGATAGATATATAGATAGATAGATATATACATTTATTTCGACACAAGTAACAAACACACAGAGACTACATATAGTGGATAATTAAAGACAGACAATTAAACACAGACAATCAAAAACACGTTAACATAAACAATACAATAAAAGTAAAACCAAAGATACGGATAGGATAGGTCTTCAAAACTGATATTGAGATTTCTAATATCATTTTTTTCTAAACCGAATAGTTTGTGCGAGAGACACTTCCAAAGTGGTAAAATGTGTGCCCCCCCCCCCCCTGTAACTTCTAAAATAAGAGAATGATAATCCTAAAAAAAAATATGATGTACATTAACCATGCAAACTTCGACCGAAATTTTTACTTTTTTAATACGTCATAAATCGTAAACCGCAATTTATCTTTCATTCAATCAACTCAAATATAAAAAAAGTTACAACGAACTACAAGAACTTTTATATTATGTTACTTGCTGCTACGGAACCCTTCATGGGCGAGTCCGACTCGCACTTGGCCGTTTTTTTAATCAGTAGGTATTTTATATTTAGCTCAAATCTGAGATGCAGACGTTGCGGTGGCTTTAATGAATTGATTTTGCATGCGTTACCGTGATTATTTTATAGTGTCCGTCCGACGATACCGCATCGCATAAACTATGAACTGGCGATGGGATCGTGTTGGTCTAATGAACGTGTTGCAATGTTTGAATAACCTATTTGTCTGAATTCGATACTTGCACCATACCTACCGCGTTAGCTAATAACACTTTGGAATATTACAAATTTATACGCTGAGGATAAGCTTATGCCGACGGCTCTTGAAAGCGAGGCGTGTTAATCAAATAATATAAATCATGGTAAAATTTACCCTCTGGGATAAACGTACGATAGACATGTAAATTTATTGAAGTCTATTATTGTTTTACAGCCTTTGAACGTTGATTTTGTAATGTATCTGAACTACGAAGTAATTCGGTAAGATTCTGCGAGCAAATCCTCTAATTGGTGTAAATCATATTCTGTTATCTAATCCCACATTAAATTGTTTATAGCGTCATAAAACGTAATCGCTTGTTGTGAATTAACAAGGGCCTCAAGTTTTATGTTTTTTAAAGCGTAATGTAATGTACAATTACACATGTAATGTAATCCACTCGAGTATCATGTAATGTTTGTGGTTCAATTACTTATTGTTCCTAAGTTGATTAATCAGATTAGTCAGCCTGTGAACTATATCCACTACACTAGTATAAGTAGCGGCACGAAACTTTAGCGCTGACCGTTATTGCACAGAAGTAAAAAATAAGGTACCTGAGGGGGGATAGCAGGATGAAGGGCGGGCGTGCGTAGCACCGATTGGCTCTCAAGTCGCATTCCGTCCCCCGCATTGATACGACACCCCACGCACATCCAGTGTACAGTCGCGTTCTTAATTGTATTGTTATTGCTGTTATTTGAATTTGTTTGTTAAATTTAGTTTTTTAAGTTTGTTTGTGACTTTAAAGTGAATATGCCTAGAAAAAATACTGTTTTGAAAAGACAGGCAAGGAAAATGGTTTATGACGTGAATTGTTTTTTAAAAAGGGAATCTAATGAATTAATTGATTCTTTGGAACAAATCAAAAGTAAGATTGATGAAGCTACAAGCACTTTACTCAGTCATTCGGACATCAGCATTGTAAATTTGAACCAGATAAAACAAACTGCCGAAATTATTAAGTCGGGAAAAATTTAATTAAATGGCGATTTAGGGAAAATTCAAAAAAGAACAGCAGAGTCTACAAATACGTCAATTGCAACGGTAAGGAACATCTCCAATTAAGCCAATAGTGGCAATTGGCTATTGTATTGCTTGCGCGACAGTACCCATGCGCAGCTATCCCTCCCGTGTATCGTTCAGCGCTAGACTTACATGCCGCGACTTATATTGTCAATACGAAAGTAACTCTGTCTCTATTTGATACGTTTTGTAGACCAACGGCCGGACCGATTTTGTAGATTATGCGTGCGTGCGAAGACGCGGGTGGTAGCTTGTTTTGTTTTTGTAGAAAACTATTGCCTACAAGGCCATAGTAACACGTAAATCATTGGCATCTTTATGTATTGGCATTTTGCCATCAAAACTATACCGTAGATGATAAAAAATATATATATTTTGCTGTAGACAGATTTAGCGTTAAGAGTTTTCAATGTAGCTTTCAGTAAAAGCTTTGTAGAGATTCTTTGAAGTGGCAGTTTAGTGTTGGATAAAACATGACGGGACGACGTCCGACAAAGACAAAGATAAAGTCCAGATGTTCTTTGTTTTTCTTTATCACTATGGTTATCATTTTGCGAGCGACGAATAAAGGATTGCCCGTGGTAATTCATAAGTCATAATTACTATTATGATAAAATTATTTACATGTCATATTTTCAGCGTCCTAATGAAAATAAGATTATCATTCTGATAAAATAAAAATACAACAAAAGAAAACACATTCAGGAAAATGATAACAACCAAAGGAATAAATAAAATTATTAAAATAACGAATTTCTAATGTAACTAACTACAATGGGGCAGGACTGTTCAGCACCTGCCCGCCATAAACTCATCGATACATTAATGTCTGCTCGATTAGCCAGTGTTTTATCAGGACTTAAAGGCAGGCAAACTAGCAGCAGATTAAATGTTTTGCGGGACCCATGACTTAGCCTGGAGGACTTTGTCAGGAACACGGACGCCAGCTTGCCGGCGTTCCGGGTGTTATAGGAGTGCAGTGGCGTAGCGTGGGTGTCAGCCGCCCGGGGCGGAAGAAAATTTGGCCACCCTCATATTTAGGTATGTCAATTTAATAGACTATAATAACTTTTCTTTAACTAAAACTTTAATCGTCTAATTTTTTTACGAGCAATTCTTTTATTGCACTAACAATACACACCTTGCTCAATAAGCGGCTTTCAGACTACGCTTTATTATAATAGCATATGGTACCTATATACCTCATAGCACAACAATATCGCGCACCATACATTGATATGGACACGTTCACACTGTACTGTACTAAGTATATATTATTGGCTTGCTTGGTTAGGTCCTTCTTTGCTATACTATATAGCACAATAGTATAGCGTAGTCTGAAAGCCGCTATAGACAAGATAGCCAGATTGGTTAGCCTTAAAGTACTCATTGTTCATCTTTAAATAGTTTTTGATCAATTTCAATTTTGATAAACTTCTCTCACAGCTGGCATTGCTTAAGTGGCAAAAATTTGTAATGGTTCAAATATTTTTAAAATATTATTATTATTTATGTTAAATTTTGCCCCCCTAAAGGTGCCGTGCGGGGCGGACCGCCCCTGCAGCCCCTACTATGCTACGCCACTGTAGGAGTGGATCTGCGCTTCAAAAATTGCCCAGGTTCGACTTCACGTACACAGCGACTTGTATTATCACAATTCAGGGCAGCGTGAGCATGCCTAATTCACTAATTCTTAAGTGGGGCCTGGCGGAGATGTCACTTCGTATTTTTACTAGTAAGGCGCGTTCCCAGTCGGTAGCGCGCCCCCACAGATCGGCGCCGTACTGCATCAACGAGTGTACCTACTGTTGCGAACTAACAAGTTCGTGCCAACTTTATTCATTCCATTTGTCAATTCTAGCTATGAACTTGGTTATTTTCCTCATTCCTTAAATATTGAAAAAGGATATAGACTCACTTGTGCCCCAGCTCGTGTGTGATGGTATGTGCAAGCATGATGCCGTTGTCCTCATTCACGGAGCAGCTCCTGTCTGGTTTGCACATGCCAGCTACGTGCGCTACGCCTAGAGTGCTGAAACACAAATATTCATTATAATTGATGCCTTTTTACTTCAATATCCTATAGCACAAGTCTACTGGACTTAGTGTAGCTCCTGTTTGAAATTATGATGTTTAAACAAGCCTTATATGTTTATTTAAAAAAAAAATCTTGAATTAGCTTGAAATTAATAAATTATGAATTCGATGGAGTAGTAATTTAAAGTTCCGTTTCACGTAAACGTGTTCGATAGATCACTGATATTTAATGTTATGAACCGGTGTATGTACACACGGCTACACATCAAGCTATACATTTCCAGTATAAGCTGACCTCTCATTCTACGAAAAGCCTACACAATGCGAGGTCAGATTATACTGGAAAATTATAGCTTAATGTGTAGCCGTGTGTACCTACCAATAATAAACGAAACGAGTAAACGAGTAATACTCACGGTGATCAGAAAAAGAAATCTTATATTCTAAGTTTATAAAAAAATAATAGAACCTATGTAATTAATTCAATAAAAGCTTGAAACAGCATCACGGGTTTGTTGCAAGCTTTTGAACGGGTAAAAAAATACATAAGTCCAATTAGTCACCGGCTCAGATATGCAACTCCGCACATGTAATTAGGTATTTGTCACACGGGAACTAGCCTATTTGTAATTATAAAATAGATAGAGTATAGAAACGCAACTCCGTGTGCTGGCAAAATGAGCATCCCCCTTCACTTGTCACTATCGATTGCGTACCGCAAAATGAAGAGAGAGAATTCGTACATAACCCGACGACATATCGAAGCAGCAAAAAACATCAGTGTCAGTGAAAATAATACTGTTTTACGTAGGTACCTATACACTTTCTATGAACACGTCCATGCTCATTATAGTCTTTCCATTTCTTTATTTTCTCGATGACAGCTCCTGTGAAACTTGAACGAGCTTCTTTTTTACATTATGTATGCATTATTTTTTTTAAAATATGACGCTTAAGCAGGTACAAGGTTATACCAGAGTCGGAGGAACTGATAGAGATGGAACTATCGATAAACGTAACACGATAACAGACCCGATATTTTTTTACAAAATGTAAGAAACTGAACTACTGCCAGATACTTTTGTACAAATGTATTAACTAATAATATATTTCATTACAAGATGTTACAAGTATTAATTCTTGATTGATAATGCCAACTTCTTTAAAATTTTCGAAGCTGTTGTAAAATAAGTAGGTATAGGTAGGTACTCGACAATGAAACGAAATAATTATAACGACAGGTAATCTTTATTTATTTATTTTAATCAAAATCTGATGAATCGTCACTGTCACTCGATGAGCTCTCCCCATGAGGTCACAACACTACAACCAGAGACTAGTAATATCAATAGACTATCAATGTCCATATAAGAAATCGTAACCGGCAAAAAACTCAAAATCCCGTATTATTTGTAGATGGCGCTGTCTCATAGCCTGGAAACTTTTATAGTGGCCATTGCACCCAACAAATAAAAATAAACTTCCACTAAAACACACCAAAATATTTAAATATTTATTAGAATAAGTAATATTGTCCATAAAATAAGATTTAACGATTTTATTTTATATTGATGATTTACCACTTTCATATGCTTAATCACATATGGCGTGGGAAGGTAGCACATCGTTTTTACCTAGATGGCGTTTAACACAAAATTAACACAAAGTCCGGAACAAAGGGAACGAAAGAGAACCGTGAACTGACTGACATTGACAGCCGGGAAGCAAGCAAAGTCACGCTTTTTGTACCTAATTTTGTTAATTGCTGTGTTGCCAAAAGTCGCGACTAGTAAGTTGATATTTTGTTGAACATAATGTATGTACATATTGTGTACGTATTGAGTTCATTATATTAGTAGTTACGAGTATATTTCCAGTTCAAATTAATAGAACGTATTATCTTGTAGTAGGTATGCATTTGCCGGGTACTTACAAATTAACTTTATTTTCTTTCAAAAAGTGTTCTACTTCTCTGTACATCAGTATAAATATGTATTTTATTTTAGAAATATGTAGGTATTTCCGCATATAAGTGATAATGGTACGATCATAGACGTATGTAATGAATAAAAGATATCTATCATTTCCTTTCCTAAAAAAATCCCTATTTTGACGGAAACTTTCATGTTCTGGCAATTCTGAGAAAATGTGCGCAAATCTCTAAAAATTGCTAGAGACTAAAGTTTTAACGAAACTGAAGAGCGGCAACCTCGCACAACGTAAAGGTCACAACGTCGCAATAATATTATCGCACACGTGTAATTGGAAATAGCGCCATCTATTTTTCTTCGTACCATTATGAGCGGTAGTAAGCTAAAGGTTGGCATATATTTAACGATTTGTAACTCTTAGCGACATCTCGCGTCCTAGCAGGTAATCAAATATCGAGTTACATTATCTTGTTTGAGACTGTCAGTCTATTAAAATTATATTGGTCTGTGCTACAACTATCAAATTAGAACTGTCATCGAGAAAATAAAGAAATGGAAAGACTATAGTAACTGTACTTTCCATGTCAGACATGGCAACGTCAAATACTGGCAGATATTCTTAAACAACGATATTTTTGATGTAAACGGACGAGTCAGATTCTGTTTTCGCGCGTTGTAAGTGCCAGCAGATGCTTCTAAGAGCTCTGTGGCGTTGGAGTGTGGAGTGTCACTTCTACGTGGCTATTTGATCTGATACTCATTTAAAACACGTTTGTACGCATCAATTAGCAACTTTTATAGAGAGCTGCTACTAATGGCTGGTTAATTATAGACGTGTGTAAGTAAGCTTCATGTCTTACGTAGGCGATAATATGTGACAAAGCTATGCGACACTATGCTACAAAATTACAATCACTATACGTAACAAGGGTGGTGGAAGTCAAGTGGAACTGGGCAGGACACTTGGTTAGACGGAGTGATGACAGGTGGAGTAAATCCGTGACCGAATGGTGGCCAAGAACAGACCTAAGAAGTCCAGGACGTACGTCGGCGCGGTGGGTCGATGACATAAAGAAAGTCGCGGGCAACTCCTGGTGGCGTTTACAAAGGGAGGCCTACACCCAGCAGTGGTTACTTATGGGCTGTGGATGATGATAAAGTCTGTGATCGTTTTGTTTGGGCTAATCTCGAAAAGTAATAAAGTGATTTTAAAAATGTTTTTACCAATGGAAAAGCTATCAGAGGTTTAGATGTAAAAAAAAACCCCTAAAAGGCAGCTCCAGGCCGTTTTTTACGGCTGTTATGGCTAGTGTCCAACAGTGGACATCTAACGATTGGTGTAGATTATTTTGTAATAATAAATATTACTTTACAAAATGTGAACGCGATGTGGATATCATCACTGGTCTAGTTCTGTTTACAGTACTTTTTTTATTTTTTATTTAACGTGTTCTACATAAGCCCTTCCGATAAGAATAAATTTAATTTAAGTTTAATCTGTATCTACTAAATTTGAATTTAAATTACAAAAATAAATTATAACATTAGAATCATCCTTGCAATCAAATCGAATGAGATCCACCAAATTCCTATGAAAAATAAAATAATTTACCGCACGACCCTAATTTCAGAGCCGATTAGCCTTAGAATTCTGCAGGTTTATAAATAAGGGTTAGAGCTTACAAATTGAAAATCTTGATATTAATTTGGATATTTAAATTAAAGGATGTTAGACTTTATTAAATTCTGCAACTTGTTTATTGTACACTAGCACCACCTGCGGCTTAGCTTACGTAGCATTGAGATAAACAATTATGTTAGTTGTCAATCCAGTCATTTATTTTGTTAGCAGAATGAGTTGGGTCAAGCGGCAGCCCCCAATACATCTGTCATCTTTTTTGTCCGAGTTGAGTATTAATTTCGCTTTTTATGAAATGTATCATTATTTGCTTATATCTCACAAAAGTATCAACTTATGTAGCTGACTTCTGATTCTATTTTAACGAAGAATACTTTCTTGAGTTAGCGACAAAACATGAAACGTTTCGGTATGACGTTATTGAGTAGGTAATAAATATTGAAATTAACAGACACACTATTATTATTAAAAATATTAGTAGGTATGAACGTAGTTCTTAGAATTGTAAAACTATACAACACTAGCTGTTGCCTGCGACTTTGTACGCGTTACACTACTAAATGTGTGGGTAACCTAGAAATAAAGATAAACTCGCTGTTGCAACTTGACTTGACACCCCATTTTTTTCCCATGAGAACTGATTTATGGGATAAATGGTAGCCTATCAGATCCAGGTTATAAACTACGTATATACCAAATTTCATCGAAATCGGTTAAGCCGTTACGGCGTGATTGAGTAATAAACAAACATCCAAACTTTCGCATTTATAATATTAGTGTGATGCGGTTTTTGTGTCAGGTAGGTATAACTCGTCACTTTTTATAGTTAACAAAATGCACGAATATTCTTAACAAACTGTAAATAAGCGTCATTATCATCATCATCAGCCTACGACGTCCACTGCAACACATAAGCATAGGTTTCCTATCTTATGCGTCCTGCACCCAATGTATCACATGTCGGTTTTTATTTAAATTACACAGTACTAAGAAGTTTCGTCTCATTCACGCTCGATATTTCTTTTTTAAATTTCTCACTGCGTTAGTGAAAACATACGAATTTCTACATACACTTATCTCCAGAGATTGAAATTACACTGCACATTACGCAGCTACGAGGTGTGGCGATGTAATTAAGGGCGTAGTTGGCAAGCTGGAGTGTAAACGCATACACCGCAGCTAGCCCCGATTAGAGTAGGCAAGGAATGAAGTTGCACATTTTGTACAGCGCAGCGTTGAAATAAAGAACAGTGTCTTAATAAGTGAACTAGCGACACCAAATTCCAGCAAACATTGCTAAGAATCGAGATGGTTCTTAGCTTCTAGCAAATAAAAGATGAATTGAGCTCGGACCATTCGTGGGAGCTATGATACTATGGACGGTAATACACAGATCAAAGTTTCACGTGTATAGCGTTTTTTATGACGGATGTTAAAAACAAACGACATAATATTAAGAAAATTCAGACCATCGATGGCCAAGCAGAGGTACCAAGAATGAAGGACTGAAGCGAAGAGGCAAAAGCTTAAGAAGCCGGCGCACAACTATCCCTGTTTAATGACGAAGTTTAGCCACGCAGAGCGACAGTGATAGCAAATGAACGATTCTAAATTTGATTAGATTTTGACCGTGTTCCGTAATAACAAAAATGATGACTGAAAACTTGATGTATTTTTCTCATTGTGTTATTATTCTGTAACTAGACGATATAATTTATGTTCCCATGACTAGGATACGTAAGATGTTGTTGTTTTTAATACGAAACAATTAGGTTGAAAACAGGTCTTTTATGACGTAAAAACATGCAGAATGCGATACGCTTCTATTTCATTTTAGGTAAATATTTTGATCTAATATATGGTTGGGAACCTAGATAAATACTATTCAAATTAAAATAATACCTTATTAAGGTAGAAATATGCTCCAATTAGAAATGATCTTGGTAGTACGTGTTGTATGGGCGATTTCCCTCCGGTCTCCCCTTAAGACGTCCAAAATTAAGGACCACTTGTGCTGTGAAAGTCACCAACTTAAACCTTAACTAAATTAACTTATTATAGAAAAGCAAGTTAGGCAAGTTTTTTATATTGATGATAGCAAAGCGCTTGACCACTAACTCACCTGATGATGTGATCGAAGATGGATCACGCTTGCCTAGAAAGAACCTATTCACTCTGAACTTGAAGACTCCGAGATTATACTGGTTCGAAAAAACATACGCCGGAAGTGAGTTCCACTCCTTACTTGTGCTAACAAGAAAAGTTGAAGCAAATCGTTTGATACGGCAAGGTGGTATGCCGATCCGGTACGGGTGGTACTTCTCGGTACGTCTGCTTGTCCGGTGGTGGAAGGGGTAAGGAGGGATAAGTTCATGAAGATCTTGCGCACGCCGAGCCATCCCAGAGATGGCAGCAGTACTCCATACATGAGCGGACTTGTGCTTTGTAGAGACTGAGTAGCTGTCCCGGTGAGAAGTACCGCCGAATCTTAGCTAGGATATCCAGACGCAAGTAAAGAATACTTAATTATTTTTTTCTATAACTATAGCCAACGAATGAACGTTATACAATCCGTGCTCTGTTTATTCAGACTACTTGCAATCGATGAGTAGAACTGCAAAATCAAGATTTGTTTTCATGACTAACAATACAAAAACAAATTTAGACGACATTCTCGCCAGTATTCTGTGGCCACGGGATTAGTTCTCTAATAATATCGCTCTGAGTCACGCGGGCCATGGCACAGTACCTTTAATAGTAGACCACACGGAAGCCGATGAAAAGCTCTAAATTCTCTATTTATGTTAATACACTCCGCACAATATACAGTAAGAAATAAAAACCGGCCAAGTGCGAGTCGGACTCGCGCACGAAGGGTTCCGTACCATTATCTATAAAAACGGCAAAAAATCCCGTTTGTTGTATGGGAGCCCCCTTAAATATATGTTTTATATTAATTTAATTATTTATTTTTAAAGTGAATATATAACTAATTATTCTGTGAATATAATAAAACGAGCAAAAAAATTACGTTTGTTGTATAGGAACCCTCCATAAATATTTATTTTATTCTGTTTTTAGTATTTGTTCTTATAGCGGCAATAAAAATACATCGTCTGTGAAAATTTCAACTGCCTAACTATCACGGTTCATGAGATACAGCCTGGTGACAGGCGGACAGACAAACAGACAGATAGCGGAGCCTCAGTAATAGGGTGCCGTTTTACCTTTGGGTTCGGAACCCTAAAAATGATCAAATGTGAATTCTCAACGATATCTTTCTCTGACACACTTTTGGTAGACATCGATAAGACAAAATACAATCAACAATTTTATGTTATCAGTCGCCTCAGAACTTTCTGTTAAGATTTTCTAGTTTATCCTAATAATAACGAACCAGACGATATCCAATGCGTCTAAATTTGTTTTTGTATTGTTAATCATGAAAACAAATCTTGATTTTGAGTTGATCTCTTGATCTCGATTGCAAGAAGTCTCAATAAACAGAGCAAGGAGTGTCTAACGTTCAATATATTGTGTTCAAATCCCGTATAGTTCGTAATTTTTGGGATAATTAATTATCTTACATTTGTGTTAGGTTTTGTATCATTTTTATCTCGTTCGAACCCAGGCTTTTGCTACATTTTGGCTTTCCGTAATAGTGAAATCACTAACACTTAGATTTTCTATCCATACTTACGGTAGGAGAGTTAAATCTGCGTTTGCGTGAAATTGTACGTGTGTGAGTCAACTCTGATTTTTTTAACCGACTGCAGAAAAGGAGGAGGTTCTCAATTCGACTGTATTTTTTATGTTTGTTACCTCATAACTCCATCATTTATCAACCGATTTGGAAAATTATTTTATTATTTGAAATGATATACATTCACATTGATCCCATAGAAATTTGTACGGGAATTCAATAAAGGCTGATGTGAAAGCGACTCACCTTGGATTGCACCGTCTTGCGTTCCGCGTGCCCTCAGGAACTCTGCAATTCCTCTATCCGTAGGCTGCTGTGGTTGATGGTAGATGTAGGTATGTCGTCTACTTCTGGGATGTAACACGCGCGAAAACTACCACTTGACTACCGGACGGCGCTGTACACTAATATGTAGGTGCTTGCCCTGAGAGATGTGCATGAGGACTGTTCGGCCCGCGGGGACGCGTTGACAGTCACCTTAGTAAGTCACTTCACTCAGCCAATGCGGGTAGGTATATCAAGAAAACATGAGGATTGATATACCCTCCAAATTGTGTGATCTATTTAATCAATTCCGATACGGAACAATATTTCATCGAAATCGGTTCAGTAGTTTGTTTTTCTGTTATCTGAAGTCGGTTATATTTTTGTTAATAAGTTACTTATTTATGTAGATGAATCACTGTGTGAATATGGTTCACTACGGCCACGAGCACACGGAAGCGATGAAAAGCTCTACGATATAAATTATTTACCAATAAACAAATTAAACCCACTCATACGTACTGAACCCATTCAACTCGGTATTTATTGCACTTAAACACTATCTCGGGTTGACATCGGGTTTATGCGACTTGATATATTTTGCAATTTATGTTCGATTTCTGCACACTCGGGAATTGAAAATTATAATCATGGGTAATAAAATTTACTGTAAAAGTTTTTTTATTACTGTCATTAACAATAACTGTTATGCAGCTTTTTTAGAGCCTTTTTTGACTAATACTTGTGAATGTGTACCATCCAACTCAATCCCAAAATACCTATCTACCTGTTGAATGAATCGCATAGTATGATATTTTCTTAACTAGTATTTGTAAAATATATGAGATTATTAGTCTTGCATTAAATACTAGTCCTATGCATCTTAATCAAATTTTCCGGATATGTGTTTATTTTTGTACTAACAAAAAGGCCAAAGGAACGCGTTGATGTCTTTTGTTTGCAGGACAGTGCGTCAAATGACAAAAAACTCATCATTGGAGAAAAATCATTTTATTAATTTTATATGTTAGATAAAGAACATATATAATATTTATACATATATTATATGTATTATGCATTTTTCACTTGTTGTTATTAATTTTAATTAAAGATTTGTAAAGATTTTCGTGATAAGTAAATTACAATTTATTTATATCATTTTTGATTTTGAGAATTATTTAATGTCATTTTCGATGACGGTTTTAATCCCTAGATAAATTATAAATATTTTGATTTTTGTTACTGAAAAACGTATTTTTGTTTGGACTTTCGTTTCGTTTAGCATTTTAACCGTAAATAAAAGTTGTTCGATACGGTCTCGTCCTCAGAACCCCAAATTAAAAATGTAAATCGACGAACATAACATTGGTAACTTGTGCCTCTTTGGCAGCTTCGTAGGCGGCAGGTACAAACGGTGGAGAAAGCTGCTTTGTGAATACAGATAAAGATTTTTGTGCCTACTATACTGATTTTGGTGATAATTGCGTGGAATTGGGACGGCCGTGCGTGACACCCGTACCTCGCCAGTGAAGATACCGATTGATTATGTAAGCCATTCACGCATACCTACCTGTTCCACATACTTTGAAATAAATAAATGTAATTAATATAAATATTCAATGTGCTGTTAAAGAGTAAACATGTTTTGTGAAACTAATGTTTGATATTGGAGAGTCTGCAAAACGCTACTACCCTACGAACTACATGAGTGCCTGGTAGATAGATTTAGTTTTTCGTACGAAGAGTCAGTCAAGTCAAAGTCAAAATCTTTTATTCATTAAAATCACAAGGTCACTTTGAAACGTCTATTTTACTGCCTGTTCCTTCGCGACCAAGCCAGGAAAGAAAGGCAAGAAAACAAGGCTGGTTGTTATTTTTTTATGATCCTTTTAGAACACATAACAATACAGGAAATAAATTACGTTGGAGCAATTTCAATCCCAAACTTCTCTAACATCTAAATAATCCGATATTTTATAGTAGGCTTTTTTAAAAAGATTTTGTTTAAATGCGTTTTTAAATTTGTTAATGGTCAATTTTTGTACATCACTTGGGAGTTTGTTATAAAAGCGAACACCTTGCCCTTTAAACGATTTACTAACTTTATGGAGTCTACAAGTGGCAACAGCGAGTTTATCTTTATTTCTAGTATTAAAATTATGATTATCGCTATTTTTATTAAACAAATTAATATTTTTGTGTACATCAGATTTTCATAGATGTATTGACAAGAGAATGTCATAATATTTGTAGTAGGTTATAGATGCTAATTATTTATTTATACTAAATGTATATATACCATTTTCCGCTTTTTGGACCTCATAAAATTGATAAAGCAGCTGTCATTGATAATACAACTTAAGAATAATCCACGTGTGTGTGTCAAACATGCATACCGTGAGATTAGAACATGCTATGCACGTAAGAGATAAGGCCACATAACATACGACGAATACCGGAGACTGCACGCCGCCGTCGCCAACCAAATCACAAGTATACGACACTGTTATACCCATTTGTCTAATCGCTACCGAGAACTGCAAAATTGCAACTGGAGTTGGTAACCTATTGTTTATTCACTATGACACGGTCACCCACCAGCAGATCCGATTGGCTTTATTTTAGTGACGTACAAGAACATAATAAAAGGCACTGTTGAAAAAGTTGACAGAGTTGAGCTTGGTAGAACGATCTCCATAACTTCAGGTTAAGATGATGAAAGATTGGAACTGACATCGAATAGGGCAACGAAGATGTTTGCAGAAACATTTTTGAATGACTATTTTTAATGTTTTGGAAGAAGAGAACTTTATCTAGCACCGCTAGTTCTACTGTTAGGTTGATAAGCAAAAATACAACTATGAATTTCGTCAAAAAATGTTACGATAAGCGTGCTATCTCGTCTATGCCTCATTAAGCTTTTCTTAGAATAACTCACATGTTTATACAGTGATGATGAGGTCGAGGTCAGATATAGGTTGGAACCTTTAAATAACTCCGTGCTACTTAATACATTTTTTTTAACCTGTGTTGTCCCACTACAGGGCAAAGGCCTCCCTCCCTTCTTTCTAGTTTTTTCTGTCCCCTGCTTTAGTGGGCCAGTCTGGTAAATGCACATCCAAGTCGTCACGCCATCTCCGTGGTGGTCTGCCGCGTGGGCGAGTTGCGTTAGGGACCCAATCAGTTATTATCTTTGCCCATAGATCTTCGGGCATGCGACAGACGTGGCCAGCCCAATCCCACTCGAGCTGTGCTGATTTTTTTGTGGCATCCAGTATTTTTGTTTGCGAGCGCAGTACGGAGTTCCGTATTCGGTCTGATAACCGGACACCTAAAATACTGCGCTCCATAGCCCGCTGACATACGAGTTTGGACCTTTGTTGAATAGTCAAAGACCAAGTCTGGGCACCGTAGGTGAGGATGGGGAGAACGCACATGTCCATGAGTTTGCGTTTAAGGCAGAGTGGTAGTTCGCCTTTCATTAGTTGTTTCATCGACCAGTATCTCCTCCAGGCGATTTCAGTGCGTCGAGCAACTTCTTTATCTTATCGCGCCTGGAAGGAGACAATCTGGCCGAGATACACATACTCATGGGCATACTCGATCTCGACCCCCTCGTAATATTATCATAAATCATTAATTTTATATTTGGGTAAATATTTAGGGCAAAAGTGATTGGTAAAATACGCGGAACTTATTATGCTGGCGGTTATCTTTGTGCGGTATCATAGACGTTTACATATTGATGATTGCAATTTTTATGCCTTTCGATGCATAATGCATGCGTTGGAGGCTGCAGGCGGGCCCGGTACCGTTACATACACGCTCATTGTCTTTTGATTGCCGCCTTCCAAGAACATTCGACCACTCGTTTGTACCGTTTACCGAATGTACCTCATTGCATTCATTACGCACTGGTTTTTAACCGTACATCCTATAATACCGATACCTGATAACATCAGTCTTATCGGCTGTACTCTTTCGCACGGCATCGATTTTTTCTTTGATTCTTAATGGCATTACCACCTTTTCAAATCTGTGACTCTCTGTGTATAGAAAGAAAGAAAAAATATTTATTCAGACCACCACAAATGGACAAAAAATATAGTTTTTTTATGTTATTTGTGGGGAAACAGGCTTACGACCCACCTGATGGTAAGCGGTCACCGTCGCCTATTGACACCGGCAACACCCGGGGTATTGTCGATGCGTTCCCTACACTGTAGAAACCTCTTTACATTTCTCTTGAAGCGTGCCATGATATACCTAAAAATTTTAAATGTGGTGGTGAGCTGAGGACCCTTCCTCAGCTCAGGCTACATGACTAAATGCATGCGAAAAATTCGTACGTTGTACTTTATCTCGACGATTTGAAGTAAAAACTGTTGCACAGTGACTTGTTTGATCTGAAACTGCTGTTAAATGATATCTGGCGGAGATAAACTCGGAAGTTTGAATATTGGCAATTCGTACAATTTTTTGATTGCTAATTCTGAAGCTGTTGAGATAGGCAGTAGCTGGATTTTTTATCCAGACTTCTCTCTTATTTCTTTTGAAATTAGTGTGAAATATTAGATGCTAAACATTCTGGGAGTAGACAGGGTGTTGCGTAAGTCAGTGTCTGCTTATCCTCAGTCTCCAGGGGGCAATGTGTAATGCTAATGTTTGTTGAAACTAAAATATTTTGTTAACTGCAGTCAGGATAGCGCATTGCCGATTAACTAGTTAAAAGATTTCTAAACATCCTCGATGCTGAACCGTTTTAGATATCGCGATTTAAAATTGTATTTATGCAAGCATCTTGTTATAGTGTAAAAATCCTATTTGGGCGTAGAAAAATGTTATTAGAACGCGTTCTAAAGAATCCATTAAATGTTTTGATTACATGCGAATAGTTCAGGCGTCGGTGTTTCATCTGACCGCTGCTTAAATCAGCACCTTGTAGAGCCGGCACAGATCGCGAGTTGTGCAAGGGACAAAAACTTCACATGTCCAAAAAAAATCGTACTTGTAATTATATAACGCTATATGGTTATAGGCTTTTGTTAAAATAATGAATGTCCAATTTGTGCACACCCAACACCCTTGGCCTTAATGTCGGTCCGTTTGAAGCGAAGCCCGAACATTGCCGTTAGCGATTCGCAAATATACGCAAAAAGCGATAATGATGTAAACACCGATTCGTTCGGACGTACAGTTTTGGGCAATCATATTTATTACCAAAAATAATTGTCGAAATGATAAATTGATCCCGCAGTTTTGGTATCGCCTTTAGTGTTCCTTCCGGCAATCCGTTGCATTGATTTCGTTAAATGATTCATTAAAACGCGATCAATATTTCCTGTCTTAAAATTGTTATTAATTACTTTAACTAACAAATTAAGCTATGCGCATTTATTATGGTTTCGAAAAGATAGTTTAATCAAAGATAAGGTGCTCAATTAATAAAGTTACAGTGCAGGGTTCTTACAAAATGATGTAATTTGAAATATAACCCATTTATGTATTTAAGGCGGGGAAGTTTGAAGGGTGACGGCTTTTAGGTTTTTTTAACAACTGTATCTCTACTGAAATGTAAAATATGCACAAAAACATATTTTATTAAAATGAAACATATAATCTACCGCTTTGTGAAGATAGAAACATGATTAATAATACTTTTCTCGATAAAAAAAACACAAAGTTGACACTAAATTGATATTTAAACGGTTGATACTAAGAGGTTTCTTCTTGAAATCATGTCAAATTTATATCAAAAGATAGAGCTTATTATTAACTAAGGAATTGTGAAAAAACAATATGTAATGCAGTTATTATTAATCTCTGTGAAAGAAAACTATCAAAATCTACTCGTTCAGGCGCTCGCGCCGGGCGGCCAGTGCCCGTCGAGCGAGACGTCTTCGAGGTCGGACGCACGCCGTTTGTCTCCCAAAAAATCCCCCGCGTTTCAAATTAGTGCAGTGCAGATACGTTTAGATTGGCGGGGCCTGAGGTAGCGTAAAATACCTAAAGTTCCGAAACAAGCCCGCCTTAACGGTTTTAGAAGTAGGCACATTGCACCGCTCAAGTACTTATACCTAAAGATAACATCGCATGGGCATTATGTAAGCTATTTATTTACTTTAGTCTCGGGTTGCGTGAACAGACATCGCGGTGCCTACCGAGAGCGACTGAAGTGCCGTGTTCTGCGGATCATCGGCTAAACTAAATATCAGCTCACAGACTAAACATGGCGAGATTACGACATACATTACCCACCTAACCTATAAGTTAAGTGTGTAATCCGACGAATACCACAACATTGTAGATGAAGATTCGATTGCAGGAAATTATGTAAATCGTTTAAACATTGCTCGACCTAACCTTATTTATATACGCAAGTTCAAATAAAAACTGTATGATAAGAACGAATGGTGTAATGTTCCAACTGCACTGACGTCACGGTATTTGCAAATGACGTGAACGAGTGTATATTGGCTGCGAAACGATAAGGGGCGCCAACACACATCCCCATGTGTCGACGGTGAATTCGAAAGTGTTCTATTTCTCGAATTGGTTACTCATCGCAATTCTGTTTACTTTACTAACAGACGCCTGCGCCTTGCCATTGACCTTGTCTTGAGTTGCTCAGAAAAAAAGAACGTTGCAGACTGTTTGATTTTCTGGCATGAGCGTTGAGAGGTGTGACTGATCGCTGGAATCGTGTTACGCCGGCTGCTGGCCTAAATCCCGAACAATTTCGAGCTAATTTTGCGGAACGTTTGTCCCGTCATACAAGATTGTTTCTCACAATCATAAAATTATTATTATAAATACGAGATTTATCACGTACCGTTCCAATTCGTGAACCTTCATCAGGGTGAGTGCGATCCGCTCCGAATATCGTCTCGCCTCGCACATTGTCGGTCGAAACACCGATAAGACGGTACGTGATAAATCCCGTATTTATAATAATGATTGAAATCAATCACGAAAGTTTTCTAAGTAAAATAATAAAATTAGTTTTATTTGTCTTTCTCGATTTAGTTTTCGATCACGATTCTCTGTCGTTAAGCGGTAAAACCGCCTCACCGCTTATCGATAGCTAGTCAGAAAAGTCCTACTAAACGAAATAGTTTCATACCTGCAAGGGCTGTTGTGTTGGCTGCAGATATCTTTTCTAGTGACGAGAATGGCTACGTCATGATGATGTGGGTTTTGGTCGTCGCCAGGGTTCAGGCCTTCTTGCCACCGGCAGAACGACGCCAGTGTCGAATCAGCATTCGTAGACACCAGCAGTTCCCGCGCTGCGTCAATCTCTTCGACCAGAATTATCTTCACGACAACCACCTTAATATAGTTGCCGATCGACGGATCCATGTACAGTGAAGAAACCTGGACAAAACGATAGCTTAGTAATTGCAACAGAAAAGTGATGTTAAATATCCCAACAATGATTGGTCAAGTGTGTCAATTTTGTTTGTTTCTGCACTTACCATGTTCATAATTGTGAGCAAATAAGTTTCCAAGTTTCCTTGATTGTGGAAATCGGTCATAGACTTATCGGCCACCAACAGCACTTCAACGTGCCTCGGTTTGCTGACGGATCGAGTGGGTCGCTTTGCTCCGCTGGACTGGGATCGCTCGTTGAAACGCCGCTGCTTGTAAGGGAAACAACCTTACGTTAGCATTCATTCATGATATACTAGCTTTCGCTAGTGGCTTCGCACGCGTGTTTTGTCAATAGTAAGTAGCATATCCAGGCAATATTCTATTTATGTGCCAAATTTCATCGAAATCGGTTCAGCCGTTATGACGCGATTGAGTAACAAACAAACAAATAAACTAGTGGTTCGCCCCGAACTGAAATCTCGCGAGTCTCCCAAAATAAATATTATTCTTAGGGCGACAACGATGCCTAAACGTATTTAGTGGCTAAAAATGTTGTAAGAAGTTGTCAAATTATACGAATAAGTCAAATTTAAACATGTTTAGTCAATAAATACGTTTAGTGATCTTTGTGCATGCCTGCCTTAATCTTTGACTAATAAATTAGTGCCACGAAATGAATAACCACCCTATTTGACCTACCCTTTCATTCAAATTAGAGGTAACGGGGTTCTTATAAATTGATTATTGTTATTGGGGTACAAATGGCAGTTATTCTGAATTTCAGACGTTTGCCTATATTTGTGTCACTAAAACTATACGAATAGCAAATTTCAGCATTGTGGGGTCAGTGGTGTACCCTGGGAATTTTGTCAAAGTTTTGTTTTTATGAATAATATTAATAACTCAAAAACTACAAGGATTAAACTAAAAATAAAAACAGGGTTTAAATGTACTAATAAAGACCTTTCATTTCACGTATCATTTGACCTAATAGTCTTATTTTCATTTTTTTTTACCCCCATTGAACCCCAATATCTCAACAACCCCCAACATTTTTAGCTCATTTAGTCACACAAAAATTGTGCCATTACTACCTACCTATGTATCAAATTTCACAATGATCCGATCAACGCTTCGAAAGTTATTCTCGGACTAACAAACATACATACATACTTACATACATACTCGTACAATGCCAATTTGCCCAAGTTAATTTGGAGATCTCGCTTCGATCGATCAATTAACAAACATCCAAACTTTCGCATTTATAATATGATCGCTCTTACCTTATTATTTCTCAAGGATTTTTTTTCTGCTAAGTTCTGAGATTTCCACTGGTACGGTGGTTGTTTCGTGGCGCAGTTCCTACTCTTCCTCTTCCGTCTGTTACGAATTCGTCGCATTCTATGTTCAGTATCTTGATCAAGGATTCTTTTTCGATTTCTCCTTTCTATGGACTGTTCCAAGGATTTGCTCGTTTCTATAGAATTACTTTTCGAATTGGATTGCTTCCTCCTCTCTTCCATTCGAAGTGTCGCTTGTTGTCTTCTGTATTCGACAGGATTGCGTCTCATGGCTTCAAGCCGCTGTCGTCTCTTCTCCAGGAATTCTCTTCTTCTTTTGTCAATGTCTATTTTATTTCTTCTATTGTCTACATTTCGTCTAGAATTTTGATTTCTGTTATTGTTTTGATAGCCTTTATTTCTATTGTTTTGATTATTTCTATTCTCTGCTGCTCTTTTTTCTCTATGGAAAGCTTCTACCTTATCCACAGCTGATCTTCGGAAAATAATGTGTGGTCTACCTTCAGTGCTGTCGGTTGAAATTTGGTTTGATGGTTCGATCCAATACTCTCCGTTTTCGGTCCGCAAATGTCCCGCCTGTTAACAGAAAAGTATGGTTTTAGATTAGGTAAAGAGATAAGAAGTGGTATTTCTTAAGGATGAGGTTATTTTATAATATTAAAGCAGGTTTAAACAGTTCCTTGATACGCAAATGTCTGCAGTGGTCTCGTTAGCGGGGCATTGAGATGAATTTCCTGTCGTTCGACATGTTCTAACTCTATCACTGTCAAACTTCAATCGATACACGCTTTAAATTTAGCGCTAAATTTAATGCTTGCCAATATCGGCCTTGAATTAAAATAAAATACTAAAAAATCTTTATAGCTGTTTGCTGTAATGGCAAGATTGCATATCTATTTTATTGTGATGAAAGTTTTTAATGCTATTACGTAATGGATGGGTTGTGGGCACAGACGGTACTGTGGTAGCTAGAATTTTGATATGGCAGCGTCTATTGTTACAATTCTTAAAACAGAATTAAGAGGGGATTATAATAAAGAATTCAAGGAGGTTAAAAAGCTCTTGCGAATATTTAATGTCAACATTTGTTACTGAATGTGTCGTTCATTGAGGAGTTGAACCGGTCGGAGTATGGAAAACAAATCTGCGTCAGCTCGTAAGCCGCCGTAACTCATGCACTTTCTGTGGCTTTGTCATATCAACTATTATTTATTCTGTGACTAGGCTAGATAAATTGATTGATAAAGAACCAGAGGCGGCTTTGCGTGAAATTTAATGGAAACTATTCCATCTGAATATATATCTTGATCAATTTAATGACCGCAATGACCGTACTGATTGCACAATGATTTATATTTGATGAAATGATAAGAGCTAGTACCTTTTAGACCTTTGCGGTAGTAAGTTATTTCGATTAGTATTTCTAAGATTATCTTTTTAGCGTTTATTCTATATTAATTGGATATTTTAAGTGTAAGCTAAAGTTTCAGTCTAGTTGCAAGCATGACTTAGATATCTTCAAAAACAGTGTTGAAAGCTGAACATCCCACTTTCCTTAAAAAATCAACATCTGTTCTCATACAAATCCTACATTGAAATGTGATTAAACATTTTAGCACTACAGACAAACATAATATTCCTACTGTGGTGGTTATAAACTAACAACATATTTTTAGTTGAAATAAAATCATTTTGACACTACAATATCTATAACTGATTTTTTGCTACCTTAGTGTTCATTCAATGAAAAACAAGTAGTAAGTACATAAAACCGTACAAATAAAATGTTGTAACGAGTTTTTCAGTAAGTAAAAATATCTTAACACTCTATATAAGACGTAGAGTAAGAGTAACATCTTGCTGGCGGCTCCTAGAAACACTACTCCTAGAAACGCGCAGAACAGATGGCCGATGGGGCCGGAAAGTTCTCGAATGGAGGCCACGGACCGGAAGGCGCAGCGTAGGACGTCCACCTACAAGATGGGCAGACGACTTGGTAAGAACCGCAGGTCGGCGTTGGATGCAGGCCGCTTCCAACCGCAGTTCCTGGAGATCAATGAGGGAGGCCTTTGTCCAGCAGTGGACGTCCTACGGCTGATATGATGATGATGATGGTGTTGTGACCTCATGGGGAGAGCTCATCGAGTGACAGTGACGATTCATCAGATTTTGATTAAAATAAATAAATAAAGATTACCTGTCGTTATAATTATTTCGTTTCATTGTCGAGTACCTACCTACACCTACTTATTTTACAACAGCTTCGAAAATTTTAAAGAAGTTTGCATTATCAATCAAGAATTAATACGTGTAAGATCTTGTAATGAAATATAATATTAGTTAATACATTTGTACAAAAGTATCCGGCAGTAGTTTAGTTTCTTACATTTTGTAAAAAAATATCGGGTCTGTTATCGTGTTACGTTTATCGATAGTTCCATCCCTATCAGTTTCTCCGACTCTGGTATAACCTTGTGCGTGCGTAAGCGTCATATTTTTATAAAATAATGCATACATAATGTAAAAAAGACGCTCGTTCAAGTTTTCACAGGAGATGTCATCGAGAAAATAAAGAAATGGAAAGACTATAGTTTATGACAAGTTATAATAAAATGATCGGGTAAGTACTTGTTGGGCCTTGGGTGATAGAAGGCCACCGCGAAGCCGCAACATCTAGGCAATTTAAAAGTTCGTCTCTATTCGAGCGGTACCGTTCATTGATCTACGAGTAGGTGTTTGGTTATAATTATGTGGTACATCGGTGGTGGCCGGCTAGCCTGTATGTCGCCGGCCTTGTGTGGGAAGGCTCGCGAAAGCCACTCTGCAAGAGCTACGCAATTTAGCCGACCCATTAAATTGATTAATGATAATCTTAATTTAATAGCACATTGACTGCTGAAACTTTTGAATAAGCGCGTTTAAAATGTACTTATGTATACTTGGGTACGTGTTATATTGATATTAAAATATGATTTTTGAACGCAGCGTGTAGATGTTTTTTGTAACTAAGCCGTAGTCGTAGCACTCACGTAGCAAATGCCCGGTTGTGTTTTTAATATAATCACGGTTTATCAATTCTGCTCAGTTATGGAAAGTGACTATTTGTAGCATTTTCTATACTATGTCTTATTAAAAAGAACAAACG
Organism: Philereme vetulata; assembly: GCA_918857605.2. Lineage (NCBI taxonomy): Eukaryota > Metazoa > Arthropoda > Insecta > Lepidoptera > Geometridae > Philereme > Philereme vetulata. The sequence continues at coordinate 7,997,814 of OU975442.1, forward strand.
TGTGAGTTTTATTATTAAACTTTCGGACTTATCACGTTTTTATAGCATGGCAAATACCGCTTTCAATTTTATTAGTATTTTAGGATTGAGCTTAGAAAGTGAACGTTACACGGATAGACACTCGAGATTGGAGACGTCCAAGCTGAAGTGGTAAGCCGGTCGGTGCTAATGATGTTCCTTCTTAAACCTTGTTTGTACTTCAAGTTATTTGCTTGTAGCTTTTTTACTGAAAAACAACTTACGAAAAAGAAACGTAGTCGCAAAAAAATATGACCATTTGTCTGTTGGTTGATGTATTTTTTACTTCTTTGTCGTTGTGGATTCTTAGCTATTAAGCAAGAAATAAAAGGTTTCCTTCGTGATTATAAAATCAAAATTTAACATTGTATTATGAGAATTCGCTAAGCTTTTTAGCAGAAGTTTTTATTTATATTTTTGCTTGTTGGGATGAAGGGTTAATCGCAAAATGATTGGCAGCTTACAAAAGGTTAATGGATTTAATATTCAAATGGATAATATATTATATAAAATTACATTAATTGGATTTAATTTAGGGTTCCGTACCCAAAGTGTCAAACGGGACCCTATTACTAAGACTTCGCTGTCTGTCTGTCTGTCTGTCACCAGGCTGTATCTCATGAACCGTGATAGTTAGACAGTTACAATTTTCGCAGATGCTGTATTTTTGTTGCCGCTATAAGAACAAATACTAAAAACAGAATAAAATAAATATTTGAGGGGGCTCCCATACAACAAACTTGATTTTTTCCCTCGTTTTTGCTAGATATTGATAACGGCAACAGGCAAACACTTGAAATATTCACAGAATTTTGAGTTATATTATTCACTTTAAAACTAAATAATTAAATCAAAATAAAATTAATATTTACCCATACAACAAAAGTGATTTTTTTGCTGTTTTAATAGATAATGGTACGGAACCCTTCGTGCGCGAGTCCGACTCGCTCTTGGCCGATTTTTTTGTTCTGTTTTATTATTGCGAATTGTATTGTTTTTGTTCTGTCGTTAAATGTTACATTAGTTAGATGCAGTTAAATGATTCTGAAAATGATTGGCGGACATACAAAAAAAACATGTCCGTTATTCTACGTAGATGCATTTATGTATGCAACGTTACCAGATTAATTAAAAAGATTATCCATAAAAACATTAAAATGTTTACGAAGCTGCGGAGGATACTATCATCAGAATAATTATAATAGTACCAACGTTATTATTATTCCTTGATAGACACTTAACAAGATGTATCTAAAAAAAGAATGTGCTTTAGACCACACGACTTAAGTAAAACTTCTTTTTCAAAAAAAAAATTTTTAAAATTGTCCAAGAGCGAAATGAAATTACGAAAAAAATGCGTGTGTACTTTGAAGTAAAACTTCTTTATCAAAATATTAATTTATAATATTGTTCAATTACATAATTGTCCACACGTCTGTAGGTCGATCAGTTTATGTTCATTCTGGACAGACGCAACTCGCACATTACCGTTTAAAAATTACGAAACGTAACTCTTTCTCTTTTTATCTTCACTAACTTATATCTCCCTCTTAACTTCCGTTCGCACTTTTCGTAACGCGTTCACCAACTTACTCCCCAAGTCAAGCATTCGTAAAGAAGTTTTACTTCATAAATAATCAAACGAACTATGTACTGACTGAGATATATATACCTAGTCAGGTCATAAGTATTGTCACACAGTAAAAACTTTTCTTTTAGAATGCTGGCCACAAAAAAAGTTTATAGAATTCGAATTTCGAATTGTTCATGAAAATAAAAATCTATTTTTTTAGAATTTTACTCATTTTTAAATATGGAGTGGACGCTTAAAGAAGACCGTGTTGCAGTTATTGCGTTGCATCGTTGCGGTTACGCGCCAATTCAAATTTTTGACATATTGAAAAATTTGAATATAACCAAAAGATTCGTTTATCGCACCATCAAACGATACAATGAAGACTCTAGTGTAGATGACAGGTCAAGAAGTGGTCGCCCTCGGTCTGTTAGGACTCCAGCAGTGATAAAAGCTGTGAAGGCGCGAATTCAAAGAAATCCCAAACGTAAGCAGAAACTGTTGGCCCTTCAGATGGGGTTAAGCAGAACCACGGTGAAAAGGGTGTTAAATGAAGGCTTCGGGCATATCGAAGAAAAACAGGACATTGTTTGAATGCTCGTCTTATGAACCTGAGACTGAAGAGATGCCGCGCTTTGTTGAAGCGGTACGCGGGAAAAAAATATCGGGAAATTCTTTTTTCGGATGAAAAAAATTTTACCGTAGAAGAGAGCTACAACAAACAAAATGATAAGGTGTACACACACAGTAGTGAAGAAGCGAGCAACCGTATTCCGCGTGTCTAACGAGGTAATTTTCCATCCTCGCTCATGGTATGGTTGGGAGTTTCTTATTGGGGCTTAACAGAGGTACATTTTTGTGAGAAAGGTGTAAAAATGAATGCAGTTGTGTATCAAAATACAGTCCTGACGAACCTTGTGGAACCTGTTTCTCATACCATGTTCAATAACAGGCACTGGGTATTCCAACAAGATTCGGCGCCAGCTCATAGAGCGAAGAGCACACAAGACTGGCTGGCGGCGCGTGAAATCGACTTCATCCGGCACGAAGACTGGCCCTTCTCCAGTCTAGATTTGAATCTGTTAGATTACAAGATATGGCAACACTTGGAGGAAAAGGCGTGCTCAAAGCCTCATCCCAATTTGGAGTCACGCAAGACATCCTTGATTAAGGCAGCCGCCGATATTGACATGGACCTCGTTCGTGCTGCGATAGACGACTGGCCGCGCAGATTGAAGGCCTGTATTCAAAATCACGGAGGTCATTTTGAATAAACTTTAGTGTCATAAGAATCTATGTTTTGTGAAGTTCATTTTGGTATATAAATGGTTACATAATGAATAAACTTGTTTCAATTATTTTATATTAAACATGTGACAGAATTTATGACCTGACTAGGTATATAAAAAAATAAAATAATAAATAAAAACTTTTTTATTGAAACCAGAAAAGATGTCATGAAGAATTTTAAACATAGGTGCTAGTTTACATATAGGTACTAATTATAATTTTTATGTATGCTTAATCATTTGAAAATTATACAAATCAGCTTAAGTAATAAATAAATACCTAACAATATTATGCATTAACTTTGACCACCACACTAGGATTCCCTGTATTGTGGAGATTATATATATATATATTATGCACTGACTATGAGAGGAAGAGAGAAAGAAAATGTGCGCGCGCCCCTTTCTCTCTTGCTCCTACAGTTAATATACGAAACGTAACTCTCTCTTTCTATCTTCACTAACTAATATTTCCCTCTCAACTTTCGTAACGCATTCACCAGCTTACTCTCCAAGTCAAGCGTGCGTAAAGAGGGTTTTCTTCAAAAATCCTTGAAAACCCAAAACGTTTCAATCCACCAACTATTAAGCAGAAGTTTAAATTACAAGTTTTAAGAACTAAAAAAACTATTTGTATGTAATGAACCACATCCGTTGTCGAGCTAATAGGTTGTAAAACAAGGAAAACCTACCTAATGGAACGAGTATCTAACGTAATTGTTGAAATTATGTTACCAGTTAGGAGAAACCTTAATACATGCCTTTATTAAGACTTGGCGTATCCACTTCTATAACGGGTGTTCCTTGACTGCACTTTTATATGACTCAGTCAGTGAACTTTCAGGTAAATATATATGTTAACCTGAAAGTTCAGTCATTTATTGACGTCATTTACGAGAACAATCTTCTACCACAGACTTATAAAGACAGGACGGCCTCCCCCATAGGTTTTCAGAGCGTCTGTCCTACGACTTTTCGACAAACGGTCATAATTTTTTTAATAATTATGACCGAATTGACTAGGTAATTTTCGGTCGGTCACTACTAAACGGTTTTTAGTATTTGTTGTTATAGCGGCAACATGTTTTGTGTTTTATTTTAGTGTACAATAAAGAGTTAAGTATCTTATCTTATCAAAATTTAAAATTAATGGATGTCCCACGGAACACATGTTTGCATGATCTACAGATATTTGTTCCGGGTCTGGTTGTTTTTCTATATATTATAAGTATGCATTAAAAAAATAGTATATAAGTATTCTATCAGTTATCTGGTTCGCACAGTACAAGCTCTGCTTAATTTGGGGCTAGATAGCGCTGTGTGAAATGTCCAGCAATATTTATTTATTTATTGACGTCATTTACGATAACAATCTTCTACCACAGACTTATAAAAAAGTATGTGCTTGGTCTACGACTTTTCGACAAACGATAATTTTTTTTTCATAATTATGACCAAATTATAGTGTCTGTTATTGAAGAACACTGGGTAAAAATCATCATTTTCGTTTTGAGTTATAGTTGAAGTATTTGAACTTTAATTCAAATTCAACTTTATTTTTGTGAATAGTTAAATTTGATGGACAGAATCACCACTTTTCGGGTAATCATACTCGTTCTTAGTTTTAACTACCATGAATATTATAAATGAACTTAGCGATATTCGTAAAGATAAAAAAGGAAAAATATAGGCAAAAGTAAGAATAAGCTAAATAATACTATTTCATTCTACATCTATATGTATAGTAGAAACAATAATTGAACTTTTTGCATTCATATTTGCAGAGGTAGATAATGAATGAAAATGGTTTTTCCTGCTGTGTAGTGAGTACATTGCCGCTAGTAATTGCTTTGATATCTATAAAAAAGAGATCGGCGATCATTTAAGACCGACCCAGACCGATCTTTAGACTGTACCCTCCCCAATTTCATCGAAACATACAAAAACCCGTATTGAAATCAACACTCAGACAGACAGGGTTTGAAACTTATAACATCCCACTTTTTGCGTAGAGACTTCTTTGTAACTCGACAAGGGCCAAGCCTGTTCACTTTGTAAATATTTTCGTTTACACGTTTTGAATAAAGCTAGTCCAGCCCTATTTTGGTTTGATCAATGAGTATAAGTCCCTTTCTTTCTTAGTCTTTTCTCATTAAACAATAATTTATTACGTAACGCAGTTAGAGGCTGAGTCATAGATAGATAGATAGATAGATAATTCTTTATTGAATTACCACACAAACAGAAATAATAATAAAAAAAAAAAAAAATAAGTACTGGGTTAAAATAAATAAGGCAATACAATGGGCGGTCTTATCGCTAAAAGCGATCTCTTCCAGGCAACCTTTGGATGGAGCGAAATTTTTAAAAATTACGGAGTGCGGTGTACTTTAGTCATCTACATTAGACAGAGCAAACACTTCACAGATACACCGACCTCGCCAGCGAGGTCGACGAGTCCCTTCAGTCGCCGCCTATACGAGGTACAAGCACGTACCCGGGCGTTTCTTTCCTATCCCCACCCTGGCAACAGCCCAAGCCGAGGTTCGTACCTAAGTGGAGCCCTTGCGCTAGTTGCCTCATCAAAACTTCAGGGCAGAGCGCCTTCTGCGCTCGCCAAAACGGCCTCAGAAGCCAACTGCGAGATAAGTCCATTCGAGAAAAAAAAGGCTCAGTTGCAATTTTGCTCTTAAAAGTGTCTGCTCTTTTTTGCTCGTAACCAGTGTCGATTGTTAGATACTTATTAAAACATTTATAATGAGTTCATTGGTAAATTGGACGGAAATGGAACGCAATCGTATTATTTTCCTGAGGGATTCACACAGAAATATTTCGCAAATAGCAGAAGAAATAAATATGTCGGTCTGTTCAAGGTCTGAACTCCGTATTTGATTATAGAGTTGTGGGTGAATTATATCATTCACTGTATTTAACAGGCAACTTTTGCAATATTACCTACTTCTTATCCGATAAAACTTTTTCACACTAAATATGTCTACTTATTATATAATATCATTACCAAGCTTATGATATTTGTTCACGACATGTGAACTTTTTATATTTTCTCTATGTTTTTATATTTTTCCTTCGTCCATTTTTGATTTGATTTTGTTTTCAATTCCTGTCAGATAAATTACAATTTTATCAAAAACTAGTCGGCTGCGTTTTACTTCTTAGTTATTTTATGTACTATTAAATTTAAAGAAAAACACCGCCAGTCGACTATAAGTGGTCCTTCGAGCCGGATATGAACCAGCGACCTATGGATCTACAGTTCACAGATTAGGGTGGTCGATGTAAAGACCCAAGGGAGATTTTAAAGCGACCATTAAAAAGATTGTTTTATTATAAAAAGGGGAGAATGTTCACGACATGTGAACTTTTTATATTTTCTCTATGTTTTTATATTTTTCCTTTGTCTATTTTTGATTTGATTTTGTTTTCAATTCCTGTCAGATACATTACAATTTTATCATAAACTAGTCGGCTGCGTTTTACTTCTTAGTTCTTTTATGTACTATTAAATATCAAGAAAAACACCGCCAGTCGGTTATAATATTTAAAAACTAAACTTGAACCAATCATAGCTAAGAACACTCTCGATTAAATCACTTTTCAAACAAATAAAACCAAATCTTAATCGGTTGATCGGATATGTACATGTCAATATTTACAATCAGTAATGTTCATTTGATCGTTGGTATATTGGCGAAACCCTATAATTTAATTTTTATCTAAGTTACGTGTCGAAGTAATTTATCTGTGTGACGCCCACGCATGTGCTGGAACATAATTATATATGTAGTTTTTATAATATTTTTTACTCACTTAGTTTATTGGAGATCTTATCAGTCATTTTTCTTAAAGACAATTGTTATTACACAAAAAAATGTAAATTCAGTTGGAAATATTAAAAAACATTCTTTGAATATTCTTTGCTAATTTTACTAAACGAGTTTTTTAAAGATGCCAGGACTCGACTGTGGCGAATGGCACATGCGAAGGGAGGGCTATAGGTACTCAGCAGTGGGTGAATGTTTTTTTTTAGTAATTGTAGATTCTTTTGGATACTCCTTTGAAACTCATTTGAATATTTAGAATTGTTTTAAAAATTACCTTATTAAGAAATCGGACGCCCGCTGCTTGCTAACTAAAATTAATTATTCTAGACAAAGAATAATTAATCCTAACCAGCTAGATAGAGTTACTAACTAAAGTAAATCAAGCAGGTAAACAGATATTTAGTCCGGGTTTGTGTGCTTTACTATATAATAAACTAGCTGACCAAACCGCAGCTACGCACGCGTAGTTTTTTAATAAAAACATTACCCTCCTTCTGCACAGTGAGGTAAAAAGTAGCTTATGTTACTCAGGATGAATGTAGCTTTCTAATGGTGAAAGAGTTTTTGAAATCGGTCCAGTAGTTTTTGTGTTTATTCATTACAAACATACACACAAAAATATAAAAATACAAATCTTTCCTCTTTATTATATTAGTAAGTATAGATATGGATATAGAAGAATGTATTTAAAAATACTCGTTCCCTTAGCTCTGTGTTGTATGGGGCTAGATAGCGCTGTGTGAAATGTCCAGCATTATTTATTTTATTTGCAAAACATCCACAAATTTTGAAGATCACATCTGCCAGTAATCCAGAACAATAATCGGTAGGGACTTATTTCCATACATAAAGTTATAAATCAAATTTTGACTATAAACTGCACTGTCATAAAAACGCCGAAAAGTGTGAGAAGGTGGATTTTTCATTGTTTGATGCAAATAAATATAGATTATTGTTTTATATTGCGGACAGACGTTCCTTAACATTTGTCTTCCCCGGCTTTGCACGGATTCTATTGATTTATTTATAAGCCTGTTGTTTCCCACTGTAGGGCAAAGGCCTCCCTTCCTTCCTTCCACAGATCTTGAACTATATTGGCCCAATACTTATTGTAGGAGTCCACCTCATCCCGCCATCGCCACCCGGGCCTTCCACGAGACCGCCGTGCGTTCGGGATCAACTCAGTAGTCGTCTTAAATAAATAAATAAAATAAAATTCGTTTATTTCAGGCACAAAAATACGACCCATATCACATACAAATGAAAAATACACTAAAAACAACAAAGTTGAGAACCTCCTCATTTTTTAAAGTCAGTTAAAAATACTGAATATGCCACGGAACAGATGCTCCAGTGTAGTCATTTTTTATTTCCGTCCAGGTGGACGGAAATCCAATACTTATAAATTCCATTATTATAAATCTGGTCAGAGACAGCCCTCAGTACGCTATTGTTGGAGCGACTCAGCCTACTCCAAAACGAAGCTACGCGAGCTCGGATGATAGTGAAAAAGTCGGGAACACCCGCCTCGGAGAACATTCTCGACGCACTGCAGTATCTCGGCAACCTCATAAGAGCCCGGTAGGCATCATTTTTTTTTTTTTTTTTATTCTTTTTTGTACACAAATAGATTTACAGATAAAAATAGCTTACAAAATGGACATGTACAAAGGCGAGCTTAACCCTAATAAGAGTTTTCTTCCAGCAAACCTTTGAAGATAGAGATATTTGATTATAGAGGTGGGTACGTGCACAGAGAATGACATTGGAGTAGAATACTAATATATAGCATATACTATAATAAATACAACACTTAACCATATTAAAAAATAATAATAATACCTATATACTATACCTACATTAGAGATAAACATAATATATTATACAAAATATAAATAATATACCTACTTATACATAATAAATAACCTAAAAGCTTACAAGGACAGGTAATGCTCTTTGACTCTAAGCTTAAAAGTGCTTAGTGATGGACTTGCGCGGATAGAGTGTGGTAGAGAATTCCACAGGTTGACTCCATGGACAGTGAAGGAACCGCCATAGCGACTGGAGGAATGAGGAGGGGTTTTGAGAAGGAGGGACTTAGATGACCTACAAGTCATCTCCGGTAGGACAAGAAAATCGAAGCGCTCACGGAGGTAAGAAGGAGCTAAAGGATTGAAAAGAGTGTTGAAGAGAAAAGTTACAACATGAAGATCACGTCGACGACGAATGGGAAGCCATTTTAGCTGGGATCTAAACATGGAGACGTGATCAAACTTGCGCAACCCGAATATGAATCGGATACACAAATTCTGAAGACGTTCCAGTTTATTTAGAAGTTCCTCGGTTCATCATTGTACTGGACCCTTATGATGTTGATGACCTTTCTAGTAAAATTAGACCAAAGTTGGCATGTGTACATACCCAGACAATATGCCCGGAATAGGGTGTGTTTTACGTCTGGACTGCAGTTTGTAAAGCGGCGTGCGAGTATGTTACCCCGGACGGCGAGCGCTCTCCGCTCTCGCTCGATGTCGTCATCATCTCTCAGCGTCTCCGTCAGTAAGTGACCTACTCTTAGATTGATTGATATACTCTTTATTGCACACCAAAGAAAATATACAAATAACGTCTTAGACCAAAGTTCGGCCATGCAGCTAACTTGTCATATTGTGTTGCACGGACTCTATCAAAATAAAACACCTATAGCATACCCATACACATATAATACTCAAGGCTAGTGCAGCTTTCTATCAGTGAAATAATTTTCAGAATCGGTTGAGTGCTTTCTGAGATTACCCGCTACAAACATAAAACATGCCTACAAACAACTAACCTCTTCATGATATTAGTATGTATAGTTTTAATAGTTTATTTAAGGCGTCGTTAAATAATACACATTGATCGATCTCATATGCCACTGTGCTCACAGCTAAATAGTATTAAAACAAAAAATATTAAATGCGAACGTGCCTAAACTTACGCCCACTTTCATTGGGCTTTTTATGTTAACTACAAGCTAATCTTTGCAACATACCTATAGTTTTTAGCACCTTTCGGCTGTCAAGGTCGGATGTCGCAAATAGCCGTAGGCATGAATGAAATGTACCTACACAAATGGTCTCACTTCATAAAGATTTTGAGATAGACATCATAAAGCTGTGGAAGCAATTAATAGTTTTTATATGTATTTTGTTTTGTAATTGGTATTATGTAGAATCTAGAGTTAATATAAATCTGTTTTTACAAAGAATCATAATATCAAACTTTATTATATAATATGTATAAGCTAAAATTCTACAGACTATTAGAAATTCTACAGCGCAATAAATGGTAGATTTAAACGTTTTGTTTTTTCATGTATTTGGTCCCCTTTTAACATTTCTCCTTCCTCTCTGGGTAAATATATTCCGGAGCACTCAGTATACAAGAAAATATTAAGTCTATATCATCATCATTCAGCCGTAGGACGTCCACTGCTGGACAAAGGCCTCCCTCATTGATCTCCAGGAACTGCGGTTGGAAGCGGCCTGCATCCAACGCCGACCTGCGGTTCTTGCCAAGTCGTCTGCCCATCTTGTAGGTGGACGTCCTACTCTGCGCCTGCCGGTCCGTGGCCTCCATTCTAGCTCAACGAGCTATGGAGAGGGCTATGCTCGGGGTTTCTCTACGGGATCGAATCAAAAAAGAGGAGATACGTAGGAGAACTCAAGTCACCGACATAGCCCGACGGATTAGCACGTTGAAGTGGGAATGAGCAGGTCATATAGCACGCAGAGCAGATGGCCGATGGGGCCGGAAAGTTCTCGAATGTTTATATAATTTCAGTTAATTAGAGTATGCGTGGCCATCTAAACCTATTAAAATAAGTAAATAAAGAGTCAATAAACATGATTTGATTTATAATGGGCGCGGGTCATCATCGAAAATCAATTAATTTAACACTGGCTTTATATTTTTTTTTCGTGAATATTCTAAGAGTTCCACCGCATGGTGCCATGTCATCTATGATCTAAAAGGCATAGATGACCTTGCAATCGCATATAGGTAAATTACCTTCTTGGGAAAGTAAAACAAGATACCTACAAAGAAGATTGGCGAAACTGCAGTATAAGTACGGACATTGACTATAGACACATTGACGTTTAGGCTCGGACTACACAGAATCCGGAATCTGCTCGGGTCCGTGTGATTCCGGATGCTTTGTAGTCCGAGATTACATTGTACCGGGGCCATCCGATCCCTATTAGTCAAATCGGATGCTTTGTTGGTTTGTCGGTCGACAGTTCCGTAACTACTTGCACTGCTGGACCTAAGCAATGTAAAACAATCTTTTAGGCACACATTTAAGATTTATCTGTATTTATCTTTCATGATATCACTTACTAAATCGTCGAAGCTGACGCAAGGGCGGATCCAGGGGGAGGGTCATGGGGGTCATGACCCCCGCCTGGGCTGGGTCCAGGACCTAGGTGGATAACTAATTAAAATAGTTAAACATAATGTTTTTATATATTGTTTTGTCACAATATAGAGTTTATGTAAGTACATTCAATATTTAATTAATTTAATATAATATTTTGATTTCAAAAAATTGTTATCTTATTTTAATATAGGTATTTTTAAGTACAGTATGTAAGTAAATTAATAAAATACCTACTTTTTACTTGTATCTATGATTATAAAAATTAAATTATAACTTCTTGTGACTTGATCACGACTATGTGACCCCCCCCCCCCCCCCCCCCCCCTGGCACCAAAGCTGGATCCGCTCTTGAGCTGACGCATGTCATGGGTCCGGCCGTCTACAACAAGCTTCCCGACACAGTCACGCAGACTCGTAGCTTATTTATTTTCAAAAAAAGAATAAAACGATGGCTTATTGAGCAAAATTTTTATAACTACGACGAGCTTGTAGCTTATAAATGAAGGATTATTTATTTTGTATTAATTTATTGTTATTATTGTTGTTTTTATTTATCAATGAACTAATTACATTTTATTTGAATTCTATTAAAATTGTATACAATGTACTAACGTACAAAATAAGATGTTGACCTATAATGTTTATTATCAATACTATTATTACTATTATCAGTATAAACAATGATAATGGTAGATGTGGTAATTGATTTTTAGTAAAAAAAAAACTTATGGACGTTTGTATAGGTAACGAGACGTCTGTGTTACCGTAAAACTTATGACTATGTAAGATGGATTTTAGTGGCTAAAAAAACAGATTTTATTTCCAGAAAAAATATTTTATAATATCTGGTGAGGAGGATTAGTTGTCAGGGTCTGGTCTACTTTGCTGAAATGCCTTTATTTATAGTTGATTTAAAAGCTTTTATTTGTTTGACTCATTGACTGTACAATGTTTGGATGACCAGGTTTCGTCGGTGTCTGGAACTCATCAGTGTTTTGTGTCTATTATATTTTATCGTATGGCCTTGTGTAGAACCGCAATCTTATGTGATTCATCTTACAGTTCGTTTATTTATACCTGACAATAAAATTAACGATCTACAATGGTAGACATAAAAAGTTTGATTTTCTGTTTGTGATAAATTATATGGGTGGTTTTTGATTTGTTTTTTTTTATTAGCATGAAATATTCATATAAAGAGTTAAGAGACCACAGAGGATAACCATCCGATCATTAGTTTTAACTGCATGTGGTTTTCACGTTCCTACGAAGAATTCCATACTTATTTTTTATTAACACAAATAGTTTCCTTATCCAGGATCTAAAGGCTTCTAATTAATGACTTTTTAAATTATGTTTTTAAGGTTCTTGAGGTATCAAGAATAATATAATTTCTGATACCAACCTTTTGTTGGTTTGTTTGAAAATCATAGGCATTGTATTTTTAGTATAAATATTGTACTCATATCAAAACAGAAGATAAAAAGTTAGAAAAAAGGATTCACGTGGAGAAAACTTCGCAGCAACCTACGAAAACTGACTCGAACAACCTTAAGGAGTCCATTGCCAGGAAGAAAAGGATTCCTGCTTGTATATCACAAAGAATCTTATCTGGATGAGTCTGGCACATTATCTTGTGAAATTGCACAGGCATGGAGAGGTCTAGAGTTAAAGAAAAAAATTAGAAAATATTTTCTTTTATCCATCTCACAAAAGAAGAAAATCCGGACAAGTGCGAGTCTGATTCGTGCACCGAAGGTTTCTTAATTTTTTTTATATTTTATTTCTACAAGTTGTCAACTTTCGAATTTTTTTCTGGATATTTGTGCTTTGAGTGCTCTTTGCCATATTTAATGATTCTGGGCCAACGGAACCTTATAGGATATTTATTACAACTTAATACCTCCACGCGTTCCTGCGAATAAGGGTCTTGATAGACAGACATACAAACTGGCGGACAACGAAGTGATCCTATAAGGGTTCTTTTTTAAATTTTAAGGTAAATAAAATAAAAATAAAAAAGCCTTTATTAAGTTCTTTGTAAGTTCATAGTTTTTCACTTTAATAGTTATATATTTAGGTATACGTTTTAATTAAGAAAACCTCGACGGGTATAGGCCTCCTCCAAAAGTTTCCATTTTTTTCGGTTTTCTGTTTCCTTCTCCCATGTGACATGACATGACATGGGTGAAACTTTGAGGTACAGACCCCTAAAATTATCAACAAGACAATGCGCACTTACGACTCTTATTACTGGGTGTAAAACTACGAAAAATCCTGATAGCAATAGTGGATAAAGCAGCATTGGTATGGTGGGTGGAAAGAAGGATACTTACAAGTCCATCGCATGCTGAGATAGCTACTACCGAACCCGGTTGTCCTCTGATAGAGCCGGTGTAGTGGCAGGAAGTAGAATCAGACCGCGGTCGCGACCTGGTGCGTCCGCTAGCTCTGTGTCGCTCTACCACCATCGCTGGCGTGATGAATGTTACTGATGGCCTGAAACAACAAAAAAACATTAAAATGTGCTCCTAACAATGATTACAAACATCTAGTGTCTAAAACTGATGCTTGGTCACACAAAACTATACAACGCTCTTGGCATGTATTTTCACATATAAAATTTTACATAGGTAATTCCTTTTTATGTTATTTGTGGGGAAACAGGCTTACGGCCCAGCTGATGGTAAGTGGTCACCGTCGCCTATTAACACCGGCAACACCCGGGGTATTGTCGATGCACTGTAGAAACCTCTACATTTCTCTTGAAGCGTGCCATGTCGTAGCCTAATGGGAAAACGTCAGATGGTAGCTCATTCCACATCTTGCAAGTATAGGGTAGAAAAGATCGCGTGAATCTCGACGACGGGATGAGATCTAATAGCTCCTCAGAACATTCTCCATTATACAGGCGGTAGAATACACTGAGCGATATTTTTATCAATTTGTCAAATAATTTTAATTGACTATCTCAGCTATAAATATTGTGTCTTAAACGGGAGCTTTTTTCTTCAGTCTTTTATCAATAACTTTTTCTTTGAGTTTAGATATTTTTCTTCATACTCGTAGGCATGACGACATTGCTGGAATTCTCGGGCGGAAGGCACGCCTTACGAGGTCCCAGCCACTAAAGTATTACTGTGAAGTCTGTGCCCATGATCTCGCGGGTTTGAGATTCTTGCGCGCGCCACCACTATTAAGAATACGTTTTGCAAATAAAACAAGTCTGCTACTACCAGTTCCAAACTGTATGTTTGAGCATGTTGAATGTTGATTAGAAAGAATGTGATACGAGGCATAGAGATTGGCAAAAACTACTGATTTGCTATTATTTTTTTCTAGCTTGAAATAATATTTTTCCTGTGTCACGCCTTACCGTCTTTTAGCACGACCAGAATGACTGGTAGATAATGCTATTAGCATTAAGTCCTCCTAGCATTATCTATTTTGTGTGAAAGATTTGAATAAATAAATAAATAATCTGTCTGCACTACAATGCTGATTTCGCATTTTCTCATCTATCGTTACGCTACTCTTGGTTTTTATTTCACCCTTCTATTGTACACCTATATGTACCTACTTATAGAAGAAGAAGATGTACCTACTTATAGTATTTTATATAATATACCTTTTTTTATTATTCGTATGGAATATTTATGTACTATGCTATATTATTATGTACACACGGCTACACATCAAGCTATACTTTTCCAGTATAAGCTGACCTCTCATTCAACGAAAAGCCTACACAATGTGAGGTCAGCTTATACTGGAAATGTATAGCTTGATGTGTAGCCGTGTGTACCTAATCCATTGATGAGTACTTGTATATATGTATATATTTATTTATTTTGCTTATGTAAGTACACTGTTTATTCAATATTCAATTATTTTTATTAATAGCTACCGTCCTTATAACGTTCACGTGAAATCCAGTCCATCCAATGGTTGTCTGGAAGAGATCGCTTTTAGCGATAAGACCGCCACTTGTATTTCTGCGTGTATTGTTACTGGTTTTTTTATATTGTTTTTTTTTATTTTAAGTGTGATTTACAATACAGCGTTTTCTATCTATCTATCTAATGCCTTATAAGTTATAACTTTTATTCTAAAAATTTAACTTATATTCTATAGAAAACTTTGAAATTGTTAACCAAATATTCTTTGCTTAGTGCCGCATCCATTTCTAACATCTTTGTTTCACTATCTTTGTTACGAGTGTCAATGTTTTTTCTTAATACCCTCTATTTTTATTTTAAGAGGTAATGATAATAATCTTACTCACTGTACGTTAAACATTAAAAAAAATATTTCTAAGTTCTCATGTAAGTGAATATGTTATTCTTATGAGAATAAAGTTTCTTAAACCAGAAACCAGATAACTAAGTGTCTGTTGAAAAATGTTTATGAAGTTTTATTGGCAATGTTCACAATAAGACGAGTGACCATTTCTGAGAACCTATTCATTTACTCATTCCATCGCTCCTTCAAATAACTCGTAAAAGTTATCACACATTGATTTAAGAATGTTAAGAATGCATTAAAGAATTAAATTAATGACGATAAAAATTAAAGTTGCGGTTTACGCGCATATCGGCCAAGGAATCTGTCTGCGATGGATGACGAACATACGGACCATAAAAAGTTGATTTCGCGGCACATGATCAAGATTTATAGGAGACCTTAGATACAGAAATGCTACAATTGTGGAATTCAACAATTTATTAAATGCTACTTGATTGCTGCTCAAAATGGTAGCGACATGAGGCAATGCCTCGCCGACTTTGACTTCATAAGAATCAAGAAGACCTTAGTAAAGACCTTTGTGGGATTTTTTCCCAACATAGTCAGGTATTTAGGAACATGGCCATCTGCAATGTTATGGATAGTTTAAGGATTGTCGAGTTATTACGAGTATGTGAAGGGTATTTTTCTTCGTTAGTAAGGTGGCTTGCTGTTGACGTCAAACACTCGTATTCGTTTTAGTGTCTAAATCGAAATATAGTTTCGTCCCGAAAATATATTATTTTTTACAAAATATATTTTGGTGTAGGAACATTAAATATTATTTTACTTTGATTGATCAAGCGAAGCGAGATCTCTACATCAACTTGGGCAAATCGGCGCTGTATGTATGTATGTTTGTTTGTCCGAGGATAACTTTCGATGTGTTTATCCGATCATCGTGATCATCGTCTCCCGGTGTCTATATGTGTATACAAGTACTCACGGTTGAAATATACGGAATATAAATGAAACTCTTATTAAATTTTGTCCAGTGTGTAACATTTATACGGAATTGGTTCTCTTGATTGTTCCTTTGAATAAGTTGTATACCTATACCTCTTTGCATATATTAGTCTCTAAATCAACTTGGGCAAATCGGCATTGTATGTATGTTTGCCCGAGGATAACTTTCGAAGCGTTGATCCGATTATCGTTAAATTTGATACATAGATAAGTAGTGTTAGCAAAATTTTGATGTGACTAAATGAGCTAAAAATGTGGAGGGGTTGTTGAGATATTGGGGTTCAAGAGAAGACAAACAAAATGAGACTATCCAGTCAAATGACACGTCTACTACAAGGTCTTTGTGAGTATATTTCGACCCAGTTTTTATTTTTAGTTTAAACCTTGTAGTTTTTAAGTTATTAGCCATAACAAAAACTGAACTTTGACAAAATTCACAGTGTACACCAGTGACCCCACAGTGCTGAAATTTGGTATGCGTGTAGCTTTAGTGACACAAATATAGAAAAAAGTCTGAAATCCAGAATAACTGCAATTTGTACCCCAAAAAAGTCTAACCACACGACATAAACTCCCGTTACCTGTAATTTGAATGAAACTGTAAGTCAAGTAAGATGGTTTCTCATTTCGTGGCACTATTTTATGAGTCGAAGAATGATCCCTAAATTCAAATTAGTTTATTACTCCAGAAATAACATAACAGTTTACAAAAACCAAAGCGTTATTATTAGTACATAAAACAATAAAAACAAAATTACAATATATAAAATTAAACTTATAAGGACACAACAGAAATAAAAAGTAAGTTTTATATAAAATTAATTAGATCGAGGATCAAATAAAGGATTAGCCCTAATCTAATCCCTCGCAGTATTCTAGACATACTTGCGCTAACTTCGGTAACATATTTAGCGACTAAACATGTTTAAATTTGTCGTATTTGTATGATTTGACAACTCCTTAAATCATATTTAGCCACTAAATACGTTTAGGCATTGTTGCGAGAGTCGCCCTAAGAATATTTTTTTTGTTTTGGAAGACTCGCGAGATCTCAGTTCGGGGCGAACCGCTAGTTTAGTTAGTTCAAATATAAATATTGACTAGGTAGTTGTATACAGAACTGGGTAAGCATGCAATCTATGCCAAAGATTACCCAGTAGTAGGAATAGATACATCGCATGTTGAATGAATATTCATTCATTCAACATGCGAATGAATGAAAAACACGTTATTAAACACAGTATAAACAAAAAAAATACAAACAAAATAGAAAATATAAAGCAAATAGTACAATGGGCGGTCTTATCGCTTAGAAGCGATCTCTTCCAGATAACCTACATATGTTATGTAATAGTTAGAGTTATATAATGTTTGTTTATTTGTTCTATTATGATTACATTCAAAGGTTCAGGCAAGACTATGAACTGTGAACAGATGAAAAAGGAAATCTACTCTTCATTCCGTATTCCGCGCCAAGGTCGTTGGAGATACTACTTTCGTATGAGGGAGTGGCCAAATTTAAATACCCTGAGCTAGGATGCACTATCACAGACACAAATACCCGTGAAGAAAAAAATCAAGTTTGCATCAAAAATTTCCTACGATGCAGTGCTGCACTACATAAGTTACTGGTGTCCAGGCTTCTCAGCACGAGAACCAAGATCCGAATTTAAAAAAAACCATAATAATGCCCATCCTCATGTATTGTTCTGAAGCCTGGACGCTAACCCTGAAGGAGAATTTTCGAAGCATAGGGGATAGTTCTTCGGAAAATCTTGGGTCCATAAAAATGCCGAAATAGAAGGTCCTGTAGCTGAGCCTAACACCATAGGAAAATACAAATCACACCCACTCCGCTGTAAGTATCGCTGGAACGATAGAATGGAAGCTGACCTGTGCGATCTTGAAGCCGGATGGCTGGCAGGAGATGGACAGAGGAATGTTGCGAGTTCTCGTATCGGAGGCCAAGACTCACTTTGGGTCCCTGCGCCAATAGAGTAACTAAGTACTTTTCATTCGTTAGTAGCGCGACTAACTCAATTTAATACGATATTTTTACAAGATTTGTAGCTATGAGAATAAGATTGTACGATTATGTACACCGATATTGTTGCGAATCCCTAAGACATGCATTTTATTATTATACAGTCAGTGACCATCAACGCGCCGCGCGACTAAGACGCTGGCGCGAAGCGTGTTTAATATCGTGAATAACCCGTTTACGTGAAATATTACCGTTTTCTCGCGGCACTCCAAAACATTACTAACTACTAATTTATGTACGGTGCTATACTGGGATCGTACAAAGATCTTGCACGAATTTAATGATTTCAATTAAATATAATTAGGGATTCTTTATAATCAACAGTAAATGCTGTTATTTTCTTCTTTAGGTACGGTAAAAATGTGGAGGCCTCTAAACGGGAAACGACCTCGTGGCAGACCGCGGCGAAGATGGAGAGACGAATTCGATGTCCATTTACAGAATGGGCCCAAAATAGACAAGACTGAAGAGAGGGAAGGGAGGCATTTGCCTCGCAGTGGAACACTACAGGCTCTTAATAACTAATAATAACGGTAAAAATCGTATCCTCTTTATGAGATGACGGTGTGCCCATTTTGCTATCTCCGGGCATTCTTCCTCGTAATAATTTTACGAGCCCAATAAAACACTCCGAAAGTATCTCCTTGCACTTTGCGTGAATATCCATTAGTTGTTTCTAAGCTAAATAGTCCTTATCTAGTACACGGCTAAGTGGCGCCAGTGGGCTAACAGTGCCGTTATAATATTCAGTTGTTATACGCGGACATTAAAACTGAGTGCGTTGCATAGTAACAGTCTTTGTGTCGTTTAGTCTTAAACTATACAACTGAAAATAATAGACAAATGTTCTTGAAAGACCGTTAACAGCAAACCAGAACCAACGTCTTGTCTAAAGCTTTCATGGCGCCGCGAAGAATGACTCGTAACATATCAGTTGCAAATGCTGAAGTAACATTTTGCTATAAAGAAATTAAAGGCTTTTCGACCTCCGTGGCGCAGTGGGCGAATAGTCGGCTGAGGAGGTAGCGGGTTCGATTCCCGCCGCGGAACAAATGTTTACATGACCTACAGATATTTGTTCCGGGTCTGGTTGTTTCTCTATATATTATAAGTACGTATTTACAAAAAAAATGTAAATAAGTATTCTATCAGTTATTTGATCCCCATAATACAAGCTCTGCTTAGTTTGGGGCTAGATAACGCTGTGTGAAATGTCCAGCAATATTTATTTATTTTATTTATTTTGTGACCACCTTGCTTTGCTTATGTGGTTTCAAAGCCTTGAGTAGGGGTATCAATCGTCAGGGAAACCATTTGAAGTGGCTAGCAAACAGATATCGCTCATTACAGCAATTAGCCGAGGTAAACACGCCCGCCCTAGATACGTGCCGTCTACAGAACGTGATGACACAAATGTCTACACCACAGATTATGACTACTGACCAACAAGCCGTAATTAAACCTAGTACTATTGACGAGTTACATTCATAATTGACGATTAATCGCTGCTGATGACTCTCGAGGTTTGATTTCGATTGTCAATTTCGACTTATAAGGAAGATGCTCTACATGGGATCTGTTTTCTCTTCAATAACAGTTGAATAGAGATTCTACGTTTGATTTTTATATAAAGTAAAGCAAAGCACAGCTCTCAAACAAAGCTCTCAAAACTAGCAAGTTGAAGTGGCAATGGGCAGGCCACATCGCTCGTAGAGCCGATAACCGTTGGGGAAGAAAGGTTCTCGAGTGGAGACCACGGACTGGAAGACGCAGCGTAGGCCGGCCCCCACAAGGTGGACCGACGATCTAGTTAGAATCGCGGGGAGCCGTTGGGCGCAAACGGCTACCAACCGCTCGTTGTGGCGATCTAAGGGGGAGGCCTATGTTCAGCAGTGGACGTCTTTCGGCTGATGATGATGATGATGAAAGCAAAGCAAGTGACATTTATTTGGGACAACAGTTATTTTAAAAGTTAGAGTTGTCTAAAAACCATTTGATTTATTTATCTTTGAAAAACTTTTGACATGACTTAGCTAATAAATAAAGCTTAACGTGTTAGTTTAAAAGTGTATTTTCTTTCATTTATTTATTTTTAACTAGCTGACCCGCCGAACTTCATACCGCCTTGACATGCATATGACGCGATCTGCCAATGTACGTCACCCCGGTAGAATTGTCAATCGGCCATCATTAGCTACATATAAAATAATGAATTTTCATCAGATGTTTTTACCGTGAATTCTTCCAATATTTTAATAGTTATTCTGCTATTCGGGGCGGAGACAAAACCAACAAATCAAAGATCATCGAAATCGATCCAGCCGTTCTTGAGTTATAAATGGTGTCTGGCTAATCTAATCTAACGTGTCCTCTGAAACACATAGGTGCCACTAATGGTAACACATAAAATACCACTCGTTCAAAATCCTTCTTACACTAATTCCGGTCGCTTATAATTCTAGTATATAAAGAAAGATACGAGATGCTGCATAAAACTTTCAACTAAATTCACTCTAAATGCCTAAACTTTGCCAGATTTTATGGCTTATATGTATAAATACTGCTGCTGAAATACGGCTTCGAGAAAGAGGTCAATCATCGAATCCAACTTGGATGGGTAGCGTTTGGGAAACTTCGTAACGTCTTTTCGTCCAACATACCTCAGTGCCTTAAGACGAAAGTCTTCAATTAATGTGTATTACCAGTGATGACATATGGAACCGAGACGTGGTCCTTCACTATTGGCCTTATGAATAAGCTTAGAGTCGCTCAACGAGCTATGGAGAGGGCTATGCTCGGGGTTTCTCTACGGGATCGAATCAGAAATGAGGAGATACGTAGGAGAACTCAAGTCACCGACATAGCCCGACGGATTAGCATGTTGAAGTGGCAATGGGCAGGCCATATAGCGCGCAGAACCGATGGCTGATGGGGCCGGAATGTTCTCGAGTGGAGGCCATGGACCGGCAAGCGCTGCGTAGGACGTCCACCTACAAGATGGGCAGACGACTTGGTAAGAACCGCAGGTCGGCGTTGGATGCAGGCCGCTTCCAACCGCAGTTCCTGGAGATCAATGAGGGAGGCCTTTGTCCAGCAGTGGACGTTCTAATGCTGATATGATGATGATGATGATGTATAAATATAGTTGTCCGCTTGGTACTATAACCATTTAAAATAAATTTAAAGTAGCTATAAATTGTTTCTTTTAAGATCTGGTTTACGCCAATTAGTGTGCGAATGCTTTATACGGCTCTATATTATCCTAATATGTTTCAGCAAACGTAAAAGGTGAGACCTCAACGAGATAGCCGCACGATTAGAGGTATAATGGTCAATTAACATGCAAATTCCAGTAAAACAGTGTAAATTATGTGGATCATAACGTAAACCTTTTTAGTGTACACACGGCTACACATCAAACTATACACTTCGAGTATAAGGTCTCATTCTACGAAAAGCCTACACAATGCGAGGTCAGCTTATACTGGAAATGTATAGCTTGATGTGTAACTGTGTTTACCATACCTTAGAAAATATGGTAGCTTTCACCACTTTTAGCTTCGTTATAAGGCTTATTCTATTTAAGAGTACACTATAATAAAAAAAAACGCTGGCGCGTGACTCTATTGAATTTCTACTATAAAAACAGGAAGGTAAAAGTTCACGATTCTAATTTCAAAATACTTTCAAAGTTATTCAATTCCAATATCATATTTTATGTAACCGACAAATCGATAAAACCTTTTTACTCCTCGTTTGTTCCATGCACGTTCGAAGAGAATAAAACGACCGAATTAAAAGGCATTGTTTCTGGTTCCCCTCGTGGTATCAAGTATCGCACTTCGATGTACAACTCTACATAGAAGTAAACATGTCTCGGCACCCTGCAGTGCAAAACCTTTTATTTTATTAAAACGCCTTGCGAGGTCCTTGCGCTTGAACTTGTAAATCTGTACTTAAATTACAAAACTACAAGTACTTACGCAGTGAAGTTATTGAACCGTCGTCGTCGCACTGAGGCGATACCAAATATTGGGATACTTAAAATAATTACTAATTACGTTAATTAAACGATGCACGATTTGCTGTACTGAAAATGTAAATGTAAAGAAATGAATAATAATAATTGCATTTATTAATTTCAAGCACATAATAACAATTTTACTTAGAAAACTTTCGTGATTGATTTCAATCATTATTATAAATACGGGATTTATCACGTACCGTGTTATCGGTGTTTCGACCGACAATGTTTCGGTTCAATTCGCGAACCTTCATCAGGGTGAGTGCGATCCGCTCCGAATAACGTCTCGCCTCGCACTGCGCGCCGCTGCCCTCTGTGCGCGAGTGGACGGGCGGGGTGGTGGGGATCGGGTCAACGAAAGCACAGCGCGTTGACCGGCTGTGTCATCATCATTATCATCACGGCTGCTATCTTCGGTAGTTCTTGGTACAGGCAAACACACAACACTAACTATGTCTCTACCAGGTTCACTCACTCTTCTGTCACTTGCATCATGAAGACATGGCCTCCAGGCTGGCGGTAGAACCCATCCTCTATCTGTTAAAGTTCGGCACACGACTTATTTGACGAGGCGAGACGTTATTCGAAGCGGATCGCACTCACCCTGATGAAGGTTCACGAATTGAACCGAAGCATTGTCGGTCGAAACACCGATAACACGGTACGTGATAAATCCCGTATTTATAATAATGATTTAAATAATATTATTTACAAAGATTTATAATTTAAGTAATGGCTTGTACAAACATCATAATTTCAAAAAGTAGAGTAGACTTGTGCTGTAAATAACTGCATGTATTAAGGAAAGGTGTGAAGAAGTAATGGCATCTACGTCTTCTAATACATAAATTCATCTACATAAGGTCTTTATTTTGGTCACAATTTGGGTCTCCACATCCTGGTAAATATTTTAAATAGTCAAGAAGATAATTATTTCGAAGCAATTACATACAAAATTGTTATGCAAATTGTTTTGAAGTTAACGAGTTGGCACGCAAAACCTGCTCCTGCGACAGCGATGTTATTCGTAAAGTCGCGAGAGTTGATCATCGATGGCCCCAATTTACTGACCACTTGCCCCATACTGGCCATTAGAGCGTTCTGCGATCGCCTTATCCGATTAACCAGCGATAAAAAAAGTATCCGACCAACCGAAGATATTCTGACTTGATAGCGTGTGCGATTCCCAAAACTCTTTGATTCTTCGTTTTTCTTTTAGGAGCATACATCGTATTGCAGAAAGAGCAACTGTAAACTTAATACATTCTTTCGGATTTCACCTTAAAAGTACCTCAGTAAAATTACCGGCCATTATCATTTCATAAGTGTTTATAAAGGCGACCATTGCGTATAACTGTCATTAACTAATTTAAAGAGAGAAGTTCTTAATTATCGAAAATAAATATGTATAATTTAGGCAAATCTTTGATCGTTAATTAAAAATAATCAGTAGAAACCTTGAACAGTACATATGTAGCCTTGGCTTTTCTGTGCAAACGACGTTTAACACACGACGAGTCTATTCTAAAACCAATATTCGAAGAGTTCACAGAGTTAACTAAAAGCTAAAATGCACTTTTTGAAGTAAAACTTCTTTACGCACGCTTGACTTGGGGAGTAAGCTGGTGAATGCGTTACGAAAAGTGCGAACGGAAGTTGAGAGGGAGATATAAGTTAATGAAGATAGAGAGAGAGTTACGTTTCGTATATTACTGTAGGAGAAAGAGAGAGAGGTGCGCGCGCACATTTGCTTTCTGTCTTCCTTTCATAGCCAGTGCATGAAATATATACCTATATATCTTATTCAATAGTTCGTTTGATTATTTTTCGTAATTTCATTTCGTTCTTGAACAGTTTTATTAATTAATATTTTAAAAAGAAGTCTACTTCAGTCGTGTGGTCTAAAGCACATTCGTTTTTTTTGTTTTCGTTTTCCGTTTTCTCTCCAAACCGTTGGCTATATGTGAATTTTACATATCAGAATAACTCTATATCCTCAATAACGATTTTCTTATTATTTTGCAGGGAACCAGGAATTATTTGCGGGCCTATCCCGCTATGGGCTCGTTGCGCAATCCCTGCAATATTCATTGTTCATTGTATCTCAATAATTGCCACATAAATATGTATGAATTGAACTTCGAAGACCATACTGCAACCAAACTTTCAAACTGTCGAGTTTTTGTCCCGCACCCATTAAAATGTATGAACCGGCATGAGCTTAAAAAGAAAATCGGCAAGGCCACAGGCCGACGCACCTTAATTTTAGGTGGCCGTCCTGATGTTGTCATGATTTTTTTTTTCGGAAACGTGTTAATGGGCTATTTCAGTATCGGAATTTGAAGCGTGTGATCTTAGTGTGAACGGGGAAGGTTTTCGTTTTTGTAGCTAAATCGCTGGTAGGTATAGAAACCAACTGAAATAAATAAATTTGACAGATGCTAGTTGCGCAGTGCGTAGATACAATAAGTGCACGGACTTCTCAGTAATGGTACGTTCACACGAGGCGAGTGATAGCTGCTCGTTTTCCGCGAAACTATTGCAAGCGAAAACGCGTCGCACTTCCGCAGCACCGCTTTGATCGTCCGCACCAAACATTAAATATTCAGATAAACGTCGTCCGAGAAAACTATAAAATATGATCCCGTGACGAAAATAGGATATGTTGATCTGTACGTACCTACCTATCATGCATGCCTAAATGCATATGGTTGTATCCAGGAAACCTATAGTTTGATTGTAGTTGAATTTTAGCAATAATATTGTGTTTTCACAACTGGGGCCCAATTCTACTAAACCAATCGCTTCACTATGACAATGGACATTTTTTTTGTAGTATTAAGTTAAATAGTTAACCGTGTATATTTTCATGCCTCGTACAGATTTGTTACTTTCTTCAATGGTAAAATACCACCATACTTCACATAATACACCATATAATGGTAAATAATACCATTATTGCAACACAATTTCCGCTTCACAGACAAGCCTTTGTTGTTGATACTCGCAGAGTGGGGGCCTGGTCACCTATAATACAGGTTCCTATGAACCTACTTCAGGCACCAGTCTCTCACAATGTTTTTAACACCACATAAACTTGCCTTTGTAAATTTAACTTAAGTAACAAATTGTGAGAGAAATAAATAAATGAAAAAAAAATGGTATCGTCACAAAATGGCCACTATAGATACCGTTTGGTATTCTACTAACACAATCTATTTTGAATGTCTGCCGTTGCTATGACAACTCCATTGAAAATTTAGCAGCTTGTGACAGGAACAACAAGCATATTCGTTAAAATTAAATATTCTAATAACAGTATGATTCTATAATCGTTATTCTTATAAATTACCAGAATTTGGTCCCAGCACTGATCCATAGTAAATGTTGACAAAGAAATAGCAGGCCTTTATTTTCTTATGTCCTTATAAGCAACCTGATTTAATATTAGGTTAGGTACAGTCACGGACTCGTAATTCGAAGCAATAGCAGATACTTTCGCGTACAATTCCAACATTATACTAAACCGTTTTAATTACAGAGTAGCGACCGCTGATAGCTACAAACAATAAAACATGCTAATTTATGTTCATTGTAATAGCGGCGTGTCATTCACAAATTTATTAGTAATAAATATTTGGGTAAGAATGTCTGTTACTACCAGATTTGGAGCGCATTATATCTCGAGATAAACCTGCGAGTCTGCGACTGTGAAGCTAGATTAGGAAAACGTTAGCATTCATTCAAAACTTGCTAGTTTATATTTTAATATATCGTGCTGATGTTAAAGAATGATTTCACAACAGCTGGCAGTTTATTAAACGAGACAGCAGGCACAAGAACTCTTATCACATAATTCGGGACCAACACTGTTTGGAAATATATCATAGATAGTTGACCACAACTCCAACTGACCTGAAGTAAAAGTTAAATCTTGTTCTTGTATGTAATGTGACCTACAGATATTGTTTGTCTTCTTTCATAAGCATGCACTTATGCCCTTATAATTTGTCAACCCAATCCGTGGACACCGGGGCTGATTATACATAAAGAACCATATTTAGTAACCTAATTGTATAATTGTTTGTTGTCCTTAAAAAAGAAAAAGAAAGAAAAAACCCTCTATCGGTTTTATAGTTTGACCGAAACCGCTGTACCGCTCCTGAGGTATGCGCGCGGCGAGACGGGGGGGAAGTGTCGGCCGCTCCGATCTATCAGTCTGCCATCAACGCTCACGGCGGTAGGTAGCTTTTGTACCGAACGGTCTATGTCAGACGCACACGAAATAAATATCCAAAGATGGGTCGAGCGCTATCTCGTGATGTCAAGACCGTCATTTTTAAAGTGGCCGAACATTTTAAGAAACGAAAAGCAGACAGAGAAAGCTATAAAGAAAATCAGAATATCCGTAGATAATTTAGTTATAAAAAAATATAAACATATCGTTATATATAACCATATCGTTTACGATATCCTAAGATATATCCTACAATATCGATCTCATGTGTACTCTTGCTCTTTTTTCCTCGGCCCCCACCTCGCCGCACTTTCCTAAGGAGCGGTATAGCGCTTTTGGTCAAACTATACAACAGATGCAAATAGATAGCTGTTACTGATAGACAAGTATTACATAATTTCATTCATGCTCTGTTGGAACGTGACCACGATAGAGCGGGTTCAGAGGGCAGGCTGTGTTTATATATGCCTATCAGTTTTCTCGCAGATTTTCCTTAAATGCGCTTCTTCTGTTTCTAACCAGATTTTCGTTCCTACGATTTTAAGAACCTACATTTCAATTCATACAATTATATTCGTAATATCTCTGCGCTACAAAATTAAGACGAGATCGGCGTGTTTTATCATTGCTCTATTTAAAAAATGGGGTTAAGCTTTGGAGGAGTGAAATGGGAGTAAAAGGTTTCACTTTAAAAAAATGGATCGACTTTTAACTTCGGTCTAGTTTTTTATCCGGAAATCGCCTTTATATCAGGATGATGGTGAGTGATACTTTCAATAATTAGTTAGACAGCATTTTGCAATCTAAATCCGCCAGACACTGAACAAAATCGACATCGGTCAGTCTGATAAGTTTGCTGGAAAAACGGGCGGAAATAGCGCGCACAATTTATTAGCTCCAGTAAGTAGTGCGTGCTGGGAATTAGGCGCCTCGCCAACATCATGTCTGAAATTAATATCTTGTATCTAGCCCGAATAATGAACGTTATACTCGCACACGTAGCATGCCCATTGTCATTATAAAGCTGTGAATACAGAAGCACTTGCGTTTTAATCGGTTGGTCACAGCTATTTTTGTCCAGGGTCTATTCCATCAATTTGAATAATCACAGTACATGGGTCACGGAACCATAAACGTGACGGATAAGTAGGTATTACTCGTGCGCGATAACTTGGGACCTGCTGGGAATGCGACTCCCCGACCGCTTCCCCTGCACTTCCCCGATGGCGCCCGTATTGTACCGTTCGCATCACTATTTTTTACTAGGGTTTTTAGTCTCGTACTGGCCTACGTCACGTAACGACGCACTCTGGAATTCTTTTAGTTTTCGTTTGTGTTATTGTTTTGTTGTTGTAGTTTTTGTTGTTATAGTTTGTGTCATTGTTTTGTTGTTGTAGTTTTTGTTGTTATAGTTCTTGTTAAGTGTTTTTGTTATCATTATGAAGGGTAAACCTTTGCATAGCGGAGAAAGAAACCTGGTGCTAAAAGAGTTTTTTGTAAGAGTTTATTGAAAACGAAAAAACAGTTTTGTTTACCTGTCCACTAAGTAGTGACGAAGATGAGATAATGTAAATAATAGATAAAATAAATGTATAAACTTAAACATTGTATTTTTATTTTATTCAAATAGTGTAAAAAAGATTAGATAAAAAGCAGCGTCCTCCCTGAGTAACATAATAAATTAGGTTAAAAAAAACAAAGACGAAGCCGCGGGCGGCTGCTTGTTATGTTCGCTTTTTTGCGGGCGGTACAAACACGCCAATATGACGTCACCGCGCTCAGGTCCCAACTTATCGCGCACGGGTAATACCTATTTTAATTTGCTCGTCGCGGCAACTTTTATGATTTAGTAGGTATTACGGCAGAGGAAAACATCAAGAAACCCAGCATTACACTCGTAGAATGATGATGTGGCTCTTCCGATGTATGGTTGAGTTGGTTTAGAAGTTAGATTAGATTAGATATATTCTTTATTGCTCTCCATCACTACATAGTATAAAACAAAGTCGCTTCCCGCGGTCTGTCCCTATGTATGCTTAGATCTTTAAAACTACGCAACGGATTTTGATGCGAGTTTTTTTAATAGATAGAGTGACTCAAAAGAAAGGTTTATATGTATAATACATGCATAATATAGTAGAGAAACACTGATAATTTTAGAGGTTTCTAATGTGATGTCGTAAATAAACACATTTTATGCGCTTACATTTCGAACGCTGGCTGAACCCTACGATATACATAGATCAAAGTAATGTACTACAGTATTGTACACCTTAAAAAGGTCTACAAAAAAGTCCGTGATGGTATATGTCTATCTCTTAGGGATAACCCACAATAACTATTTTCTATCCTTTACTTTTTACGAGAAATAATGGTTTATGATTATCCAATTAAGTACCATAAAATACATTGTGCATATAATATACAAACATACAATTAATATATAAAGACATTCTGTAGTATATTTAGTATCAACATTGCACTCGTGCGAAGCCGGGGCGGGTCGCTAGTTAAATATAAACAGAAAACTTGATTGTTTCAATCTTTATTATAAATACGGGATTTATCACATACCGTCTTATCGGTGTTTCGACCGACAATGTTTCGTGCAAGGCGAGAAGTTATTCGGAGCGGATCGCACTCACCCTGATGAAGGTTCACGAATTGAACCGAAACATTGTCGGTCGAAACACCGATACGAGATAAATTCCGTATTTATAATAATAAATATAAACATATAAAAGAAAATACATTTATAAATCATAGGTACAATGGGCGGGCTTATCGCTAAAAGCGATCTCTTCCAGGCAACCAACAATTAGCATCTTCTGTTTTTGCTAATTTCTTAACATTCAACTTATATTGTACTAGCTGACCAATACGTGGTTTGCCAATAAAAAGTAGCCTATGTGTTAATCCAGGTTATGATCTACGTACATACAAAATTTCATCGCAATCGGTTCAGCCGTTCCGGCGTGAAAGAGTAACGAACATCCATACATCCAAACATCAATACATACAAACTTTCGCGTTTATAATATTAGTAGGATGTTGTGTTTTCTATTTGATTTGATGTCTTTAGGGCGAAGTGGTCGCTCAGCGAAAAATAACTTTTTTAGGTTTCGAAAAAATAAAAAAAAAAGAAACTCGTAGAACAAGAAATTTACATCAAATATTCCACTAAGCGCCAATGCACTTGCAACTTGGCACGTGTAAAGTCATAATTATGTAAATGGTACCAAAAATAATATAAGGATTTCCTTCTGACTTTACTCGGTCTATGTAATGTATGTATATCCCCTAACTATGGGGATTAAAGTGGTTATTATATTTTCTCTCTGCAGTTAACGTTGCAAATACTTCATGGTACATTTTTAACAATTTGTCCAGAACCGTGAAACAAAAAGAGCAAATAGATTTCGTCCACTTTGTTCAAATATACTAATGTTATCCTATCTGTGCCCAATGACGACAATGGATATTAATAAGTACCTACAGCACAGTTTACACAACAGAGAGATTTACCAAGATTTATGTGCATATTCTGTGGAGCTGTCCGAATGTCTCAAGGCTAGGAGACTGCCACTTTATTTGCGGCTCTATGTCGTCCACAAAAGTTTAAAATGAAAAGTTCTTGGTTACTTTAAAACACGGAAGACAAAATGTATTTCCATGTATGGTGTTCTATACTTTATAAAGAAGCATATTTTTTTGTCTAGTTTCAGTTCAGATGATGTAGACAATACATTTTAATTGACCAAACTGAACCAAATCATCCTAACGACAATGATAGCATCTTTTAAAGGCCGTAAATAGCCGCGAATTCTGATTGATTAGGCACTCTTCGATTCGGCTTTTTGCGATCTTTGAACTCCTTGTACCTATGTGGGTGTTTAATAAAGAAACAGCGGAAAGAGTTCAAGAACGGACAAGATATAAACACAAAAAATAGTACAGGGCTTATAAAATCTTCTATCTTGCTTGCGAGTGCGCAAGAAGTAAGCGAAGTACAGTCAGCAAAAATTCCGCTCTACCAGTTTTTGAAACAGTTTCGCTTGCAAGTAGTTAGCTAGCTGGCACCGCCTTTTTCTTTTGTCTTTTTATTTTGGCCAATCGGAGAGATGAACAACATTGAACATCTGTTTATTTTTGTGAAAGCCCTTTGTTTTTAAGACTTTTAGAGTTTTATTAAAGTTCAAGGCGGGGTAACTGCTAGTCCCTTCAAAGAAAATTCACCCTTAAGGTGGCAGAGCGGACTTTTTGCTGATAGTACCTACTCAAAGTAATCGAAATCTAAACCTATAATCCTGCACTTGTACACTTTAATACAATACCTACATTTTAGTGATAACATGATAGTTGGCGAATGATGATAACACGGCAGATGTGTCCCAAAGCACGATAGTCGAGCAGTTCAAACATTTGAGAAGGTCGTTTCACGATAGGTGAAAAAAAACTATGTCATGCCAGTCGAGCCGGCAACAGAGACACGAGCGCACGTATGTCACCGCTTATCACCGTCGGCGAATTAAAATTGACATGGGCCTGGGTTATCGCCGACAAGATATAAAAAACTTCGTTGAACAATCATAAAAGTTATTGCTTACAATGTTTGCGATCAATGCCCTTAAATTTTGACATCGATGGCCTTGAACTTGCGGCTTATCAGCGGAACACTCGGGTCTTATCTCGCACGAATAGTAGAAATAATATTATCTCTGATGCCAGTTAAAAGAGATTAAAAAAAAAAATATAAATAAAAATACATTTATTTCAAGCAATTATGTAGCTCATATAGGAAAGCGCACAACACAATAAGTAAACTAATATTTATACAGGGTTTTTGAGAGCATGCCTGTGACAGCAATGTCTGGTGTACGGGCAGTCTACTCTGCCGGCTATCATTGCCAAGACGGTGTTGGCGCTGACCCGCAGCCTGTGCACCAGGGACGCGGCTCGCTTGCGCATGACGGTATGGAAGCAGTCGACCCGCGCCGCCGCGAACATTCCTGATGCACTGCAGTAGCGGGGCAGCCCCAGCATCGCCCTGAGCGCATTGTTATACTGGACGCGGAGTGCGCTGTACGCCGCCTGCGTATACTTCGCCCACAGGCTGCACGAGTACAGAGAGGTACAGTACGCCCGAAATAAAGTCAGCTTAACCCCCTCTGAACTACGCGCAAACCTGCGAGCAATCATATTCGCACGTACGGACAGCGCCCTTCGCTCCCGTTCGATGTAAGTAAGTTAGTAAGTAGTTTATTCCTAATGATGGGCGATTACTTTTTTCTGCGTCTAGTCTTTTTTAAAATTCTATTAGACGCTTATGGCCTCAAATTTTCCGTTCTTTATTTCAAGATTGGTACATAATAGGCTAGTCTTGTTCAAATTACAGGCTGTGATCGGGTATTAATCACAGTTACGTAGTGATGCGTAGCATGGCGCTATTGTAGGGTTGCCATAAATCCCCAAGGCCCCGTCGGGACATTTATAATTTGGGGTCCTTTTTTTGTATACAGCGTGTAACAGAAATCATGGCAAAAAAATTCTAGGTATGTATAATTATGTCATACACAACTGTATCTCTAGCTAGATGTAAAGATAGATATAGATGATAGATTGTGTAGATGATACATAATAGAAAATCTGAACGAAATAGCACAAATACGAAGAAAAAAATATTTAAAATTTGCATTAAAATAAAAAAGTCGTCTGTTGGCTGCTTACGCGTCCTGCGCGGCGCGCTCGATTATGTATGTCGGGACATTTTAGAGCTTGTCGGGACGTCACCACTGTTAATAACGGTGACATGTCCCGACGTATCGGGATGAATGACAACCCTACGCTATTGTTATCTATTGTAGTTACATTATCGGGTCAACGGTGGCAGTGTTAATAATTGGTCTTGTCTTGTTACATTATTAGCGGATAGCAAAGATGTTTTATGTTTGAATCAAGTCATTACTTACAAACTTTACATTGAGATAAATAGTGGTGATAATAAATTTAGCGTATTTATCTGTCTTGGGATGTTTGCGAGCTGAGCGATTAAAAGAAAATTGTCGCAAGTTAATAAAACTAACATGAATGGTGACCTGGTTGATCTTATGAGTCAGTCCTATGAGGCAATTTAAAATGATACGATTTGTGTCACAGAAAACACATAAGTTAATTGCTTTGATAAATTAATATGTCATCGTCATGACCTAGGTACTACTTGTCCCATAATACGTACCTAAAGCTTGAGATTATCATTTGAAAAGTGTTTTGAGAGACCTCTGTGATGATTGGTTGTGTAGTTGTTTGCGTACCTAAGACCTAAGGTTAAAAAAACTGGTAAACGTACCACGACATCCGTGGCGCATTGGGCGAATAGCCGGCTGAGACCCAGGAGGTAGCGGGTTCGATTCCCACCGCGGAACAAATATTTGCATGATCTGCAGATATTTGTTCAGTGTCTGGGTGTTTTTCTATATATTATAAGTATGTATTTACAAAAATAAGTATATATAAGTATTCTATCAGTTATCTGGTTCCCATAGTACAAGCTTTGCTTAGTTTAGGGCTAGATGGAATGTCCAGCAATATTTATTTATTTACTATGAAGAGTGAATGTTGGTACAATATTAGATTCGATTAGATTAGAAAATTCTTTGTCACACTAATAAAATAATATATAGGTGAATTTAATGCTAATTAGCACTGGTAAAGCTTTTGTGAACGGGCTCGAGGACGTGGGCACCACCGCCTTACCTCTATCTGCCGCCAAATAGCAGTACATGTGCTGCTGTGTTCCGGTTAGATGGTAATGATATGTTCCTGTAATTACTGGCACATAGGCATACCAGCTAAGTCCTATAGTATGGCAACGTATCCACATAGAGACCAAGACAACATAATAGCTTGTTTTGAATTCTCTGTGGATATCCATGGGCTGCAGTAGCCACTTAACATCTGGTAGACTGCATGCTCGTTTGCCATATAAGTATTATAAAAAAAATAGTATTTTCTTCCAGCTAACCTTTACGTAGTGTGGATAAAGTGGTAGTGCCAGAAAATAGAAAGATAAACAAACTTTAGCTTAGGTATCATAAAATAAAAATACAATAATATTCATACTTGATCAACTTACAGAAAGTACTCGTGCCACTCGGTGCCACAGTTTTATCACATATATGTGGTCCCAGGGACTACAGCGGGTAATGGGTATAATGCCCGCAGCCAAAGATGAGACTTGACGGGTCACGTGGTCATACCTGCGCAGTAGATAGTTCTTGGCGGTTTTGGCGGTATGCGAGGCAAGCGGGGAGGGACGGTGAGGTATGGCGTCACGCATGCGTATTCAGTCGCGTGTCGTTCCCCGCAGTCCGCTCATACGCCGCTGTGGTCCCATGTTAAGGTGGGTGACAGGTATGACAGGTCTCATCTTTGGCTGCGCGCATTATAATGGACTTATCACCAGGTGCTGCAGACATAAATTAGCTTCAAACAGGCATCATTTAATTCAAGTCGTGTAATGGTGAGTGATATTATATGTCGCGTTTTATACAACTATGTACATATAAGTTTGTATTGTGTACTTACCGCAAATCCAGCCTGAGATTCCTTCCATCCACAGTGAGGTTGTAGTGCAAGGAGTGCGGTAAGTCCTGTTCAACATAGTGCAGGTCACGCCTTGCACGCGCGTGGCTGTGCTCGTGAGCGTGGTCCACGGCGCGTGACAGCAGCGATCCGTCGTGTGTCACCTTGACAGGATGAGTCACTTGGACCTTCTCGGTGTCCAGGTGTTTGTGGGAGTAGATACCTGGAGAAGTAGCCTAATTTAGATCTATGTCATTAGGAATAAGAGAATAATTAACAGTAAGAATATACAATTCTTTACAAGACTATCAAATACATAAAAAAGAGTTGAATCATCTAAAGACCGTTGCAAACGATATCTTAATATATAAAACAAAGTCGGGTTTATTCGAACACATATAACTCGAGAACGGCTGGACCTATTTTGATGATCTTTGATTTGTTAGATTTGTCTCCGCCCCGAATAGCAGAATAACTATTAAAATATCGGAAAAATTCACGCAAAAAGAAATTATGAAGAAAATTTATTTCCTCATTCATAACGATGGCAGATTTTCAATTCTACCGGGGTGACGTATAGTGACAGCCCGCGTCATATGCATGTCAAGGCGGTACAAGTTCAATGGGTCAACTAGTATCTGTACTAATATTATAAAGAGGAAAGATTTGTTTGTTTGTTTGTATTGAATAGGCTCCGAAACTACTGGACCGATTTGAAAAATTCTTTCACTGTTGGGAAGCTACACTATCCCCGGGTGACATAGGCTACTTTTTACCCAACTGCGCAGAAGGAGGGTAATGTACTTATTGAAAAACTACGCGTGCGAAGCTGCGGATAGGTCAGCTAGTCTATGATAAAAATGGATCCTTGGTTACGCCATAACTCGAACATGGCTTTACCGATTTTGATGAAATTTTTGTGTGTATTTGATTGCGTCCCTAGATGACTTAGATTCACAATTGAACTCAGAAGGTTGTCTGTTGTCGAGATCTAGAAAATTGCAAACGTAGCCGCTGGCATACAACTAGTATATATATTTATTGTAACTAGTTAGCAATTTTAACTCTATCTAATTGGATAAAAATGTTGCAAAGCGACTGGTGACAATCAGGCGATAAAACCGCCTTCTTGCAATTGCAAAGTTATGTGAGTGTGCTTTCCAGGAATCGCGGAAGCCAAATAAACAAAACAGATGACCCGGTGCACGAATCGCTGATGGAAGTAAATACACCGCATATGCGCGCGTCGATGCCTAGCTTGATTACAGGGCTGGATTATCCATAAGGCGGATTAGGCAACTGCCTAGGGGCCCCGCACTGACTAGGGGCCCACGGGGTCCTAGTCAATGCGGGCTACGCACCAAAAAAAAAACGTTTCATTCGTGACATTACTTATTATTTACATCTGGTAATGTTGCAATAGATAAAATGATTATACTTACTGTAAAAAGCGGTAGAATCAACTTTCCCGAATGTATTATTAGCATTGCAAATATATAGAAGTATGATGATATCAAACGCCACAGATAAACAAAATTTTTCGAAATTAAAATTAATAAAAACTGTCTTCGTTCAACAATATAACAGAATCGTTTAAATTCATTGTCGATAATGGCGATTGAAAATGATGTGTTGGAAAAGGTCAACTTCCAAGATGTTTTAAACGATTTGTATCTAAAAAAGTTAGAAGAGTTGCTATTTAAACTTATTGTACCTACTTCACAAAAAATATTTTCTTTCGTTATACAATTAAATTTATTGCATTTAACAAGATCAAATTTGAAATAACCGCGTCGCGTCTCATTTCTCTTTCCTACTCCATCATGAGACCTGGATCATCACTTATCTATACCTAACTATTTTATCTATTCCTTAAGATCATTTCAATGAAAGCAAAAAGCAGGGGTCGATCTAATTGTCTCGACTTTTGTATTAGAAAAATATATTTTAAAAAGTAAGAAAAGGGTAAAGGAAAGGGGCCCCGAGAATTGCGTTGCCTAGGGGCCCCGATAGGGTTAATCCGGCCCTGCTTGATTATGCAAGTTTATAGCGACAATACTTCTATCAACATATGTGATAATCTATTTTTGGATAATACACGCTAAGATGATACGTACAAGTTTTTAATCTTAAGAGTACGAAAAAAGGAACAATCGAAACGGTAAGGAACGCGCTATGGAGGGTTTACTAACTTTTAATAAACTTGTCGTGTGTA
Source organism: Philereme vetulata (assembly GCA_918857605.2). NCBI lineage: Eukaryota > Metazoa > Arthropoda > Insecta > Lepidoptera > Geometridae > Philereme > Philereme vetulata. The sequence continues at coordinate 8,034,310 of OU975442.1, forward strand.
TTTTTGTGGCCAAAATTAATACCTGACGACCTCCATAGCGTAGTGGGTGAATACGCAAGTGGTTGTGGGTTCGATCCCCGTCGTGAAACAAATGTTTGTATCATCTACAGGATAAGATAAGATTAGATTAACTTACCTACTTTTTTATTTTTTGTAAAAATTAACCTGTGATGGGAAAATAAATGTTTTATTTATTTATTACTAGTTATTGCTCGCGACTTCGTACGCGTTACACTACTAAATGTGCAGGTAACCTAGAAATAAAGCTAAACTCACTGTTGCAACTTGATACCCCATTTTTATCCCATGGGAACTGATTTATGGGATAAATGGTAACCTATGTGGTGATCCAGATTATAATCTACGTATATACCAAATTTCATCGAAATCGGTTCAGCCGTTACGGCGTGATTAAGTAACAAACAAACAAATATCCAAACTTTCGCATTTATAATATTAGTGTGAAGTGTGATTTATTTATATTTTTTCTGGCTCTGGGTGTCTACACATAAATTATTTGTATGTATATAATAAGTATTCTATCAGTTATCTGGTGCCCATAGTATAACTTGGCTTAGTTTGGGGCTAGATAGCGCTGTGTGAAGGTCCAGAGTTCTTTGTATTTTACATTTCCATTGAGTTGAATACCCGTGGCCAACATTTGAAGACATTACAACTAGCACCTAGTACAATAATATTTTATGATGGTGCCTTTGATATAGTTACTACGGAATTCATCTAAGTATGGATAATACCAGACTGACAGTGCATTTACTTATGAGCTTGGACTACGTACATAGAGTCAAAGTCGTTTCGACGACCTCCGTGTCGCAGTGGGCGAATAGCCGGCTGAGACGCAGGAGGTAGCGGGTTCGATTCCCTCCGCGGAACAAATGTTTGCATAATCTACAGATATTTGTTCCGGGTTTGGTTGCTTTTCTTTTATAAGTATGTATTTACAAAAAAAAAGTATATATGTATTCTATCAGTTATCTGGTTCCCATAATACAAGCTCTGCTTAGTTTGGGGCTAGATAGCGTTGTGTGAATTGTCCAGCAATATTTATTTATTTATTAAAGTTATTACGTATTCAGAGATGATAGATAAGCGCAACTTATTAATCATGGATTTCTAAGGTCTCCAGGAATAGAATTTATAAATCGTTGCGCACCATAAAATATTCAAATACCTACCTACTAGATACGAGTACGATTGAATCGCTACGCGGCGGGGTGATTGCTACAGATCGACAAATACTTAATAAGTTATTCAATCGCCAGACTGAAATAGAATACAAATTAACAGTGAAACAATGGCATGTCGCTTTAACGAGTATGACGGGTTTGGGATGTGGGTATGACGAGTTTGGGATGTGAGGGGTCAATGTCGCCCTGCACCCTAAACCGATTACTGCCGACGGCCCGACGGCGCCGGCGCGTGGTTATGCCACATTCTCGCCTTAATTATACTCAAACAATAATCTAATAATGTCTATCTATTAATAATGTCCATGTCGTGCCTGCCCCAGTTATGGTTGAGAACTCGGCTCTTGAAGTTGTCGACGCGTATGTATACCTAGGACAAACAGTCCAATTAGGTAGATCCAACTTCGAGAAAGAGATCAACCGTCGAATCCAACTCGGATGGGCAGCGTTTGGGAAACTTCGCAACGTCTTTTCGTCCAACATACCTCAGTGCCTTAAGACGATAGTCTTCAATCAGTGTGTGTTACCAGTGATGACATATGGAACCGAGACGTGGTCCTTCACTATTGGCCTTATGAATAAGCTCAGAGTCGCTCAACGAGCTATGGAGAGGGCTATGCTCGGGGTTTCTCTACGGGATCGAATCAGAAACGAGGAGATACGTAGGAGAACTCAAGTCACCAACATAGCCCGACGGATTAGCACGTTGAAGTGGCAATGGGCAGGCCATATAGCGCGCAGAACAGATGGCCGATGGGGCCGGAAAGTTCTCGAATGGAGGCCACGGACCGGCAAGTGCAGCGTAGGACGTCCACCTACAAGATGAGCAGACGACTTGGTAAGAACCGCAGGTCGGCGTTGGATGCAGGCCGCTTCCAACCGCAGTTCCTGGAGATCAATGAGGGAGGTTTTTGTCCAGCAGTGGACGTCCTACGGCTGATATGATGATGATGATGAATCATCTAATAATATTGCGTATGTGAACCCATTTTTAGGGTATCGTTTAATTTTTGTAGAGCAAGAACACTTTGATCTCCCGGTGTCTATATGTGTATACAAGTACTCACGGTCGAAATATACGGAATATAAATGAAACTCTTATTAAATTTTGCCCAGTGTGTAACATTTATACGGAATTGGTTCTTTTGATTGTTCCTTTGAATAAGTTGTATACCTATACCTCTTTGCATATATTAGTCTCTAAATCAACTTGGGCAAATCAGCATTGTATGTATGTATGTTTGCCCGAGGATAACTTTCGAAGCGTTGATCCGATTATCGTGAAATTTGATGCATAGGTAAATAGTGTTAGCACAATTTTGGTGTGACTAAATGAGCTAAAATTTTTGAGGGATTGTTGAGATATTAGGGTTCAAGAAGGGTAAAAAAAAGAGACTTTTAGGTTAAGTGGGACGTCAAATGAAAGGTATTTATTAGTACATGTAGACTTCGTTTATGTTTTTAGTAAATTTCTTATAGTTTTTGAGTTGTTAGCCATAATAAATACTGAACTTTGACAAAATTCACAGTGCACACCAGTGACCCCACAGTGAAATTGGTATGCGTATAGCTTAAGTGACACAAATATAGGCAAAAGTCTAAAATCTAGAATAACTGCATTTTGTACCCAAAAAAAAAATTACCTAATTACATGAACTCCCATTACATGTAATTTGAATTAAACTGTAGGTCAAGTACGTTAGTTACTTATTTCGTGGCACTATTTTATTGGTCAAAGATTAAGGCCAGCTTGCACAACGATCCCTAAACGTATTAAGCGACTAAACATGTTTAAATTCTACGTATTTGTTTGATTTGACAACTCCTTAAATTATATTTAGCCACTAAACACGTTTTGGCGTCGCGCGAGTCGCCCTAAGAATATTTTATTTTGTTTTGGGAGACTCGCGAGATCCCAGTTCGGGGCGAACCACTAGTTTAGTTAAACCGACTGAATCGTCTTGCTATAAGAGCAGTCGAAAATTGATAATACTTATTTAATTTTCTGTCAGCTCATGTGTTATAATTGATACGTTAACATGTCAAGAACATAATCAGAAATTATATGTAGTAATCATAGTCTTTATAATGAAACCAATCGCCAGAAAACTCGGGATGTAAAAGGAATACAGAACGAGGTGACTTTGACTCCGCTACAACGTTAGATGGAATTTGAAATTCAATCAGACCGTCTCCGTAGCAACGGAGTCTTTGCAGTTTTAGCTCCTAAATTCTCAGTATTGTGTTCTATTTTCATAGATAATCATAATTCCTAGATTATCAATCATCGTATGAACAATTTCTTATGAAATCTGTGTGCGATGTCAGCGCCCTTACGGCGCTAGTCACTTGACACTCGGCTGGTAAGGTAAGGCCACACAACTTCCACTTGCGACTTCTAACTTAGTATACTCTTATTCTTACTGTTTAATTTAAATTTGATGTGAAGCAATTATTATCTGTTCTTTCAGTTTCTTTATAAATAGCTATAAGTATTCATTTCGATTATCTCTCTCTTCCCAACTATGTATGCCACATGGTGGTGGGGTCAGCTTTCCTGGTCGTTCTTCTCCACTTCGCTCTATCCTTGACGTCGTCATCAGAAACTTGGCACTCTCTCATGTCTTTTGACACTACATCTCTCCACCTTGTCTTGGGTCTACCTCTAGATCTTCGACCGGGGATGGAAAGTTGTAGTGCCAAATTCCGTACGTAGTCAAGTGGCCTCCTCTTCACGTGACCGTACCATCGCAGCCGACTCTCCTGCATCTTGTCAGCGATGTCGCGAACCCTCAGGCTTCCTCGCACGTACTCGTTACGGATTTTATCTAGCCTGGTGACGCCGCACATCCACCTAAGCATCTTCATTTCGGCGACTTGGATGGTATGTATGTTCATAATTCATTATAATTAATTCAATATTCATTTGGATTATGTTCACAATAAATAAATATTGCTGGAAATTTCACACAGCGCTATCTAGCCCCAAACTAAGCAGAGCTTGTATTATGGGAACCAGAGATTACTTATACACTTTTTTTTTGTAAATACATACTTATAATATACAGAAAACTTCCAACCCCGGAACAAATATCTGTAGATCATGCAAACATTTGTTCCACAGCGGGAAACGAACCCTAATCTAAACAATAATTCCCTTATTAAAACTTACTCCTATTCTTACGCCTTACAAACCTAAGCGTATTCAATTGTATTTTTATCGAAATTATTCTTCGTAATAACGGGTAACGCATTTGGGTATTATTTTCTAAAGATTTTACTAGAACCTGCTTATAAAAATAATTGCGCTTATTGTAGTTTTTGTTAATTTTCATCAAATATAATCCGCCTAACAAAAAATGCGATTCGTCAATTTTTCCATTGATACCCGATACGTTTTTTGCGCCGGCACGCGTGGGTTGTTTAGTTTAGATGAATGTTCGGGCTCCGCCAGAGGCGGCACCAATTACTCGGTATTACTTGCAAACGAACTATTCTGTAATCTGGCTGGTGTACTACCCGCTCCTCGGCACGAGACAGAGCGCCGACCTCTCGTCAGGCCACTGCTGAGATTATAAGCACTACTAAAAAGGTATGTGTAGGTGGATACGGTGGACTAACTAGACGTAGATATGCACAATGAGGCGTGGCGCGATCAAAGTGCGATGGACGCAGCTATCAATCTCACGTGAATAGGCAACGACGAACTGAAAAGTTACGAAGATGTAAGGTAATAATAAAAAGCGGCCAAGAGCAAGTCGGACTCACCCATGAAGGGTTCCGTAGCAGGAAGTAACATAATATAAAAGTTCTTGTAGTTCGTTGTAATTTTTTTTATATTTGAGTTGATTGAATGAAATGTAAATTGCGGTTTACGATTTATGACGTATTAAAATAAAACTACTTACTAGATCGCGTTCAAACCACTTTTCGATGGAAGTTTGCATGGTAATAAACATCATATATTTTTTTTAGTCTTATTATTCTTATTTTAGAAGTGACAGGCGGAGAGGGGGGGGGGGGGGGGGGACATATTTTACCACTTTGGAAGTGTCTCTCTTGCAAACTATTCGGTTTAGAAAAAAAAGATATTAAAAACCTCAATATCATTTTTGAAGACCTATCCATATATGTATGGGGTATATATGGATAGGTCTTCAAAAAAGATATTAAAAACCTCAATATCATTTTTGAAGACCTATCCATATATGGGGTATATATGGATAGGTCTTCAAAAATGATATTGAGGTTTTTAATATCTTTTTTTTCTAAACCGAATAGTTTGCAAGAGAGACACTTCCAAAGTGGTAAAATATGTCCCCCCCCCCCCCCCACCCCTCCCCGCCTGTCACTTCTAAAATAAGAATGATAAGACTAAAAAAAATATATGATGTTTATTACCATGTTGCTTACCATGCAAACTTCCATCGAAAAGTGGTTTGAACCCCACACGTATGGGTTTGATGAAAAAAAATTTTAGAGTTTCAGTTCTAAGTATGGGGAAACCCCAAAATTTGTTGTTTTTTTTCTATTTTTGTGTGAAAATCTTAATGCGGTTCACAGAATACATCTACTTACCAAGCTTCAACAATATAGTTCTTATAGTTTCGGGAAAAAGTGGCTGTGACATACGGACGGACAGACATGACGAATCCATAAGGGTTCCGTTTTTTGCCATTTGGCTACGGAACCCTAAAAACCCAAGTTGATAAAGATTCTTGTGACCCTACAAGAAGGCAGGCTCCGCATATTTATAAAACAAACCATCCATCATGAAAGTTATTTCAACTAATAATCATTTTGCTGATTGGATTGTGGAACAAATGAGCTAGGAATTGCCTGCGCCATAGGGCGCCATAGGCTTGCATAAGATAATTTCGACATATCTCCATAATTATGTTTAGTCCTTATCGCGAGACCTCCCACGGTTATAATAAGCACTTAATCTAATAGAATTAATTATTGATCACGATCTGATGCCGGATCCAGTCTGGTAATTTTCACGTCTTATTGCCTCTATATTGGGCCTGCAATAATCATCTTGGTCAAGGCAGTTCGAAACGATTACAGTTTACGCATTTTTTATCGCATTTTTTACAAGTTTTTACCGCATTAATAGCGGAACATACACGAAACGTTAAATCATATACCTACGACTAGCAGGTATCTATATCTTCTACAAAAATAGGTATAATGCGATAAATTTCAGTTACATCATCCTGAATGGTACATAATCAGAGTGCAAACTAAAGAGTTAATTTGTGATGTGACAAGAGCAAGACTTAGCGAGTTTCCTGCGAAAGAATAATATGATGCGTAACTATTTACATAATGACTAAACTAATAGTACGTTTCATTGAGCTTGTTGTCCTCGCTTTATTATTCCACCAGATACTTTATTCTACTTGCTTAGAACTATAGGTTTTCTAACTATAACCTAGATTCTCATAGATAGATAGATAATTATTTATTGTTACACCAAATTAAAACAACTTAACCTAGAAAACTTAAAGACTAATACATGGTGGTACAATAGGCGGCCTTATCGCTCAAAGCGATCTCTTCCAGGCAACCTTTGGATGGACTGGATTGAAAAGACGCCTCCTCATAGGAGGCGGTGTTACAATAAATACCTATTTATGTAGGATAAAAATAAATACCTAAACCTAAAATATACCTCCTAATACTTACATAAATAAATATAGAATATATACATATACTTTTACAATAAATATCGAAAGTTTACTCTAAAGAAGCCGCTAAGTATAGTTTGGAGACCTCATTTTTAAAAATAGCTAAAGATTTAGCAAGTCTGATGGAAACGGGCAAATCATTCCATAATCATCATCTCATAGATGTATATATCTCATAGATGTAGATATTGTATAACACAAGCCGATATTTAATTTTATGATTTCAGCGGATTAAATCAATATAGTCGTACGATCTCACGGGAGACAGCTGTACGTCACTGCTCACGTCACACGACCAACAGATGCGCACCTTTCTGCACCCAGATAAGATTCGCTGGGTCAATATCTGTTATCAACTACGAGATAACAGAATCAAGATCGTTATACTTTACACTTTCCTGTGATACGAGTACATTTTGGTTATAAGGGTACTTTTACGATAGCTTATCAAATGTTCACTTGGTAATTGCCAACAATAATGAAGTTTTGAGTTAAGTGCCACCTATTTTAAGTAATATTGGTCGTTACGGATTTAGACTCACGGGAGTTCGACGACCGTGTAGGTACTGGAAGGTTTGTTCCATAAATCCTGGCTCAGATTGCCAGTTTATGGACTTTACGGTTATTGGTTTCATTGAGTTTATAGTTAATTTTGACGCTTTCTGTTTGCTCAATCCACGCTATCCAACGACCTATTTCGCGGATCCAAGCGTCTGCAAATAGGTGTTTTACTGTTACAACATTCGGTTTATACGAGTAGTAAGCTACTGTAAATCGAATGGAGACGTAGTAGGTTCAGGGCGGCATATTTTGTCTGTGGAACTATACGTGAGGGAACTTGTCTTTCGAATGCAGAAATACAACACCGAGTAATTTTATAGTTTAAGGTGTTACCTTACAGTGTTTAATATAACAGGCTGATCGTGCGGTAGCTGTACGACCCAATTTTAAAAGTTTTAAATATTTTTAATGAAGACGTAAAAAACTGAACAACCGGTGTGGTCTGTCCATAGATGAAATAATTATAGTGATACAAGTTGTTTATTGCCCTTGCGTAACTAAATGTAGAGTAGGCTCTTATTGAGGTAATAATTAGCTACGCGGCAATAATGTTATGTACTTCGATTTAAAATGATTAACTGGATATGAAACGAACGCCTTTAAAGGAAACGAGCTTTGAGGTACTAATTAGACACCTGTCGTATACTAAATACTTACTTTGTAACGTATTTTACTGGGTGTAAATATTACCAGAAGATTTACGCTAAATTGTTCTTGGTCAAAAAAAAATCACGTATTAAAAATTGTCTAAATTTTTATTCCGTGGAGTAAAATAATAAATATTTGACTATGATTGTTGCGTGAGCTGCGATTTGATTTGGAAAATTCAAAAATGTTGTGGTAGCATTAACGTAATTCGTTTCACAAAAACTTTAATTGAATTGTGTCAAAATTTACAAAATCCTAAAGCTGCCTCGGTCAAGGCATTCTGAATTTGACGGTTGCCAGCTATTATTTTGAGTTTGGCGTTCAATTTATCTGATTTGTTACCGGCTTCGCTAATCATTTTGAAATTAAAGACCCTTGTCACGTCACTTTAAATTATTAAAAGGACTTATCAAAAGCCGATTTTTGCCGTTTGATGTGACGAATAATACCCAAAGATACATTATTAACACAACTGATTACTTTATGCAATTTTAGACGTCTTCCAAGAAATAACGTCTTTCTTATTTGTTGTAAAAAGGTCAGTTATTTTTTTATCGAAACACGTTGTTAGGTACAGGGCTATTCTACACTTGAGAGCAATAAAATCGCACATCCGCACATTTTTACTTAAAAGTTAAATTTTTTTTTATTTGGAGCTTACAGCAAATTAAAATCAAATTAAATTAAAGTGCATAATCTAGGCATTCGCAGAACTGATAAAGGGTTGACATTTACCTTTAAAAACAACTCATTAGCAACAAAACAATAGACCCCCTTATGTCGCTCGATCCAGGTAAGGCCGGCGGCGGGATTTATCGCAGGTATAAAAGAGTGCATATTGAGGGAATGGTCATCATTTGCATACCAACGTACAGTGTGAAAGGTTCTCTATTGATATTGGCTTCAAACGGAACACGAAAATGGATACTACACCAGAAGTAGCCGCTCAAGTGGTTGCCCTTGTTGAATCGGGGCTTAAGCAAAGTCAAGTGGCTCGACAATTGAGTTTGAGCCGATTTACCGTTCGGCGTGTATACCAGAGGTATCAAGAGACTGGTGGCTACCAACGGCGACAAGGATCGGGCCGTCCCCGTGCTACAACAGAGCGTGATAACCGCTTTCTTATAACGACATCTTTAAGAAATCGTCGTTTGAACGCAGTTCAACTGGGCCAACGACTTCAAGAAGTTCGTGAAGTAGAAGTTAGCCGGTGGACAGTCAGAAGACGATTGAGAGAAGGTGGCCTGACTGCACACAGGCCAGCAAACGGGCCGAAATTGACCCCAGCCCACCGAGAAGCCCGCCTTCAGTTCGCTCGAGACCATTTGAATTGGACCGAAGAGCAGTGGAGTGCAGTCCTGTTCTCTGATGAGTGCAGGATGTGCTTGCATGGCAACGACGGACGGGGGAAGGTGTATAGAAGATCGGGAGAGCGATTTGCCCAATGCTGCATAACAGAACGTGTCGCCTATGGCGGTGGATCAATCATGTTTTGGGGAGGCATGTCTATGGAAGCAAAAACCGAGCTTGCCTTCATCACCGGACCGAATACTGGTCGCCAATCAAGAGGATTGACTTCCATACGATACATTGAGGAAGTACTCGAGAGCCACGTCGTACCTTATGCTGGGTTTATCGGCGAAAACTTTCTGTTTATGCAAGATAATGCAAGACCGCATACTGCTGGCATAGTGATCGAGTACCTTCAAGAGGTGGATGTGACCGTTATGGAGTGGCCAGCTCGAAGCCCAGACCTCAATCCCATCGAACATCTATGGGACGAGCTGAAAAGAAGAGTTCGAGGCCGAGATGCTCCTCCATCGACTCTACAGGAGCTGCAACAGGCGATCGCAGAGGAATGGGAGGCTATTCCTCAAGACTTTATCAAAAGTCTAGTAACATCAATGAAAACACGGATGGAGTCAGTGATTCAGGCTAGGGGAGGGAACACTCGGTATTAATAACAAACTTTTAATTAATTTTATCTTTTAATTTCATAACTTTGACACCAATACTTGAATAAAGAATTTTTTACTAAACATGCATTTTTGTTATTGATCCACAAAAGCATTTTTATGTAATGATTGAAAGACAAATCAGATACCACTGGATAGGTATTAAAATAGACTATGAATCTGCATTACAGAAACATAATATTTTTTGTTTTTTTTTTAGTTATGTCAAAAAATCATGAATGTGTGATTTTTTTGCTCTCAAGTTTAGTTTCTACCACTCTATAGTATAATTGGTAATTTATTTTATCACTGTGATTAAATCTAAGATCCAAAATTAAAAATATTTTGACAAGCGGGAGGATTTTTATAATAAAAATTTATAAATTGTCAGGACTTACCAGTGTGTATTAGGTTTCTAATCCTACCCTGGACTTCTTCGGCGCCTTCTATCTCCATAGGCGAGTTCAAGTTTATCGTCACGTGTTTAGCCCCGCACCACGCCACCAAAGTTTGGAATAATAAAAATTTTAACAAAAAACACCGCACATCCATTTTAAACACCCCCATGTCACTCAAAAACATTTTAAAGTCCTCACTATCTTTTTAGTAAACGCCTCTGATCGAGAACACTACTCGAAACTTTAACTGAACCATTCGATGTAATGTTTAAAACGACGCCTTGTGCTTGTAGTTGGATATCGATGACGAATACATTATTCGTCGCAGGATCTGCTGGACTGTCATTGTGAACGACCTGCAAAGAAAAAAAGTGCGGTTAAAAAAGCGGTATGAATATCTGATCGTTACTTAATCATGTTATATGAGAAGTTTTTTTTGTACGCGGTTAAAATACCATTAGGCAACTGTCACATCAACTCATATCATTTTATATCGATTAGTTTCGTATTTTTTGTAAAAAGCGAAGTGTGCCTCTCAAGGCCGAAGAACGTCGACATGAATATTCCAAATGAAATTAGATGGAAGCGAAACAGACGGTGGGTGTTAGTACGAAATAATTTAATTAGGTATTTACTTATTATAAAATAATTAACGAAGAATTTTGGAATAAGTAAGTTTTTCTATATATTAAGAATATATGTTTGTTATTTTTTTAATTAAATATATACTAAATTCTAAACACAAGTGTGAGAATACGAGGAGCACAATCAACACGTCAGTTGTGTCAGCCCACTATCTCTATCTGAGAACGGAGCCACGTTACATAATTGTTCATTAAAGTATTATCTCGCCTTTACCTACTACTTACCTACTATATAATGCTAAAATTACCCACCTATGGAAACTACTGCAAGTTTTGAAAAACCCATTATTTATCAGTTTGTATAGATATAACAGATATAGAACATCTTCTTGATTGCCACAGTGTTTACTTCTTTTTTTTATTAAACCTGTACCTAATATACAGGGAAGGTGTTATTAGAACGATCAAGAGTAATTATTTTATTTACCTTCTGTCATTCTGTATAATATGTGACAATATATATTTGGTGAGCCAAACTATACTCGCTTGTTATATGTATATGTATTTATATATATAACAAAAAAATTGGCAAGCTAGATTACATAAGATAACTCTTTATTGCACACCATAAACAATACAAAAAAAAAGAACAACGTAAATCTATGGAAACATTTGGCGGTCTTATCCACCAGACAACCTTTGGATGGAGTGGACTGTGTGGACATTACCTGGGGTGTAATAATGTACTACATTACATAGAATAGAATAGAATAATGCTTTATTGTACACCAGGAATACTTAAAAAAACTAATTTATGTTACATATAATACAATGGACGGCCTTGTCGCTGAAAGCGATTTTTTCCAGGCAACCTTTGGATGGAAAGTAAAGAGCGAAGCAGTGACTACACAGTAACAGTAGGTACATACTAATACTAATGATATAATAATAAAAAAAATAAAAATTACATAAATAAATGCACCTAAATAATAACTACTCAAAACAATTTACAAATGTAAAATGCTTGCACATACTTATAGGTACTTGTGCTAGCTACTACTAAATGATGTTATAATATCAATACCCACTTTTCAATATTTCCATTACGTATGTAACCCATAAGAAAGGTATTAATAAAGATACAACATTAAACGAATTTACATTATTAAGTTGACGTATACAGGAATAAGAAGACATATACAGTGTTTTTTGAACTGTAACAGTACGGCAGCACCCATAACCAGAAGAGATACAGGTGCAGTTTTTTAAAATATCAGCTCGTTTTCGAAGAAAAACATTTGGGCATTAATTTTTTTTTAGTCAAGTGTGAGTAGCGCCTTAAATTGAATCAAGTTGGTAAAATTTTTTTTGATGCCAATCAATGCAGTCCTTTGTAAGGATCATTTTATTGTATCGGATGAAAAAAATCTGAATAGCAGAAGTTAGTCAAATTTGATAAAAAGTATTCTCATACAACAGGATAAACAAAATTCCTTCTACAAACATTTTATTAGATTCTAATTGCACATTAAAGAAATATTAAATAATATCCGACAGGTGCAAGAACCATGTTCGAAATTCAAAATTGTTCTGAAATACGAAATGTTTTTGAATTGCTCATGAGAGCATGGAGTTCCTAAAATTCTTAATCGCTACAGTAGTAATATTTCTTTAATGTGCAATTAGAATCTAATAAAATATTTGTAGAAGGAATTTTGTTTGTCCTGTTCTATAAGAATCATATTGACTCAAATTTGACTAACTTCCGCTGTTCAGATTTTTTCATCCCATACAATAAAATAATCCTTACAAAAGACTGCATCGATCGGCATCAAAAAAAATTTTACCAATAGTATTTTTCAAACTTTCGCGATCACTGTACATAATTATTGATTAAAACGGGTATTTATCGCGTACATATGTACCTTTTTTATTTGTTATCCCGATGTTTCGGCTGTGTTGCAACAGTCATGGTCTCGGGGCGACTCTCTTCTCTCACTCTTTGAGTCAGCCCGAGACCATGACTGTTGCATTGCAATACAGCCGAAACGTCAGGATAACAAAATAAAAAAGGTACATACGCGATAAATACCCGTTTTAATCAAATTTTACCAAATTGATTCATTTTAAGGCGCTACTCACACTTGACCAAAAATATTTTAATGCCAAAATGTTTTTTTTCGAAAACGAGCTGATGTTTTAACAGAAACTGCACCTGTATCTCCTCTGGTTATGGGTGCTGCCGTACTGTTACAGTTAAAAAAAACACTGTATATGTACCAGTAATATATGACGACTGATTGACACCAAAAAAGTGGTCATATTAAAGCTCGGATAGTCTGTGCCATAAATGGCCACGCTTTCTTTATTGGAATCGCGACAAAACACGAATGATTGACAGCAACTGACATTATTTGCAATTTTAAACGATAACACAAACATTCTTCCCTAAAAATGCACATACGTTATTGCAGCCTTGTTTTAAGTAGGAAAGTTGGTGAAGAAACGAGTGCCGGATTCCCAGGTGTTGGAATTTGTGAGGAAATTGTGTAACTGTTTTTTTTTTATTATTATTATCAGCCCACTGTGTCCCACTGCTGGGCAAAGGCCTCCCCCCATTCTTTCCAGACACTTCTTTCAAACGCTAAGGTCCAATCCGCTCGGAAATTAGTGAGTTCAACCCTCCATCTCTTCTTTGGTCTGCCACGACGTCTTCGGGCTATGTCGGGGTTTCGCTCGGTGGTGAGCTTAGCCCACTGATCACCCGACATACGGCATAAATGACCAGCCCAGTCACACTTGAGTTTGGCCGCTTTCTTAGCTACGAGTACATCTACGATTTGTGTTCGAGAGCGCAGCTCGGTGTTGCGTATGCGGTCAATACGCTTAAATCCGAGAATGCTGCGCTCCATCGCAAACTGTTTAAATCTTCTTAAAAATATAGCTATATTGCTATATTACGTACTTGCTATATTAAGCACGTGTCTATTGTTATGATAACGCAAGCGGTGTTGTAAATTATTCGCATCTGTAGCATTTGCTAAATTACCAGTTTCTCGAAAGTGAATGTAGAGTCACTGATAAAAATTGTAACAAAGTACACAACAAAAATGACCCTTTCCACGATTGGAATGTGTTCTAGGAATGAAGAGTCGGAAGGGCCCACGCGTCGCGATAAGCCGGCGCCAGCGGCTTCTAAGCATTTTATTTGTTTTTGTTCCTTACGTCGGGAGTGACGGCTGGTGGCGCCTCACCGTTTTTATAGGTATCACCAGTGTTTCCATACTCAAAAATCGTACTCGTAAATATCTACAAATGCGAAGTTTTCGTGCATTTTGGCGCTGACCTTGGAATATCCGACAATTCTTTGCGTCTGAAATTATTATGTTTAAATTAAAGGACAATTTAACAAAAAAATCCAAGTCATTTGGAATAGCATAGCAACGTAGGTTTTTATGTGTTTGTATAACTAGTACAAAATCATACATATCAACTTCCAGGGTAATTGTGTGTTCGTATTATTGAGACACTTTGTTTTTCATATTTTTTATATCAATAACGCCTCAACACAGAAACTGGTTTTAATGTAATAAACATTTGTTTATCCACTGTTATATTAAAAAAACAAAATAATATAAATTAATTAGTTATTATTATTATATTGTATTATTAATTAGTGTTTGTAATTATGTAATAGTACAGTTCGGATTTCAATTAGTAAATAAAAATCCTTTATTATTTATTATTACGGCATAATACACAAAATATTATGCCGTGGGGTGCCGGTAGTAGAATGTTACCCCTCCTCTCATGCCCGCGGATGCAGTAAGAGCCTGCTAAGGGTAACCTCCGGAAGATGGGCAGCAGCGTCTTTCCGTGTATCAACATCCCGTACTGCGCTCGCCAACCCGCCTGCCAAGCGTGGTGAGTATGGCAACTACCCATCATGGTGATCCATTGAGGCCTGTGTTCAGTAGTGGACGTTCTACGGCTGAACTGATGATGATGAATGATGAGATACACAAAACAAGCAATGCACAATAACTAAACCACTAAATAAAAATAAGTGGTACCTATATCACACACCTAGATAAAAACTAAGACAAGTCAAAAAACATCATATAAGTAAGACCTTATGTTACCTTAGAGTAAGTATATTGATCTGGAAGCTGAATGTTTGCTCACCAAGAATTATTTTGAGTTTCTATTATTTCAATTCAATTCAATTAATTTCAGACTAGCACTAACATACAAGTCCATATTACATACAATACAAAAATATATACAATAAACGATGAAATAACCAAATAACACATAAACATAAAATAGGTACCTACACATAAAATAACAGACAGAAAAAATATTCGACTCCTGAGACAATAGACTTATTGTTATTCTTATTAATTAGACTTCCTTCCGACTTCCACCAAAATTGCACTTGCACAATCATTGTTGCATCCCATTCTCGACTATGCTGACGTCAGCTATCTTGATTTAACTGAAGATCAACTCAACAAGCTTGAGCGTCTCCAGAATTTCTCTATTAGATTCATATTTGGCTTACGTAAATACGATCACATTTCTGAGTATCGCCACAGGCTCAAGTGGTTACCCATCCGCCTTCGTCGGAATGCTCACATCCTGTCCCTCCTTTACAGCATCCTTTTCATTTCTTCTACTCCGCCCTACCTCAAAGAACGCTTTGAGTTTCTTCATGTTTCCAACTCCCGGTCCTTACGCTACACTGAAAACCTTAAATTGAAAACTCCTCCCCATACCTCAGTATTTAAAGAAAGAAAGAAAGAAAAATATTTATTTGTGACGGTACAAAACATACACAGCACACAAGTAAGATACACGCAATATAACAATATAATACACACAAAAACATCAATACCCAACAAATGTGTGTCTCACAATTACCTATATATAAATGACCGACGTCACAAAAAGGCGTCCAACTCAGCATTTGTTGTGCTTTTGGCACAACGCTGATCTTCCGTTGGAACCATTTAAAAGTAGGATGTCACCGATGACTTACCGCACAGTACCACAATTACAAAAAATAAATAAATAAAATGTATAAAAAAGTGGCTAAGGATATTAAGTTATAAAAAGTAACAGAACAAAAATTTAGACGATTGGGGAGAACTATAGTCTAACTTTTTATTAGCTGCAGTAAAATGACGTTTTGTGGGTTGCCGGTTTTTGAAGAAAAATAAATAGGGATGTAGCTAAATGAGTGAATCATAAATGAATAATCAGTTTGTTTTTTTTTTTTTGAGATTTAATATTAAGTTGTAATGTATTTTTTTAACCTATTATTATTACTATACTAGAGGATTGATCTTTTTTAGTGGAAGTATAGGGAGGTACATTCAAAATGAAACAAAAACGTCATAATAATGTTATTTAATTAATTTTTGTGAACTGAATCACATCCCTATTAAGATTAGGCTGGCAACATTATTTTACGGAATGACATTTAGAAACGTCATTTTACTGCAGCTAATAAAAAGTTAGACTATAGGCGAAAATGTGCATTAATCAGTCCCACTGCTAAGCAAAGACCAATCTGCTAAGTAATCAGGCTGTCAGAAGAGAGGAAGAATATTATAAAGGAGTGGTTAAAATGGGAAAACTACAATATGGAAATATCGTTTCTATGGAGTTCGTGAGACCTTTGGAAATCAAATAGGAACAATGTCAGTTTAGCTCTGAAACCATGGACGCTACGTAACTTCCGAATCGGCGGATTTTATACTAACTCCTTCACTATTCAGGCTACCAGACTCTGGAATGCACTACCTGTTTCAATTCGTAACACCAAATCCCTTCCTGTTTTTAAAAACATGGTTAATAAACATTATCTGTCGTCCATCGCTCACTCAGACTTCTGAACTTTAAATTTTGTATATATTTTTTTATTTTTTCTAATTACCTATGTATTTAGAAGTAGGTTATTTAATATTATAAAATTATTTATATTTATTTATATGTATATTTTATTTTAATCATTTATGTACTTATTCTGTTAGTTATTATTTGATTAACGCCGCCGTCCTCATTTGTTCACACAGATCCTGTCCATCCAAAGGTTGCCTGGAAGAGATCGCTTTTAGCGATAAGGCCGCCCATTGTACCTATGATTGAATTTTGTATTCTCTTTTGTTTGTTTTATTTTTAATTGTGTGCAATAAAGAAATTATCTATCTATCTATCTATAGACGTGCACAGTGTGCGCGCTCGTCCAGTGTTCCATGAAGGAACAGTCGAAATCCAGCCTCCCTGCAATGAGTTGCAGGTAGCTGCAATGTTCCAATAATGTTCCTTGTGCCTAGTATAACTTTTTTTAATTCAAAGATTGAATGGTTGTGATTAAAGAAGCGAATTGAAATAAATATCAATAACTTTTATTTTCTTTCCACTATCAAATAACATAATTTAAAGTAATACTTCTGTGAAGAAAATTATAAGAATCTAGTGTTGCAGAAGATTTGCCAACCATTTAAAAATAATAAATATAAGGCCAACTCCAAAATAATCATACAAAACTATTTCAACTCAAAATATTTTTCATTTTATGTAACAAATATCAGTTCAAAAATTTAACAACTTAAAAACCATTAATTGTAGTTACAAGGTTTACTTTATAGTTCTAATCTTTTAGTATTTTTAATTTATGCTAAGTTCATTATACAATAATGGAATACGTCGATGACTACCTGTACCTAGGCCAGTTGGTATCGTTCCAAGGACGACAAGATCTCGAAATTGCAAGACGAACCGAGAACGCTTGGAAGGGATATTGGTCAATGAAACAGCTAATGAAAGGTACACTTCCTTTATCTCTGAAACGGAAGCTCATGGACGTGTGTATTCTCCCAATCCTCGCCTACGGCGTACAGACCTGGTCTTTGACTGATCTGCAAAAGTCCAGACTCGGGGTTTGTCAGCGAGCCATAGAGCGCAGAATTCTGGGAGTCAGACTGTTAGATCGCGTACGTAACAGTATACTACGCTCTAAAACGCAAATCGCGGATGTCGGGCAACAAGCGTGTAAACTGAAGTGGGATTGGGCGGGCCACGTCTGCCGCATGTCGGATACGTTATGGGCTAAAGACACCTCAGAGTGGACGCCTCTAAACGGGAAACGACCTCGTGGCAGACCGCGGCGAAGATGGAGGGACGAAATTGATGCCCATTTACAGGATTGGTCCACAATAGCCCAAAGTAGAAAAGACTGGAGAGAAGGAAGGGAGGCCTTGGCCCTGCAGTGGGACACTACAGGCTCTTAATTTTTTTTTTCATTTTAAAAAAATGTTTTGCGTTCCATAACTTTAGCGATAAAAATTGAAGATAAACGTTGTTTTAGTCTCCAATTAAAACTGGTATTGGTATTTTGACTTGACTTAGTTTTGATCTAGGTGTGCGGTATAATATGGCAGGTTAGTTAAATGACGGTAAAATATAAGTTTTATGTAGAAACACTGACGTTTTATGGTTTGGTTTTACTGCACGGAAACAAGGAGTGCTCTCCTTTTATCTCGTCTCGTTAACAAGTTCCACTAATTAACGCGCTGATGTCTCTAAGGTTTTTTCTTTTCGTTTTTGTGAGACTACAGCAAACAATGTGTCATAGATATTTTATTTTATTTTTCTTTATTAAGGACAACAAACAATTATACAATTAGGTTACTTAATGCTAATCTTATAATATAAAAAAGAATCACAAAATGTGTTGGTAAGCGCATAACTCAGCAACGCCTGGACCAATTTGGCCAATTCTTTTTTTTGTTGTATTTCTTATTTTCAGGAGAAGGTTCTTATGAAAGAAAAAATAAAGAAAATTGTGTGCAAAATTAGAAAATTTAAGAATACTTACCCACCATATAAAATTATTTATAATCTAACCTAAGCGCTTTTATAATGTAACCTTATGACGTTTGACATAGAATTGACAGAATGCGTGCTGCAAATATCGTCCAAGAGTATTTAAAAAAAATGAATATCGATTGAAACAGATGCTTCGGTAGGAGTTATCCCGAGATATATTGTCTATATATATAAAAATTAATTGCTGTTCGTTAGTCTCGCTAAAAATCGAGAACGGGTGGAGCGATTTGGCTAATTTTGGTATTGAATTATTTGTGGAAGTCATTCATTTTCTCATACATAATGATGACCGGGGACAACAATTGACAATTCTACCAGGGTGACTTATATTGACAGCCCGCGTTATACCTATGCATGTCAAGCCGATACGAAGTTCGGCGGGACCACTAGTACTAAATAAGGTTCTTTATGTATAATCAGCCCCGGTGTCCACAGATTGGGTTGACAAATTATAAGGGCATAAAGTGCATGCTTATGAAAGAAGACAAACAATATCTACAATATATGTCATAGTTTATCTAAATAGGTACTACGATTTCTTGTCTCTATCAATATAGGTAGTACAGAGTCAACTTTTTAAAGGTTAAGTTTATCTAGATTTGAATTCGGTAATTTTAGATGTATAATTTATATTTAAACTAGCTGTTGCCCGCGACTTCGTACGCGTTACGCTACTAAATGTGTAGGTAACTTATAAATAAAGCTAAACTCCCTGTTGCAACTTGACTTGACACCCAATTTTTATCCTATGGGACCTGATTTATGGGTTAAAAGGAAGCCTATGTGGTAATCCAGGTTATAAATATTGCATACGCTGCAGATATTGCAAAAAAGGTATCCTATGCAGAGAAGCTGAAGAGAAAAATTGGAAACAAATCACGTTTGTTGTATGGGAGCCCCCCTTAAATATTAATTTTATTTTAATTTATTTTTAAAGTGAATAATATAAATCAATATTCTGTCAATATTTCAAGCGCCTACCTTTTGTCGTTATCAATAACTAGCAAAAACGAGCAAAAAATCACGTTTGTTGTATGGGAGCCCCCTTAAATATTTGTTTTATTTTAATGTAATTATTTAGTTTTAAAGCGAATATATAACTTAATATTCTGTGAATATTTCAAGCGTCTGCCTGTTGCCGTTATCAATATCGAGCAAAAATGAGCAAAAAAATCACGTTTGTTATATAGGAGCCCACCTTCAATATTTATTTTATTCTGTTTTTAGTATGTGGTATTATAGAGGCAACAGAAGTACATCATCTGTGAAAATTTCAACTGTCTAACTATCACGGTTCATGAGATACAGCCTGGTGACAGACGGACAGACAGACAGCGGAGTCTTAGTAATAGGGTCCCGTTTTACCCTTTGGGTATGCCCCTTAGCCTGTTGTACAGCAATGGTCCTAGGAACATTAGAAATCTGGATGCAAAAGCATGCTTAACTGGGGTGTTGTTAGTGGGGACGATATCCTTTCGTCTTTTGTTAGTACTTTCAGTGCTATAGGGAGGTGCTCTGTGTTGTCTTAACTATGTTTAGTATAAACAGCTGCCTAACTGTTAGAACTTTACACGACTTATATAATAAGTTGGTTGGATAGAGAAAGGGACGAAAAGTGGATATCTTAAGGATTGCTCTTTGTGCCCTTTCTGCGGCTAATATAAAGGTTTTACACGCTCCTCCCCAAGAGGTTATACAGTAGGTTATAATTGACTGACATAAGCTTTGAATAGTGATGGCATAATCAGGTCTAATCAGGAAAGGTCTTTACCAGTACATTTCAACCTCGTTTTATTTTTTATTTAATCTTTGTAGTTTTTAAGTTATTAGACATATAAGAAGTAAACTTTAACATGGTAAGTATACCAGTACCTAACCCTGCAGTGTTGAATCGTTAAAAGTCTAAAATCCAGAATAACTGTAATTTCTACACCAAAAAAGTAATCCCATTTACATGTAACTCCTGTTACAATTATAAGTAACTCCTGTTACTTATAATTTGAATGAAACTGTAGGTCTAGTTACTTTTTCGGGCATTTCGTCAATACTTTAGACCCACCGTAAAGTTAACACGACCCTATTTTAATAGTCAGAGAATATAAAAAAATATGTATTTTAGTTTTTACGGGAGACTCCCGAGACTCAGTTCGGGGCGAGCTACTAGTTCTAGGTTATATATGAGAATATTCGATTTTTCATCCCAACCCCAATCAAAGATTCAGTAATTGCGGCCCATAGAAATGTCAATAATGGTCCGTTCACACAGACCGGCTCGAAGAGGAGAGCAGATTCTTATCACGTTGAAAACAGAGTTTTTAGTATTTGTAGTAAGGTTTATTTTTGCATGTGCACTGCTTTTGTCATTAAGAATGCTTGAACGCGCTTGGTGTGAAATAATAAGAGGAGCTGACCGACTCCGGTGGCGTACTTTTTCGCTCAGCCGTTTGGAGCGCTCAGATCACTTCCAGCCGGTCTATGTGAAATAGTTGGCGGCTCCGCTCCGACCAACTCCAAGCGTATACGATCCGGTCTGTGTGAAAAGAAAAATGCGCGCCGATGCTCTCCGAGCCGGTCTGTGTGAACGGACCCTTACAAGAGAATCGGCACGTAAGTGTCAATTCCGAGTTCGAATGACGCGTGCGCGTGCCCGACACCTGTGTGTCTGTGATAATAATACATCGAAATGTATTATTATCACAGTCATTGACAAAAGAAGCTTAAAACGGGGAAGTTTGAAGGGTGACGGCTTTTAGGTTATTTTTAACAACTGTATCTCTACTACTGAAATGTAAAATATGCACAAAAAAACATATTTTATTAAAATTGAACATATAATCTACCGCTTTGTGAAGATAGAAACATGATTAATAATACTTTTCTCGATAAAAAAAATCATAAAGTTGACACTAAATTGATATTTAAACGGTTGATACTAAAAGGTTTCTTCTTAAAACATGTCAAATTTATACCAAAAGGTAGAGCTTATTATTAACTAAGGAACTGTGAAAAAACGATATGTAATTCAGTTATTATTAATCTCTGTGAAAGAAAACTATCAAAATCTACTCGTTCAGGCGCTCGCGCCAGGCGGCGGCCAGTGCCCGTCGAGACGTCTTCGAGGTCGGACGCACGCCGTTTGTCTCCCAAAAATTCCCCTGCTTTTCAAATTAGTGCAGTGCAGATAAGTTTAGATTGGCGTGGCCTGAGGTAGCGTAAAATATCTAAAGTTCCGAAACAAGCCCGCCTTAACAATTTGTAATGTCAAATCGATATTACTCAGAGAATAATCATAGTTTTTGATACAATATAGATTATGAATCTGTATGTATAAATCGAGCTTACATTTTTAACATTAAAAGTGAAACTTAACAACTTATTCGAGTTTAAAGTTATGAATTCGTAATCAACGTGTAACTGACTGTACTATTTTTACTGACATCTGTGCAAATAGAACGTTGCGTCTTTGCGATTCTATAGAGCATGAAAAGTCAAGGTTGCCTTTATGAAATAAATAATAATTTAATATTAATTAAACAGGTAAGTATTAAATAAATTAGGTAAATGTCATTTATTCCGTCTCATTGGTATACTCGTAAGCCAAGTTCAAGCTAACAGAACTGGCGAGCAGCACCGTGTGTTTCTTATTCGGCTATAATATAATTCGTATATGAAAACTAGCCATGTCAGACTTTAGGCTTCAATATATTATCCTAAGTTATAAGAAGAAATTATATTTTAAGTTGTTATAAAATATGTTATGTTGTTATAAATAAATTTCAATAATTTCTTTTAAAATTAATTAATAAAAAATAAATAATTTAATTTTAATTTCAGCTTAAAAGCTGAGATTAAAGCAGCTTTACCTAAATTCCTAGCTTTCTTCATTCGAGCCATTCGTCATTTGAGTTATGTATCTATTTATTTATTTATTTTAATTTTATTATCCTCGTTTTATTAGATTTGTAAGAATATTGATTTAGGTTATTAGTTTGTTATACATACATATATTAGTCTCTATCTTTAGGTATTTATTTATTGTATTATATGTATTACGATTATAAGCATTTCTTTCATTTGTAAATATACTCTGTGCACCGCTGTCTATTACTGCTTCGCTCTTTCCATCCAAAGGTTGTCTGGAAGAAATCGCTTTCAGCTATAAGGCCGCCCATTGTACTATATTTAACATAAACTAGTTTTTTTAAGTATCTACTGCGAATGGGTGAAGATCGAAGCGTAAAGAGAGCATACTTGGGCCGACCGACTGGCCGCCGACCGGTTGGTCGTCCCAAATATCGATGGAACGACATGATGAGGCTGACCTGCGCGACCTGGGAGCCGACAACTGGCAAAAGATGGCAATGGACAGAGGAAAGTGGAGAGTTCTCATATCGGAGGCCAAGACTCACTTTGGGTCCCTGCGCCAATGGAGTAAGTAAGTAAGTATTCCTGGTGTAAAATAAAGAATTATTCTATTCTATTCTTTCAGGACTGACCATTGAACTTGGCACCCAATTAGATCTCACTTCTTTTGTCGTTCAAGTCAACAACCAAGGTATATATTTTAGGCATATATTGAACTTGGCTCTCATTTCACATTTATGTTTTTGATGGGATATTATATACATAAAGGTCATGCAAGTTTTGTGTCTATGATTTAAAATGCATTCGTTGTTGTATTGTGCTAATTAGCATTAAGTTCGTCTATGTATTATTTTAATTGTGCATCAAAGAATTTTCTAATCTATTATCATAAATGTATTTTGTTTTTTAACTAGTTTAGCTTATAAAAGAGGTAAATTCTTCCATTCAGATTTTATGGTGAGAGGAATACGACCTGTACTGACGCCAACATATGGGTGTTTTTTGCATAATTCCACTTCTATCAAGGCATCAGACTAGCCATGTAGAAGGTCAAAATCTTGGAGACCAGAGTTGGCTCATAGATAGATAGATAATTCTTTATTGCACACCATAATCTTTATTGCAATGCAACGACCTCCGTGGTACAGCGGGCGAATAGCCGGCTGAGACGCAGGAGGTAGCGGGTTCGATTCCCGCCGCGGAACAAATGTTTGTATAATCTACAGATATTTGTTCCGTGTCTGGTTATTTCTCTATATATTATAAGTATGTATTTACAAAAAAAAGTATATAAGTATTCTATCAGTTATCTGGTACCCATAGTACAAGCTCTGCTTAGTTTGGGGCTTGATAGCGCTATTTATAAAACGATACTATTAAAAATAATAACGTAAATGTATGTGATACAATTGGCTCATACGAACTTGCTTATCAAAGCTTCTTTAACAGGCACATTTTGATTTTAGATATTATCAAATTCTATATTAGCAAGAACAAGAACTAACAGCAATGAAAGTGAGCGACAAAGACGAATGAAATATATTTATAGTACAGTATCTTACAACGTTTGTATAAACACATTAATCTTTACAACTCTAGTTTCCCGGTACCTCAGCATCACGTTATCAGCAGATTTTGATAATGTCTGTGTGTACAGGCCTAATCTTAGTGGTGACCCGATTCATACCTAGGCTAATAATGACGTATGATCTAGACTCAATCTCCATCGTCTTTCTCAAACAATAGATAATGGAGATTTAAACTGAGGCCATATAATAATTTGGAAAGTTGTGCCGAGTTTCAAAAATGGTATTATCATCGTTCTACAGATACTAACATTGAAAAATATTGAAAGTATTCCTATGAAGGAAGCGGAAACAAAAAAAAATGCTACACGTTTTACATGCGTAGAGGAACGATAAGGTTTAAGTTGATCAAAAACAACTCGTTTTATGTTTCAACAGTCAGTTATCGTTAACACAGAGACAAATGAACGATTCCTTTTGGATGAATGTTGATTTCTAAAGCGATTATAACATTTCTTATTTATGGACTCGTAGAAATAACTTAGAGGTATGCTTGTCGATAGATGTGCTCGTAAGCTCGTTGCATGTTTCGTTTAGATGAAAGAAGGGCAGCAATACGCGTGCGCTGGCATCCGTCATCGTCTCGCGCACAGGAACGTTGGTGTTATTCTGTAACAAGCCTTTGCCACTGCAAAATAGACTGTTCATGTAAAATGAACTTCATCTGAGACGATATACAAATTTAATTTCGGTGACGATTGGGCGGAGCATCCGGATATGCAAGAAAGTGACAGTGCTATTTACTTGCTTAGGTGAAGAACGAGACAAACATGTATCATAGCCGCGTCGCATTGTCGCAGGAGTAAATGACGTAAGTGACAAAAGATTAAATCTCGAATTGCAAGAGAACCAACAAATAAAAAAAATCTTTTCCATTAATTTAGGTATCATAATTACCTACATAACTATTTAAAAAATACTTTAAATCTTTTCTAGAGTCGGAGAATGAACGATATTAGTGGTTTAGAAGAGCCGATTTTGACAAATAATTGTATCGAGAAAAGTTTCACCAATTGCGTTTCTGACTTTCATTTATGTAGTTTAAATCCTGAAATAAATATTGCTTAAATATGAAATCAGTACTATTTTTAGTTACTGAATACGACAATTACTTAGCGGCACAAATTTTTTTACATTTCGTCTTAATTCGTAAGAGATTAAAACATTAACCAAATGAAACTGAGTTGTAATGACTTTAGCTTTTGACGTAGGTCCGCTTGCCTGTAAGTGTTTAGTAAAATCATCCATGGGTGTAGAGTTAGTGCCTTTCCTCATGAGTGAAACTTGTGCACGTTAGTACTGCTATTTCTTTTGTAGCGGAGGGCTTTGTCTGCCCGCAGCCATTGTGAGGACCGGTAGCGCCGGTTGCCTTGGCTCGAATTATTGCCCTTTATGAAACTGCACTCAATTGTTCGCTAAATATGTGGGCAGCGCGGATTCTGGACGCAAGAATTTGCTGGGGAATGCAATGAGTAAAACTGGTCTTTATAATCATCAGAAATGTTGGTTCATTACCGACCATAAAAATGCCTCCCATGGAACCGCTCAGCAAGAAAAGACTTACTTGTTCCGATACGATGTTCCATAAGAACTTATAAGAAATGAACACTGGTGTATCGTTACTAGTGAAAATGATCGCTTGCATCGCTTGAATTTAATTTAAACACTCCTTACTTAAACAGCAAAAGCAAAATGAATGCAGCCATAACTTATGTCCCCAACCCGGAAGTCGGGGAATCCGTCAGTCTCGACACAGATTCAATAATAGTCTGTTCTGGTCTCGACATAGGTTTTTTTTGTCCATTGTGTTCTCTGACAACTACTATTTGTATTGATGGGCAACAAATGGCGGCTGTTCAGCATTTCAGACGTTGGCAGCGTCAAAATTATGTCATTGACAAATACCTAGATTTAAGATAGGTAACTAGTGGTTCGCCAAGAACTGAGATCTCGCGAGTCTCCCAAAACACAAAAAAAATATTCTTAGGGCGACTCGCGCTACGATGCCTAAACGTATTTAGTTGCTAAATATGATTTAAGGAGTTGTCAAGTCATACAAATACGTAAAATTTAAACATGTTTAGTCGCTAAATACGTCTAGGGATCGTTGTGCAAGCCGGTCTTAATCTTTGACTAATAAAATTGTGCAAGGAAATACGAATTCAACTAACTTGACCTACAGTTTCATTCAAATTACAGGTAACGGGAGTTCATGTAAATTGGTTATTTTTTTTGGGGTACAAATTGCAGTTATTCTGGATTTCAGACTTTAGCGTTTATTTGTGTTACTAAAGCTACACCATTCTAAATTTCAGCACTGTGGGGTCACTGGTGTACCCTGGTGAAAGTTCAGTTTTTATTATGGCTAATAACTAAAAAACTACAATGTTTAAACTAAAAATAAAAACAGGGTCGATATGTATGTACTCACAAATACCTTTAACAAAATTGTGCCATCACTGCCTCCTTATATCTATATTTATCCGATCATCGTGAAATTTGGTATAAATTTCACGATGATCGGATAAACGCTTCGAAAGTTATCCTCGGACAAACAAACATACATACATACATACAACGCCGATTAGCCCAAGTTGATTTAGACATCATTTTGCTTTCAGCTTAAAATTATACTCTACAAATAAAAAAACGAGTGTGCTTTAGACCACACGACTGAAGTAAAACTTCTTTTTCAAAATTTAAATTATTAAATTGTTCAATCACAAAATTGTCCACACCTCTGTAGGTCGACCAGTCTATGTTCATTCTGGACAGACGCAGCTCGCGCTCGCACATTAACGTTTAAAAATATACGAAACGTAACTCTCTCTCTTTCTATCTTCACTAAATTATATCTCCCTCTCAACTTCCGTTCGCACCTTCATCACCTACTTTGTTAACTACATGGTTTTGGATAAGTAAACATTAAAAAACTAAAAATAATTCCTTATCAGTTACTCGCACTTTGACTGACGTTTGTGGTAACAATACGTTTACGTCACAGTCGACTATTGAACTTCGGCTCAGTTGCAAATCTTCGGAGCTAGTCACATACTAATCTATTAATTAGTCCCTAATCTTTTACCTAAGCTCATCACTCTTTTATTTATCAATGTTTATAAAATCTGTAAGTTAACAACGCTTACCTCAATAATATAGATAGTACCTAATGTGGAACAAGGATTGGAACAAAAACCTAGTTTTAAATTCGGTTAGTTACCTACAAAATCGTCTTGATAAGTAATGTTCCTATTGCCTAAATCTATGTAGCCTTGTAGTAAATATATTGCAAGGATTATGAACAGCCAACCTAGCCTTCAATTTAAAATACATCAAATCTAGCAATATGACGTAGGAATAAGATAATAAGACCCTTTAATTAAATATCCGAAGATGATCCCCTGATCCAAAACAAGACGGAATGCGCACATCCTTTCCCGCCTTTACAGCATCCTTTTCATCCCTTCTACTCCGTCCTACCTCAAAGAACGCTTTGACTTTCTTCACCTTTCCAACTCTCGATTCTTACGTTCCTCTGAAACCCTTCTATTAAAAACTCCCCATCATACCTCAGTATTTTATAGTACTTCTTTTACTCTGCAGGCTACTAGGCTCTAGAATGCCCCACCCGTCGAACGCCCTACCTGTCTCAATTCGTCATGCAAAATCTCTCCCTATTTTTAAAAACATGGTCAGACAACAACACTTTTTGTCATCCATCGCTCACTAGGCCATTTATTTATTTATACATTTTTATAATTTATGTATGACAATATATATTTTATGTATCATACATAATATATATACATTATAATTATGCATTTTATTTTATAATATCTATACATTTTTATAAATTGTAATATAATACTTGTTCTAATAATTCTAATATTTTCTTACGCCGCCGTCCTTATTTGTTAATATAGATCCTGTCCATCCAAAGGTCGCCTGGAAGAGATCATTTTTAGCGATAAGGCCGCCCATTGTACCTATAATTTAAAAATGTATTTGCTATACTAATATTAGAAAGAGGAAAGATTTGTTTGTTTGTATAGAATAGGGTCCGAAACTACTGGACCGATTTAAAAAAATCATCCATTGTTAGGAAGCTACACTATCCCCGGGTGACATAGACTACTTTTTACCCAACTGCGCAGAAGGAAGGTCATGTTTTTATTGAAAAACTACGCGCGTGAAGCTGCGGATTGGTCAATCAGCTAGTCTTATATATATTTATATTTAACTAGCTGACCAATCCGCAGCTTCGCGCGCGTAGTTTTTCCATAAAACCATTACCCTCCTTCTGCGCAGTTAGGTAAAAAGTAACGTTTCTCACCCGGGGGGATAGTGTAGCTTCCCAACAGTGAAATAATTTTCTTAATCGGTTCAGTAGTTTTTGAGTTAATTCATTACAAACATACACACAAAAATACAAATCTTTCCTCTTAATAATTAGTATATATACTAATTATAAAGAGTATCTATATATTAGTATAGATGGTGAAATAATATAATAAAGAAATTATCTAATCTAAGACGATCTACAACAACATATCTCAAAATAATTTCTGTATATAATAGTCAGAACGTCTGTATTGACACTTGACGTCATTCCGGTCATTAAATCGCCGTTCGCTGATAGCGTCAAAACTGACAGGTGATCGTCTTATCTCGCTGATACCACCTACGCTACGCACACTTGTCATGTTACTTCAATAGTAAAAGAAGAAAACGAAATTTGGCATTGTGCGAATCCAACTGTGCAAAGTAAACAAATAAATAGAAACACGGTAATTGTTGTGATCGTTTTTTTTTTCGAAAATAACTAACCTCTTTGTTATTCAAAGTGGTCGGTCAAGGAATCAATTAGACTCTCATGTTTATAGCAGTAGACGACGTGAGTCAGACAGAGTAGGGGAGGTTCGGACAACTAACGCTTTCGTGCACATGAATTAGGAATAGTGAATTATTCATGAATGCCATTGTTTGTCTAAATATAAAAGCGACAGCTTGTCACTGTTGTTCGTAGCACTGTTAGGAACTAGGTTAAAACTAATATCTTATAGGGATGAATGAACTTTAGGAAGTGGAATAGAGGAAAATATATATTTAATTATTTTCAACTTTTTATTAATTAAGTAGAAAAGCTTTTAAAATCATTATTATAAATACGGGATTTATCACGTACCATCTTATCGGTGTTTCGACCGACAGTGTTTCGGTTCAATTCGTGAACCTTCATCAGTGCGAGGCGAGACGTTATTTGGAGCCGATCGCACTCACCCTGATGAAGGTTCACAAATTGAACCGAAACATTGTCGGTCGAAACACCGATAAGACGGTACGTGATAAATCCCGTATTTATAATAATGATTGAAATCAATCACGAAAGTTTTCTTTTAAAAACACTTTATGACAATAACTTTCAATAATAGAGCTTTACTTGGTTTGGGGCTAGATAGCGCTGTGTGAAATGTCCAGAATTATTTATTATACAAGTTTCTGGGTCTTCATGCTGCATCTTAGACCACTGCTTAGCCATCAGATTATGGTCAAACAAAGATATATGTTATAAAATATATGTTAAAAAAATGTTCAATATGATTGCAGAAATTATGTACATGCAATCAAAGTTGAATGACATTATCAACCATAGGTTAGCTACCGAGGATGAAATTGTATTGTTTACTCGCAAATTACATACCCATTTAGTGTATGAAACGTAACCTGACCCTCACACGCGTCTCATGACACTACGAGTACATTGTCTCATACTCGTATACTCGTCTATTTCGTAGAAATACTTTTTTAGGATCGCATGCACAAGAATCTATGCAACATTTCGAATGCGAAAACAGGCCGAGATTTATCGCCAAACGAATCGTGTTATGTCCTATTGTATTCTACTTTACCGACATGCTATCTGTTTTATTCAGGTTACAAATTGCATATGATGAACACATGAGTACGAGGAAACTTTGAAAAGGAGCTCAATCATCAGAGATGTGCAAGATACCTCGTAAAAAATATCTGGAATACAAGTGACAAGATACTTTTAAGTAAAGCATTTGAGATATCAGATACTTTGGAAATACTAGAAACAAAATACATACGTACTTTCTAAATAACTTTTTGCAAAAAACATATTTTTGTTAGAAGGTTACAAAAGTAGATAGATAGAAAACGTTTTATTATAAAACAATATAAAAAAAACAAATAACAATACAATGCAATTAATGTTAAAATTAAGCTTCTGACAACAGTGAACGAGACTACAGAAAATAAATAGGTAAAAATTTAAGAGTGCGTTCAGATTTGTCTGTATAATGTGATGCAGTAATGTAAGAAATACATAGGTATTAAGTAAAACTATTCTAGCAAAATTAGTGTTTTCAAAGATAAGATATTAAAACAATGTATCTAAATAACTACATACAAAATAAAAACCATAATTTTTTTTCAGACATATAATGAAAAATATGCATCTTGTATTGCAAATACTTGTATCCTACTAATATTATAAACGCGAATGTTTGTATGTATGATAGAAAGAAAGAAAGAAAAAAAAACATTTAATTGTGACGGTACAAAACATACACAGCACACAAGTAAGATACACGCAATAGAACAAATCCATACACACAAAAACAGCAATACCCAACATATGTGTGTCTCACAATTATCTATATATATATATATTGTATGGATGTTTGTTACTCTTTCACGCCGGAACGGCTGAACCGATTGCGATGAAATTTGGTATGTACGTAGTACATAACCTGGATTAACACATAGGCTACTTTTTATTGGCAAACCACGCGTGCGAAGCTGCGGATTATTCAGCTAGTCTAAAATAAGGCGCATCTTTGTCAATAATTTATGCATGCACACTTGGACAGTTTGAAAATTTATGTGTTATAAAATGGTTAACGAACGTAGAACATAAAATACGGCCGTTAATGACACGTTTCAGCACGAGTCACACCGATCTATTTTTCAGTATAGGGGAGGAAATAGTTCAGGAATCTTAAACTACCGTATTTTCATTTTAACTATTAGTGCAGTACATATAGAGAATTATTTGAATCTAATTCTAAAATAGTGTAAATATTGTTTTTTAAAGGATTATCTAAAAGGTTTGTAAATTATTCAATTTTCGGCTAATAAATTGCAATTATGACTGTTTCATCCTTTTATTCCGCATTGAAGGTTGGGCTATTTAGGGACTGACCAAGACCGAAGCACTGTGTGATGTAAATCTACTAATAACTAATAACTATTCATGATCATGTTTAACTATGATTTTGTAGCGAAGAGAGGATAAATACAAAGTGGAAAGATGTAGTGTCAAAGGACATGAGAAAGTGCCAAGTCTCTGATAACAACGTCGAGGATAGAGCGAAGTGGAGAAGAATGCTGATCCCACCATTATCAATAGTTTTGAAGAGAGAGAGAGACCGATGAGAAGCTAAAATTAACATAATCACCTACTTTTCTTTTCTAGGTATTTTATAAGTACGTACTTATATATTTTTTTCTTAAGAAAATTCAAAACAGATGACCTTGTTTAAAAATAACTGTAGTTTAGAAAAACGTATGCTACTATAAACTCTGGTATGATTTTATTAAAATTAAATTTTTATCAGTGCCGAATTAGATTTTATTGTGGTTTTATAATTGGACGATGTCTTCTTCTTCTTTAGGCCTTTTCCCATTTTTATTTGGGTTCGGCTTTGACTTGTCTCCAGATACCTATGTCTTTTCTGGATCATCATTGGGTCTACATTGTCATTCTCCAGGTCTTTCTTTATTACAGCCATCCATGTTAGTCGGGGTCTTCCGCGCTTTCTCTGTCCGATATTCAAGTCCAGAACCTTTCGAGTCATATGGTCTACCAGCCTGTAGTCGTGTCTTTACTAATTTGTCTGGTATATGTCTTACTTTGAAGGTTCCTCTGATATAATGGTTCGGCAGTTTGTCTAAAAGGGTGACTCCGGCAGACCACCTCAGCATTCTCATTTCGGCGACGTGTAGTTTTCCGGATTGTTGCTTTTTAAGTGGCCCACATTCCGCACCGTAGACCATGGCTGGTATGACTGCAGTTTTATAAATTTTGCCCTTAACGCGCACTGGCATTCTTGGGTGGCAGAGCACACCTATCAGCTCTCTCCACTTTTGCCAGCCCACATTTTTACAGTGAGCGATGTCCGCGTTAATATTGCCATCATTTGCTATTACACTGCCCAAGTATTTAAAGCTTTGGACAGTTTTGAGCACCGTATTCTGCAGGTTCATGATATGTTTAGCGCTGCTATTGGTAAAATTGCAGTGCATGTACTCAGTTTTTTCTCTGTTAATTTTAAGTCCCGCTTTTTCTAAGGCTGATCTCCAGTTCTCTAGAGTCCGTTGAAGCATTATCGGATCTATAATTGTATGATGTGTTACGTAGAAATATGTCCCTAATACCGGTTTTTCAAACGAATGATAATAGAACGGCATAATTATGTATGTAGGTTACGTACGGAGCCATCGTACGCGAATTGCGTGTTAATTAGCTTTACGTGCTTTAAATGTAAAACATCATTTTCTAAGCAATCCTACTCTCATAGTGGTGAATATTTTTGTTAATTATCCTTTTAAACTCTTACTTTACTACGTTCCCTACAATAGCTTCTGCTAGTACATCATCATCATCAGCCGGAGGACGTCCACTGCTGAACATAGGCCTCCCTCTTAGATCGCCACAACGAGCGGTTGGTAGCCGTTTGCGCCCATCGGCTCCCCGCAATTCTTACTAGATCGTCGGTCCACCTTGTTGGGCCGGCCTACGCTGCATCTTCCAGTCCGTGATCTCCACTCGAGAACCTTTCTTCCCCAACGGTTATCGGTTCTACGAGCGATGTGGCCTGCCCATTGCCACTTCAACTTGCTAGTTTTGAGAGCTATGTCGGCAACTTTAGTTCGTCTGCGGATTTCCTCATTGCGGATTTGCTACTAGTACATGATAAAGTAATAAGTCAGCACCATAACTCGGGTCGAAATAATACCCAGAAAGGATCAGATGATTACAAAAACTATACCTAATAGAACGTAGGAAACGAAATTTGGCCAGACATTTATTAAACATACAATTTATACAATTTTAGTTAGGTATTACGAGTATTCGTCTCAATGTCATTCTCTGAAATGACGAGTCAATATAATTTAATGGTTTCTTTACTCTATTTGAATCGCATTACAACGATTTCGATTCGTTTGTCCCGGGGGAATTTAAATTAACACAATTAGGAAGACATGGCCATTCCATCTGTCTTGCAACGAGATAATTTATGAACAGACTGGTTTGCGAAATAGAAAACAGAAAAAGTTTAAGAGTTTTTAAAATTTTGTCATAGAGTGTTGAAAGAGCCAAGCTGCGATATAAATAATTCGCATTTTTGAAGTAAAACTTCTTTACGCACGCTTTACTTGGGGAGTAAGCTGGTGAATGCGTTACGAAAAGTGCGAACGGAAGTTGAAAGGGAGATATAAGTTAGTGAAGATAGAAAGAGACCGAGTTACGTTTCTTATACTTTTAAACGTTAATGTGCGAGTGGGGGTTGCGTCTGTCCGGAATGAACATAGACTGATCGACCTACAGACGCGTGGACAATTTTGTAATTGAACAAATTTATAAATTAATATTTTGAAAAAAAAGTGTTACATCAGTCGTGTGGTCTAAAGCACACTCGTTTTTTTATGTCCTTCAGTCCCCAGTAGAAAACATTGTGATTTACAAAGAAAAAAGAAGTCTGAATTTTTTTTTCGAATAGGAGCTATGCGTCTTCCTACTAGGACTCTATATGGACTGTAGGATATAAAAATGCTAATTAATTTAACAGCAGTATAAATTTGAATATAAGAGTCCGATGCAATGTAGTCTTGCAAATCGTACCTAATTCAGGTATACCCAGTCGTCTACAAATGGTGCAATATACCCACTTTCAAAAAGACGGATTCATGTACTAATTACTACACGCAAAGGAGGTAATTCGTAATTTATATTCTAGAATTCATGAAATAAACAACAAGGAGTGTAAAGTAATCAGACGACAAACATACGTATCAACGGACAGTTCCCTAATGGAACTACAATAGGAGACAGCCAAGCGAACAACTTTCCCATCGATATAACATTTAAATAAATTTGCGATGTTCAATTTAAATGCAAATGTATGGTACTTGCCTGAATACTGAAAGTACTTATCTCATACCCAGACTGTAACTTTACTTTGATGACATCGCGTGGTGTTTTCGCCCACAGCAATCTAAGTATACGAACATAAATAAAACTATTTATTTCAGCTGACTTTGGCGATGTCAAATAAATTGTATTGCATTACATTGTAACGTATTCTAGCTCACGCCTGCGACTAAATCCGCATGGAAACAGATTTAATGCAATCGTAGGAACTAATGCATTATCTATGATAAAATATCGTCTTTGCATAGTATAAAATGAAGTAGCTTCCTCTGTCTGTTCGCTTAGATCTTTTAAACTACCTAACGGATTTGAATGCAGTTTTCAGCAATAGATAGAGTGATTCAAAAGGAAGGTTGAACACATTCGTTCTTACGAGTTCTAATGACTTGCCTAAAAAAGGTTTCTGCAGAATAACAGCGCCGAGCTGTCGATCGGTGGCGAGGCATAATGCTGAGCTGGAACCCATTTGCTGCGGTAGCACATACACACCTACTTGCCTGTTTTTAATTTTTCCCTGACTACATTGTAAATTTATTATTTCATTCTATTGTTTCTATTTTTGTTTTAATTTCTGCTTTCTCTTACTTGTGCTTTCTTTTTGATGTAATACCTTTTGATTGTATTGTGTGAATTTGTGTGTGTTATGGTTGCAAATAAATGTCTGTCTATGTCTATGTATAACTGGCTTCCACCAGCGGCTTCGCACGCGTCGTTTGTTAACAAAAAGTAGCCTATATATTAGCCTATGTATCCAGGTTGTAATCGACGTACTACATACCGATTTGAAAGTATGTAACTCTGTCTCTCTGTCTGTTTGTTACTTTTTCACGACTTAACGGCTCGACTGATTTCGGTAGAATTTGGTACCTATATACTTAGATAGATTAAGAATGGACTTGAGACATAGGATACAGTTTACGCGACTGCACAGGAGGGTGATGTTTTATTGACAATCGACGCGTGAGCCGCGGACGGTTCAGCTAGTAATAAATGTCTGCCTCCATGACACCTACCAAGATTAACCCGAAAAAAGAGCATGTATCGAGGACCTTGGTTGAAAGCTTAAAGAAATATTTATGAAAAGCAATTATTTCATTTCATTTATTGATTGATTGATTGAAAATACTTTATTGCACTTATAAAACTAGTACAAAAGCGAACTTAATGCTAAAGAGCATTCTCTTCCAGATAACCTTTGTGTATTGTAGATAAAGATGTGTAGGTAGTGCACAGGAAAGGGAACTAAAGAAAAATTTGCACAGGACTAATAAAAATAGCATAGGTACATACTACTTAAATACTTTATATCATATACTAAACTATACCATTATCAAATAAAAATACATACATACATAACAATAGAAGAAGTGATAAGGAACGATTAAGTTGCTCATTTTTGGTCGGTTTGACCGAGAAGGTGCCTATAGATTTTCAATCTGAATGCTTCTACAGATGTAGCCTCGAAATAATTTGGTGGCATATTATTCCGGAGACGAGTAGCGGTTATGGTGTAAGAGTCAGAGTAAGTAGCCGTGTTATGCTGTGGAGTAATCAATTTATTCAATTTACAGACGTCAAAGATCCATATTAATTGTTAGTAAAAAACTTGTCACATGTCACATGGGTTAGTACAAAGTATAGGTAATTAAACAAACAAAATTCAAATAATAACAATAAAAGTTTAACGTGCCTGCGAACCCCGAGCGCAACTTCAATTCGGCCGCGTCAAAAACTTCGGCCTGAATATCGCTATCCCTGTTTAGTGACGAAGTTTAGCCACACAGAGCGACAGTGATAGCAATAGAACGATTCTAAATTTGATTAGATTTTGACCGTGTTCCGTAATACAAAAAATGATGACTGAAAACTTGTTGTATTTTTCACATTGTGTTGTTATTCTGTAACTAGACGATTTAATCTATGTTCCCATGACTAGGATACGTAAGATGTCGTTGTTTTTAATACGAAACAATTAGGTTGAAAACAGGTTTTTTATGACGTAAAAACATGCAGAATGCGATACGCTTCTATTTCACTTTGGGTAAGTATTTTGATCTAATATATGGTTGGGAACCTAGATAAATACTATTCAAATTAAAATAATACCTTATTAAGGTAAAAATATGCTCCAATTAGAAATGATCTTGGTAGTCCGTGTTGTATGGGCGATTGTCCCTCCGGTGTCCCCTTAAGTTTAAGCGAGTTATAGCGAGCTTATAAATGTTACGATAATTTGATTACTATTATGTTTTAATCAGTCAGGCACCACAACACAGCCATACAAAAATGTATTGGCGTTATCCTTAACGAGTTAATATACTATAATTTGTTTTAATTATTAGTTCAAATTTCAAATGTCAAAACGGGTATTATAGTAAGATTCTTTTTTCTTTTTTTTATACTACTTATATGTCAAACGAGAATGCAGTCCACCAGATTTTAAGTGGCTACTGCAGCCCATGGATATCCACATAGAATTCAAAGCAAGGTAATAGGTTGTCTTGATCTCTTTGTGGATACGTTGCCATACTATAGGACTTAGCTGTTATGCCTATGTGCCAGTAATTACAGGAACATACTATTACCATGTAACCGGAACACAGCAGCACAAGTACTGCTATTTGGCGGCAGATAAAGGTAAGGCGGTGGTGCCCACTTCCTCGAGCTCGTTCACAAAAGCTCTACCATCATTATATTTAAAATACAAAGTAAACCCAATTAAAACGTTTCTATCTTCGAAGAGGCTGAAACGAGTGGTTCTTTTTGCATCTACGAGTTACTAGCGCGCGTGGGCTGCGGAAAGGATACATAAATCTGTCTCCTGATTGTCGAGTGAAAATCGTGAATGGAACGTTCTTACCACTGATATGGTCTATGGCACAGTTGGAAACATCGTAGGCGGCGTAGTAATTTATCTTTTAACAGTTTAATTCATATATTATTGTAGTTCCATTAATAACAAATTGATATTAATGGACTTACACAATTTAAATGTCTCCTAATTTTTAAAGCTTCGTGAACCGTATAACTTTGTGTGTTTGTGTTTATTGTGATTGTATAAAAAACACCAAAAGCTATCTGTCTTCTAAATCTGAATATCTGTCGTCTAATTGTGATGTGATTGTGAATGATTTTAAGTCGGTTTTTATGGTTCCGTAGCCAAATGACAAAAAACGGAACTCTTATGGATTCGTCATGTCTGTCTGTCTGTCTGTCCGTCCGTATGTCACAGCCACTTTTTTCCGAAACTATAAGAACTATACTGTTGAAACTTGGTAAGTAGATGTATTCTGTGAACCTCATTAAGATTTTCAGACAAAACTAGATAAAAACAATAAATTTTGGGGGTTCCCCATACTTAGAACTGAAACTCAACAATTGTAGTGTTGATCTATGGATAGGTCTTCAAAAATGATATTGAGGTATTTAAAATCATTTTTTTCTAAACTAAATAGTTAGCGCGAGAGACACTTCCAAAGTGGTAAAATGTGCCCCCCCCCCCCCCCCCTGTAACTTCTAAAATAAGAGAATGATAAAACTAAAAAAAAATATATTATGTGCACTAACATGCAAACTTCCACCAAAAATTGGTTTGAACGAGAAGTTCTAGTTCTAGTAAGCAGTTTTTTTTAATGCGTCATAAATCGTAAACCGCAATTTACCTTTCATTAAATCAACTATGTAATTCAATTCAAGATACGGAACCCTTCGTGCGCGTGTCCAACTCGCACTTGGCCGGTTTTTTTAAATGTTATTTGTTAATTTAGATTTCCAGTGCATTTATTGTTCAGATACTAAAGATTACCCACCCAAACGCATGAAGTTAAAATAACTTGCGTTTACTCGGAATACATTCCTCGTAAACTAACATTTCGTGGGCAGTCCATAAACTTTGCAGTCCATCAAGTTTACGATTTGCCGAGATAGCGATGCATCTCTTCTAGGATAACGTCTTGTATTAAAATCAACAGGTCATACCATACGGTATTCTACGCAAAGTTCAGCTAAATTTTACTGTGTTTTTATGTGGCGATGGTTTTCCTAAAATAAATTAATACTAAGTAATTATATTTTTCACATGCTATTGACGTCTACATCAAAAACTATACCTTATCTACCTCTAGTACCTACCTTCCACTACACACACGAAAATTCGAGATTTCTGAATGCCTCTAAAACAGATGTTATAACTTTGTACTGAAAAGCCAAGGAAATCTACACCTTTGTAGAAATCAAACGGTCATGGTCAACTAACAGATGTTACTGCAAGTCAACAAACGTCGGCAGGTATGTGTACATAAGTGGAACATTTGTGTAAAGTAGGTATCGGCGTTGTTGCCACCGGCTTTGTTTGCGATACGCGTTCGCACTGTACTTTTGTATTTTTACTCATATTGCTCACTGAGACGTTTGTACTGAATAAAGACAACAATCATACAACCAGATACATTATATTATTATGTATATTATTCAGAACACTGAACGGTTCTATTGTCTAATTTTTGGTTTAAGAGTCACATTTCCCATGGTTACCCCAATCATATTATACTACCATCGAGGAGTTCTTTAGTCTTCTATCGTGCGTGGTCTCCTCTTTAATAAAATAATATAAACTCTTTGGGCTGGACACTTGGCTAGGAGGGATGACGGGCGTTGGACGAAGGCGATTACAGAGTGGTGGCCAAGGGATGCTCGTAGACTAAGAGGCAAACCATCTGCCCGATGGCGATGGTCGAATGACATTGAAAGTGTAGTTGGGTGTCAATGTATGAGACTCGCAAGGGACCGAATAGAATGGCGTAATAAAGAGGAGGCCTATAATAACCAACAGTGGGTGCAGAGGGCTGAGATGATGAAACTCTTTGTAATTTTATCAAATATTATAAGAATCAACAAAGTCTTGACTGACACAAAGATATATATTTTTTTATGTGACCTGGAGATGGAACAAGCATAACCTGGCATTATACACAACGCATCACCTGAATTTTGGAAATTCATTCCCTATTGGGGTTAAAACGTGGTTACATTTGTATGAAAACCCGTAGTCCCTGGGTTTATAAACCAGAAAGTTGACATAAAAATATTCTTCCGACGACCTCCGTGGCGCAGTGGGCGAAAAGCCGGCAGAGACGCAGGAGGTAGCGGGTTCGATTCCCACCACGGAACAAATGTTTGTATGATATACAGATGTTTGTTCCGGGTCTGGTTGTTTCTCTATATATTATAAGTATGTATTTACAAAAAAAAAATGTTGTATATGTATTATATCAGTTATCTGGTTCCCATAGTACGAGCTTTGCTTAGTTTGGGGCTATATAGCGCTGTGTGAAATGTCCAGCAATATTTATTTTATTTATTTAAGTATTTTTATTCTTCGAGTAATGGTTAATTTTTGTTTTTATACAATCATCCTGGTTGTGTTTATAGAGGCATTTTGCATGGTAAAACATTATTTCTTGGATTAATAAAACTGATTAAGTACTACTTATACTTACTACTTATACTACTACAAACATATTGAAACATGGGATAGTTAAAAAGAGATGTAGTTTTTTTTAATAGTTATTGGGTTTGCGGACGTATAAAGCTGTTTAATTTTTTTTTAAATTCAAGTTTATTGATTTAGAACTAGTACTACAAACAGATTACAGATAGCGATAGCACGATGTAATTGCAAGAACTATAAATATTGTGGAGTAGCTCCAACGCCCACCTGCTCAGACAACAAAGCAAGATATTTCGTTTCGTCTAACTAAACAATATGAATAATATAAGCTTAAAACTAAGTAAGTAAAATAAGTAACTAACACCAAAGAAAAATTAAAGTTAAAGGATCAAATAAATAGATACAGATATAAAGTTAAGGATAGCAATGAATGGTGGCCAAGGAATGGCTGTAGAAGGGACGTCCGGCAGCGAGATGGGTGGACGACATCGTTAGAGTCGCGGGCCGTCAATGGGTGAGACTAGCGCAGGATTGTTGCGAATGCCACAAACTTGGGGAGGAAGTGGGTGAAGCCGGGCTGTGGATGGTGATGATAAAGATACTTATAATTTTGATGGATTATATATTCGAGGGTGTGTGTGTGTGTGTGTATGTGTGAGGGTGTTTGAGTGTGTGACTTACCTTAAATACTTTTATCATGGTAAATAATGAACATTTTGTCATGGTATGCCACTAAGATCAGATGATGGGGCTAGGAGGGAATCTACAGAACTCCCAGGGTAGCTTAAAATATTGAAGCTACACAGCACTGGACACCAGGTAGTCAAAAACTTCAGGTGCGATAAACGTTAAGTAGTTCTACGCGTACGAAGTACCTAATAAGTAAGTGGGTTAGTATATATGTATTTCTTTTTACTCCCTGTCATGGGATTGTCATAATGACCTTTCCAAAGCCAGACAACGTTGTATGGTTACAAGTATTGACACGACGGACTTATTCACAAAACAATCTTAACTTCATACATTTACCACTTATTTTGAACACAGTTCAAAAGATAAGCGCATACCTACTTCGCTTATCATGCGTTAGTTTATTTAAACAGCTCTCGAAAAAACATTTCGTTCTCAGAATATTTAAACAAATTTATGAAACAACTACCTATTAACAACTAATTATAATAATCATTATAATAATCCAAGCGATTGCAAGATAGCCTTTCATCCCTAGGGCATGAAACATGGCCAATTAAAATGCACTTTAAACATAATCATTAATATAAATATGGTTGGACGT
This sequence comes from Philereme vetulata, assembly GCA_918857605.2. Classification (NCBI taxonomy): domain Eukaryota; kingdom Metazoa; phylum Arthropoda; class Insecta; order Lepidoptera; family Geometridae; genus Philereme; species Philereme vetulata. The sequence goes on from OU975442.1 coordinate 8,075,683, forward strand.
TTCACACAGCGCTATCTAGCCCCAAACTAAGCAGAGCTTGTACTATGGGAGGGAACCAGATAACTGATAGAATACCTATATACTTTTCTTTTCTAAATACATACTTATAGTATTTAGAAAAACATCCAGAGCCGGAACAAATATCTGTAAATCATACAAACATTTGTTTTGCGGCGGCAATCGAACCCGCTACCGCCTGCGTCTCAGCCGGCTATTCGCCAACACGGAGATCGTCAATTGTTCTTAAAAAACCTATATAAATATTAATTCGGTTTTAAATGACTATGACTAGACAAATGTCAGTCAAACTAAACGCACCAATAGCTGTATAGTGTGACCATTAGTGCTGTGCACTCCCTGAGGTATGCGCGCGGCGAGACGGGGGGGAGAATCGGCTGCTGCGCTCTGTAAGTTCGCCGTCAACGCTCGTGGCGGCAGGTAGTGTTATTTGTATCGGACTGTCTATGTCAGACGCACATGACATAGACAGTCCGATACAAATAACACTACCTGCCGCCACGAGCGTTGACGGCGAACTGACAGAGCGCAGCAGCCGATTCTCCCCCCCGTCTCGCCGCGCGCATACCTCAGGGAGTGCACAGCACTAATGGTCACACTATAGTAATTGTATTGTATTCATTTATTTTAGATAATTATTATCCATAATCACAATAAGTTAAAACAAATTAAGTACAATCAAAATAATTAAATTAAATCAATATTATAATATATATAGTAGCTAAGTTAAAATTAAAATAAACAACAGACAAATAAATAAATAAATTACCTACGTGTTTTAAATTGCCAGTAATTATCCCCACCCAGTGCCTCTGAATAGTGCAATCAAAACGAGCAGAAATCATCTTTAGAATACTGTAAAGTGTGATACGAGTAGGTAGTATTCTTTACCTAAACCGTGATACGGCCCTTGCGGTGCAATTTATTTGAACGGACTATTATTTCCTCTAAACAGCGCACAGTTGAGTCTAATAGAAATAAACAGCTATTGCTTCTACGATAAATGCTCACCTAAATAGATTTTATTAGATCGATTTGCATCAGTTTACTCCAATATTTTACTGGGTTAATGATGCAAAATAGTCATACACCAATTTTGTATGTATGTTTGTGTGTTGTGGCCCAGCAGTTATAAATAACGAGTCCGCCCCCGTGCCGTTCTCGCCTCTATAAAAATCCTATAACTCAAAACTGTGTTAGGTACTATATCAATCTATGTATGTAACTAACCAGACATCGATTTGACATCGAATAAAATGGATGTGACATTTGAATTCAGATTTAGGAAGTGCTACCAAAAACCATTAACTAGTATGGATAGCTATACAAATATCTATAGGCGTGACTTGATTATCATTTAGTCAGACAAATAGCGTGTGTGCTTAAGTAGATGTGTTCAAGATAAGATCTTAATATATTTTAAAACAAAGTCGGGTTTGTTCGAACACTTATAACTCGAGAACGGCTGGACCGATTTTGATGATCTTTGATTTGTTGGATTTGTCTCCGCCCCGAATAGCAGAGTATTAAAATATCTGAAAATTCACGCAAAAAGAAATTATGAAGAAAATTCATTTCCTCATGATGACAGATTTTCAATTCTACCGGGGTAACGTATATTGACAGCCCGCGTCATATGCATGTCAAGGCGGTAAGAAGTTCGCCGGGTTAACTAGTATTAAATAAAAATTAGAAGTAATAAAACAGTATTTATACAGGAAAAGGAGAAGTAGGAACAGGAGTTTATCAGTTACTCGCTCGGTAAATACACTTTCGACTCCATCGTTCTAAAAGCTTGCGGTCAACATTGTTACCTACTGATATTGTGTTGTCAACAAAACTTGTCATCGAGTCCCAAGATTTCTACCACATATACGCTTGCTTGTGTGGTCAAAATTCTAGCGACAAGATTTTAGTGTTTTAACCACTTAAAAGCAACGGAATAAAATGTAAAAGTACCTGTGCGATAGATATACCTACTCACGAATTTATTATTCAGAGCTTGATGTATGTTGAATCTGCGATCTATTTGTGGACGACGTTTCGCTTCGCTTCGGACGCGAGCAAGTTCAGGGAAACCAGACGAGGAAATGTTTTATTGAACTCGGGAAATTAGGCCAATGTGTCAGCTCCAGATAACTAGAAAGATGTCTATAGGTTAAAAAACTCATATTTTAAGGCCAACTCAGGACTTTTTTAACTCGATATTGAGGCCAGTTAAACGGGTCCCAGCGGATTTAGAGTTAACTCGTTTGTGATTCGGATACCGGCACGTACGACCTAAATCTGGCATTTGCTTATTGAATTGCATATAGCGCGTTTTAGGAGAGTTCGGAGAATTCATCATCAGAACGACGGCAATGTCTCAGGTTCATGAGATCAGAACCAGAACCAAGTGACGTATCTGTACGATAGTTACAAAGAGCATGTCGCAACAAACGTGTCTTCCTCTTTCAATATGCCTATCAGAGTCACCTTATAACGCCATTCTTATCTACGTGATTGGATCCATTCGTCCCTTACGACTTGTACACTTCTGTATAGAACTTCCTAGTATGGTGAGGACTTGTTCATAATTGGGTCGCTTTGTTATGTTCTTTCATGAATATACATAAGTATATAATTTCAATTAAATTGACTCTGCAAAAGCCTTGATTGACAGTTTTTAAAAGAACCCAGTTTAGCAAAGATTTGGAAAGCTTTTAGAGAGTGCAACTCTCTCTCTCTCTCTCTCTTCCCAGCAATGTATCTCACATGGTGGTGGGGTCAACTTTCCTGGTCGTTCTTCTCCACTTCGCTCTATCCTCGACGTCGTCATCAGAAACTTGGCACTCTCTCGTGTCTTTCGACACTACATCTCTCCACCTTGTCTTGAGTCTACCTCTAGATCTACGACCGAGGATGGAAAGTTGTAGTGCCAACTTCCCTACGTATTCAGGTGGCCTCCTCTTCACGTGACCGTACCATAGAGAGTGCAACTGAAATTAAAAATTTACTTTGCGAAAAGCTCATTAGAATTCGTACGTCAATGTTCCATTGAGTTATGTAATAGCTTTCCGAATAGATACTTATTAGTTCGGTAACAATAGCCGGTCCCAACAATGAGATGGTACGGCACGAAGGCCACCAAGCCAAGTTCACGATTGTACAACGACCGCTATCATTACCATTCAATGCGATGCCCCGAACACAGCACAAATTGAATAGAGCTGGCTCAGTTTATAGCGTTTTTGCATAGCGACTGTACACTTCTACAGGATGTGTATACTTCTACAAATCTCTACTTTTTATAATGTGACGAACTCACAATATGGCTAACTTGGAGTAAACCAGCTGACTTTTGAAGCTATACTTGGATTACAGACGATCTAATACCAAAGAATTAACTTTTGTCTTTAGATGCTTTGCCTTGTTTACATGTTAATCAACTTGCGATAGCCATATTTGCATACGAATACCCAATAGGTAGAAAACATAGAATTAAGAACTACGTTCTATCTAGGAACCGATGTTGAAATAACATTGTTCATACCAAAAAAAAACACGTTTGCCGCCTAAATAACTCATATCAACATTTTTAAAACACGGTAAAGATATCTTGAAAATAGATTCCATTTCCGTAGCTATATAATCGTAGCAAATCACATTAAAACGCAGCCCTGTATCCACTTCGTAAGTACCATTCCAGCTGAACATTCCCAGACTATCCGAGGAGTCGAATGCAAGCAAAAAGACTCTGATCTCGATCAGTATTTTATCCATTTCACAACAGGAATGATTTGTTCGTGCGCTCGCAGTAGGTTTTCGCGTGATTATTTATTTTTCCGCTTGAAAATGAAACGTTACACATGGTAGTAAGTAATTAATATGTTATAGATAGCGTGTAGGTATAATGTCGGACTGGCCTCGAGCCGGACGAATCTGTTCTGAGTTCACGGTGAGGGCTACTTTATTGCTTTAGTCCATTTAACCCATTTCATTGACGTAATCTTATCTCACCGATGTTTTATCGCAATGCACGGTAGCTGGGACGTGCTTGAAACTTACTCACCAACTATAGACATCTGTATAATTTTTAGCTCTGTAAGTATCTAACTGTATTTCTTTGCCGCTTTCCATTGGCGAATAATAAATAAAATAAATTTAATCATTAAATTTAGAAAAGATTATAATAATAAAATAAATAATTATAATAATAAATATTGCTGGACATTTCACACAGGGCTATTTATCCCCAAAATAAGCAGAGCTTGTACTATGGGAACCAAACAACTGATAGAATACTTATATACTTTTTTTTTGTAAGTACATACTTATAAAATATAGAAAAACAACCAGACCCAGAACAAATATCTGTAGATCATGCAAACATTTGTTCCGCAGCGGGAATCAAAACCACTACCTCCTGCGTCTCAGCCGGTTAATCACCCACTGCGCCACGGATGATTAAATAAATATTGCTGGACATTTTACACAGCGCTATCTAGCCCTAAGCAAAGCTTCTACTATGGGAACCAGATAACTGATAGAATGAATACTTATATACATTTTTTTGTAAAGACATACCTATAATATATGGAGAAACAACCAGACCGGGAACAAACATCTGTAGATCATGCAATCTAGAATGTTTACTGTTTTTATATATCTAAATAATAGCTGAATGCACTTAACATAAAATTGCAACCAGTTGTTTGGCTTGACATAAATCACATCATTCGAGATAGAGCAGCTCAAAATATTCAATATCGCCGGTCACTCAATGTTAGACCGGTTGGCTACCGAGCAAGACCGAGTACCTAGGAACTATTATCAATTCTAGTTCATGAAATAGCAGCTTTATACATTACGGGTTAAAACAGCATGTAAAAATAATCTAACGAACGGTAAGAATTGGGTTGACTGATTGAGTTATTAACGAGTATGTTGAGGGGAAAAGATATAAGTATCCAGTACAATTTTGTAACTGAAGCTGTATAAGGTATGGTGGCCTTTCCAGTCCTTATGTTAATAGGAAAAAAAGACTTCGTATTCGTCTATAAGACAGTAAAATACAATCAAGGCTCTTCGCTTCGTCATATAAAACGGTAAAAACAAGATGGTCACCACAACACCGAAGAATTGTTCTCACGCGTACAGCGCGAAAATTATCAACGATAATTTAATTGATACAGACAGCTCCAGAGGACTTTTCGGGGCACCGACGTAACTAATAAATGAGCTTGGAGACAATGGAATATTAGTATAAAGAGGAAAGGTTTGTATTTTTGTGTGTATGTTTGTAATGAATAAACACAAAAACTACTGTGCCGATTTCAAAAATTTTTTCACCATTGGAAAGCTACATTCACCCTGAGTGACATAGGCTATATTTATTGCTAGAAAATATTAGGGATCTCTACTAAAACTTAACGTAACGTAACCCAAGGTGTAAAAAAGTGCCCTAAAACGTCTTTCGTCGCATGCGCTGCGGAAACTATTGATGATAGAACAAAAGTATGTTCTACAATAATAAAGAACAAATCAATCTCATATCAATTCAACATATCAATCTATAAAAACCTTCGTAATATTACAAAGAGGAAAGATTTGTTTGTTTGTTTGTATTGAATAGGCTCCGAAACTTCTGAACCGATTTAAAAAATTCTTTCTCTGTTGGGAAGCTACACTATCTCCGGGTGACACAGGCTACTTTTTACCCAAGTGCGGATAAGGAGGGTAATATTTTTATTAAAAAACCACGCGTGCGAAGCTGCGGATTGGTCAGCTAGTATTTTATAAACACATGTCAGAATGATCTAACCCACACGCTATACTCTTTTACGTGATATGGTGCAAAAACAACGATAACTGCATTAGCTGGAAATACTTACCTAACTATCAGCCCATTAACTCCACAAGGCCTCCGTCCCACTAGCTAATAGTGAAAAATTTTTGCTTTAAGTGCTAATAAATGACAAAAGGGAAAATTAGCACTTCTGAAACACTGCTCTTTGGTCATTCACCTAAAAGATCTTCCACAGGCTGACGTTACACATGAGAGAATCGTTCATTTATATCGCAAAAAATCCTTCCCTTAATTTATTAACACCTTATCTTATAGAGTGTCGTTTAATAGGCTTTTTAAAAACATTATAAGGTTTGCTCATCTTTTTAGGGTTCCGTAGCTAAATGGCAAAAAACGAAACCCTTATGGATTCGTCATGTCTGTCTGTCTATCCGTCCGTATGTCACTGCCACTTTTTTCCGAAACTATAAGAACTATACTGTTGAAACTGGGTAAGTAGATGTATTCTGTGAACCCGCATTAAGATTTTCACACAAAAAAAAACAATAAATTTTGGGGGTTCCCCATACTTAGAACTGAAACTCAATTTTTTTTTCATCAAACCCATACGTGTGGGGTATCTAAGGTCTTTAAAAAATGATATTAAGGTTTCTAATATAATTTTTATTAAACCGAATAGTTTGCGCGAGAGACACTTCCAAAGTGGTAAAATGCCTCCCCCCCCCCCCCCTGTGTAACTTCTAAAATAAGAGAATGATAACCTAAAAAAATATATGATGTACATTACCATGCAAACTTCCACCGAAAGTTGGTTTAAATGAGATCTAGTAAGTAGTTTTTTTTAATACGTCATAAATCGTAAACCACAATTTACGTTTCATTCAATCAACTCAAATATAAAAAAGTTACAACGAACTACAAAAACTTTTATATTATGTTACTTGCTGCTACGGAACTCTTCATGGGCTAGTCCGACTCGCACTTGGCCGCTTTTATTTTTGATACAAGAGCCTGTTTACGAAATATAGAGCCTCAAAACTGGCATTTTCGTAATCGTCGTGTAATCCAGCCAACATTCTTGTAAGCCTAAAAAGTATTCCTAATAGTAGTATTTTTTATTTTCTATTTATTTCGGAACAACAAACAGTTACACTATAAACGTCAGGTAAGAATAATGTTAATTTAATGTAGTTATAAGAAGATCTCGCGATATCTTCTCGTCCAAAATTCCCCAGAGCCTGAAGACTAAAGTCTTCAACCAGTGTGTGTTGCCAGTGATGACCTATGGCACTGAAACGTAGTCCTTTACTCATGGCCCCATGACCAAGCTCAAGGTCGCTCAACGAGCTATGGAGAGGGCTATGCTCGGGGTTTCTTTGCGTGACAAAATCCGCAATGAGGAAATCCGCAGAAGAACTAAAGTTGCCGACATAGCTCTCAAAATTAGCAAATTGAAGTGGCAATGGGCAGGCCACATCGCTCGTAGAACCGATAATCGTTGGGGAAGAAAGGTTCTCGAGTGGAGACCACGGACTGGAAGACGCAGCGTAGGCCGGCCCCCCACAAGGTGGACCGACGATCTAGTAAGAATCGCGGGGAGCCGTTGGGCGCAAACGGCTACCAACCGCTCGTTGTGGCGATCTAAGGGGGAAGCCTATGTTCAGCAGTGGACGTCTCCCGGCTGATGATGATGATAAGAAGAATTGTCAAAGCTGAGTCTGAGTCTTAGACTTTACTAGTTCACGATCAGTAGTCGACCAAATTATGTCTGTGGTTGGGTTTATAATTGAATCGATGATTTTTAAAACAACATAACTAACATTTTTTTCAAAACCGGTTTTTATTTTTTTTTTCCACACCGTGTCTATGACCATTTTTATGTTGCCCATTATATTAATAGAACAACACAACTGCTTTGCTTTTTCAAGCAAAAATAAAATGTCGAAAATAACTGTTTGTGTTAAAACAACATAACTGTTAAAAAAAATTTTTGGTTGTTGTAATAACAACACAACTGAACACATATGTGTTGTTTTGACATTAAATCCTGGCAACATTATCTTTCTGTCATTTTGACATTCTAAATAATAGCTTGTTACTGTTACTGGTTTTATCGTAAATTCGTAGGCACAAAAATAATTTGAATGAAGTGAAGGTGAAAATTAATTTGTGACTATAGCTGTGATATCATGGAATCTGATTGTGAAGAGTAAACTATAGAAATAATATCCGGGAAGAGACAGCGGAATGATGAATGCTACAAATGGAATATTATTAAAAGGCCCGGCTGTCTGGACAGAATTCCCTACCGAAATGGCTTATACATCAAAGAAACCAATATACATATATAAAAAAAATTAAGACTTAAAAAACTGATGCCTTATGCGCCAGAGTCACTTAAAGATTTCTTTGATGTAATTTTGGAGTGGCCCACTACTACGGTAGAAAGTGTGGATGAAGTGGGAGATGTTAGCTAGATTTATTATCAGTGTGCCTAATAATCTTAAACATTAGATACCTAAGTTTCTATTAAAATACCTTTGTTTTATTCATTTAATAAACATGTACAAATTTTAAAATGAGAGTCAAAACAAGTTACAAGATGAGTGTTAAAACAACACATTCAGAAAAGTTAAAAAATATATATTTAATGAATGAACAGCTAAAAATAACATTAAAAATATTGTAGGCCTTACATAATACATACAATATTAAATAGAGTATCTGCCAATAATGAAATATTTGTAAAACTTAATTTATAATTTTTTTTGTCTCTCCTGTAAAATTTTACTTTTCTTACTTATGTTGTTTTAAATCATCGATTCAATTAGTTTATACTAGCTGACAAATCCGCAGCTTCGCACGCGTAGGTTTTCAATAAAAACATTACCCTCCTGCGCATTTGGGTAAAAAGTAGCCTATGTCACCCGGGAATAGTGTAGCTTCCCAACAGTGAAATAATTTTTAAATCGGCCCAGTAGTTTCGGAGCCTATTCAATACAAACAAATCTTTCAAATCGTTCTTTATAATGAACGAGCTCCGTGGCGCAGCGGGCGAATAGCCGGCTGAGATGCAGGAGGTAGCGGGCTCGATTCCCGCCGCGGAACAAATGTTTGCATGATCTACAGATATTAGTTCCGGGTCTGAATGTTTTTCTATGTATAATAAGTATGTATTTACAAAAAAAAAGTATATAAGTATTTTATCAGTTATCTGGTTCCCATAATACAAGCTCTGCTTAGTTTGGGGCTAGATAGCGCTGTGTGAAATGTCCAGCAATATTTATTATTATTCACACATATTTATTTAAAACTCGTTTATAAAAAATACATTTTACACTACAACGTATCTAAAAAAAACATAGTAAAAAAATACATTTATTAAAACGGTAAACCACCGACCGCGAAGCAAGGGCCAAGCGATCGATGGCTAGGGCTGCAGAGAGAGGAACCTCCTGACTATGCGTGCCGAGTCCAGGAGTACCGCCTGACCGTATCTGACCGTTGACCCAATTTCCTAGCGAAAGCCTCTTAAGGTTATTACTATTATTATTATAATATAAGTATATATAATGTTTATACAAAATGACCAAATACAACTGCAAAATTAACTTTGTAATATGACTAAGATGCAGCCGTACTGGCTACGGAAACCTTCAGTGTTCGTGGTTCGACACGCGCTTGGCTAATATTTTATTTTCTTAATGCTATTTTAAACAGTTACAAGGTGTGATTCAGATTTGGGATTTCACCCATTTATCCGGTTTTACTATATCATTTTAATTAATATCGAGTCATCGTCTTCGACACTACTTTTTATACTGTGGTAGTGTCAAATGTCATCGTGGCTCATCATGGATTCATAATTTATATAACATAATCACTTTTTGACCCATGAATATGTTTAAACTACTCGTTTAAACATATTCATAAGTGGTTTATATTTAGAATTCCATTGAAATAATAATAATACTCATATGTCTATACTAATATTATAACGAGGAAAGATTTGTATTTTTGTATGTACCTAGTCAGGTCATAAATTCTGTCACATGTTTAATATAAAATAATTGAAACAAGTTTATTCATTATGTAACCATTTATGTACCAAAATGAACTTAACAAAACATAGATTCTTATGACACTAAAGTTTATTCAAAATGACCTCCGTGATTTTGAATACAGGCCTTCAATCTGCGCGGCCAGTCGTCTATCGCAGCACCAACGAGGTCCATGTCAATATCGGCGGCTGCCTTAATCAAGGATGTCTTGAGTGACTCCAAATTGGGACGAGGCTTTGAGCACGCCTTTTCCTCCAAGTGTTGCCATATCTTGTAATCTAAAGGATTCAAATCTGGACTGGAGGAGGGCCAGTCTTCGTGCCGGATGAAGTCGATTTCACGCGCCGCCAGCCAGATTGTGTGCTCTTCGCTCTATGAGCTGGCGCTGAATCTTGTTGGAATACCCAGTGCCTGTTATTGAACATGGTATGAGAAACAGGTTCCACAAGGTTCGTCAGGACTGTATTTTGATACACAACTGCATTCGTTTTTACACCTTTCTCACAAAAATGTACCTCTGTTAAGCCCCAATAAGAAACTCTCAACCATACCATGAGCGAGGATGGAAAATGACTTCGTTGGACACGCGGAATACGGTTGCTCGCTTCTTCACTACTGTGTGCGTACACCTTATCATTTTGTTTGTTGTAGCTCTCTTCTACGGTAAAAATTTTTTCATCCGAAAAAAGAATTTCCCGATATTTTTTTCCCGCGTACCGCTTCAACAAAGCGCGGCATCTCTTCAGTCTCAGGTCCATTAGACGAGCATTCAAACGATGTCCTGTTTTTCTTCGATATGCCCGAAGCCCCAAGTCTTCATTTAACACCCTTTTCACCGTGGTTCTGCTTAACCCAATCTGAAGGGCCAACAGTTTCTGCTTACGTTTGGGATTTCTTTGAATTCGCGCCTTCACAGCTTTTATCACTGCTGGAGTCCTAACAGACCGAGGGCGACCACTTCTTGACCTGTCATCTACACTAGAGTCTTCATTGTATCGTTTGATGGTGCGATAAACGAATCTTTTAGTTATATTCAAATTTTTCAGTATGTCAAAAATTTTAATTGGCGCGTAACCGCAACGATGCAACGCAATAACTGCAACACGGTCTTCTTTAAGCGTCCACTCCATATTTAAAAATGAGTAAAATTCTAAAAAGTGTAAATTTTTAATTTCATGAACAATTCGAAATTCGAATTCTATAAAATTTTTTGTGGCCAGTATTCTAAAAGAAAAGTTTTTACTGTGTGACAATACTTATGACCTGACTAGGTATGTTTGTAATGAATAAACTCAAAAACTACTGTACCGATTTCAAAAATTCTTTCACCATTGGAAAGCTACATTCTGCTTGAGTGACATAGGTTATATTTATTGCTAGAAAAATTTAGGGATCCTTACTAAAACTTAAGTAGCGTAACCCAAGGTGTAAAAAAGTGCCCTAAAACGTCTTTCGTCGCATGCGCTGCGGAAACTATTGATGATAGAACAAAAGTATGTTCTAGTCTAGAATATTAAAGAACATATCAATATCTACAAAAAACTACGTAATATTATAAAGAGGAAAATTTGTTTGTTTGTTTGTTTGTATTGAATAGGCTCCGAAACTAAGTACTGGACCAATTTAAAAATTATTTCACTGTTAGGAAGCTACACTATCTCCGGGTGACACAGGCTACTTTTTACCCAACTACGGAGAAGGATGGTAATTAAAAAACTACGCGTGCGAAGCTGCGGATTGGTCAGCTAGTATGTCATAAATTAATTGATCGAGCGCAGCGAGGTCTCTAAATCAACTTGGGCAAACCGGCGTTGTATGTATGTACGAGTATGTATGTTTATTTGTCCTAGGATAACTTTCGAAGCGGGTTATTTTTTTCGTCATTTTTTCATCATAATTCCAAAACTGTGCAAAATAAAAAAATGGTTTTGGAATGTTGTCTCGTTTAGTCATAAAAATTAAAATACGTATTAAATATTGAAGTTCAGTATTATTTATTTATTACTACTCCAAATTTAAATCCTATAGATATAGTAGTTGCTGAGATAATCAGCTGTGACAGACAGACGGACGGACAAAGTCGCCATCCTTATGGGTTCCCTTTTTACCAGTTTGGGCCGGAACCCTAAATATGTTATTATCTATGAGAAAATAGAATTATTTTTTCCTGTCCGTTATTTTCTTTATAGGATATTTTTTCAAGAAGCTTGAAATATGTTTTGTAGTAAAATAAACTTACCATTCTATATCACCTGTTTCACCTAATTTCTATTATTTAATCATTAAATTTAGAAAATATTAAATAAATATTACTGGACATTTCACACAGTGCTATCTAGCCCCAAACTAAGCGGAGCTTGTACTATGGGAACCAGATAACTGATAGAATACTTATATATGGACCTACATTTCTTTTTTGTAAATACATACTTATAATATATAGAGAAACAACCAGAGCCGGAACAAATATCTGTAGATCATGCAAACATTTGTTCCGCGGCGGGAATCGAACCCACTACCTCCTGCGTCTCAGCCGGCTATTCGCCCACTGCACCACGGAGGTCGTCCTAATGATTAATCTATAATATGCAATTTGAAATGTACTATGATGCCCTTTATAAATAATTTGAGCCGACTGAATAGATAATTACAGTTATTCAGAATTCTTTACAACTTTTTAATGCTGAACTACCGGTTTACCGTCATCATCCACAGCCCGACTTCACCCACTACTGGGTATAAGCCTCCCCAAGTTTGTGCCATCCGCCACGATCCTGCGCTAGTCTCACCCATTGGCGGCCCGGGACTCTAACGATGTCGTCCACCCATCTAGCTGCCGGACGTCCTACCCTTCAACAGCCATTCCTCGGCCACCATTCAGTCGCTACCCTGCTCCACCTGTCATCCACCTGCCATTGCCAAGTATCCCGCCCAAGAGCTCCATAACTCGATTCCCAACGTCATGAACCATCATGAACCAGTAAAATGATTTTAGTTAAGTGTATTTTAAATACTTACTAGTTTGTGATTGCTCTGTCGATATTCATCATATCGTAACTAATACAATACACGAAATTGATTCAATTGGTATCTCAGTAAATACGACTAAGTGGGTTATATATACAAGCAGTATGTGTATAGAAAGCTGATAGTTGCCTAATAGGTAATCAAAATAAAACGCTGAAAAAAGATTGGTTTAGCTCGGTAGAGCAATATGAAACCATTTTACCTACTAGGTATATATTGTACAATTTTACAAATAACCTTTCGTACAAATAACCTAGTCCGTCTATCTGTCCGTCTGTCACCTGTCTCATGAACCGTGATAGTTAGACAGTTGAAATTTTCACAGATGATATATTTCTATTGCCGCTATAACAACAAATACTAAATACAGAATAAAATGAATATTTATGGGGACCTCCCATACAACAAACGCGATTTTTTTGCTCGTTTTAGCTTGATATTGATAACGGCAACAAGTAGACGCTTGAAATATTCAAAGAATATTTAGTTATATATTCACTTTAAAATTAATAATTAAATTAAAATAAAATACATTTTTAAGGGGGACCTCCCATACAACAAACGTGATTTTTTTGCTCGTTTTAGCTTGATATTGATAACGGCAACAGGTAGACGCTTGAAATATTCAAAGAATATTTAGTTATATATTCACTTTAAAATTAATAATTAAATTAAAATAAAATACATTTTTAAGGGGGACCTCCCATACAACAAACGTGATTTTTTTGCTCGTTTTAGCTTGATATTGATAACGGCAACAGGTAGACGCTTGAAATATTCAAAGAATATTTAGTTATATATTCACTTTAAAATTAATAATTAAATTAAAATAAAATACATTTTAAGGAGGACCTCCCATACAACAAACGTGATTTTTTTGCTCGTTTTAGCTTGATATTGATAACGGCAACAGGTAGACGCTTGAAATATTCAAAGACTATTTAGTTATATATTCACTTTAAAATTAATAATTAAATTAAAATAAAATACATTTTTAAGGAGAACCTCTCATTCAACAAACGTGATTATTTTGCTCGTTTTTGCTTGATATTGATAACGACAACAGGTAGGCGCTTGAAATATTCAAAGAATATTTAGTTATATTCACTTTAAAATTAATAATTAAATTAAAATAAAATACATTTTTAAGGGGGACCTCCCATACAACAAACGTGATTTTTTTGCTCGTTTTAGCTCGATATTGATAACGATAACGCTTGAAATATTCACAGAATATTTAGTTATATATTTACTTTAAAACTAAATAGTGAAATTAAAATAAAACAAATATTTAAGGGCTGCTCCCATACAACAAACGTGTTTTTTAGTTAATATATATTTTTATAGATAATGATACGGACGGAACCCTTCGTGCGTGAGTCCGACTCGCACTTGGCCGGTTTTTTCATTTTTATTAATTTATGCTAGTTTTTGACCACGATCTCGCCTTATGGCTATATTTACTACCTACTATAAGTTTATTCATACCTAAGATAAGTTTGAATAAGATAATATTAGATATTTACTAAGTACTATATTTTATTCGAAGTTGTTGTCAAAATGGGTCGACGACATCCATAAGACCGTGGGTCGTACGTGGTTCAGACTGGCACAGGATCGGGATGAATGGCAGAAACAAAGAGAGGCCTATGCCCAGCAGTGGGTTGACACGGGCTGGAGATGATGATGATGATGTTGTTAAAATTAGGTTAATTAGTGGCAATTTTTTTTTACTTACGCTACACGTACGTACATTGAAATTAAGACCTTATTTTGACCTAAATTTTATGGAACAAATTTATTTATACTGTACCAATACATTAAATTCGACTACTTTCTAGTAACACAGAAAATGCTACCGTGTTCTATTCGGCTAAAATTACATATTTGGGTGAAAATTTAAAGTGGGAAACGCCTACTTTTGTAGTATGCGATTGTCTACTTTGCGTTATAAAATGTTCAGAGTTTAAGTATTCGTTCAGTATCGTATTCGCAAGCCATGCCATGGATAATAATAGCTCGGTCAATAAGGATGTATACTCACTGGAATCACTGATGCATTTTCCCGGCTAGTGCAGACGCTGCGCAGACAAGACGATCCTCGCCGGTAAAAGTGAAATTTGTCGCAGCAACAACTTCGCCCAGCTAACTATTTGATCACTCGTAGTGAAAAACGTGGATCGACTACACCATAGACAGTTCGCGCCAACTATATTTAAAACACGTGTTTATGAAAATCTATTCCGAGAATTTATTAAAAATAGTCCTCTTTATTTTGTGTCAATAAATCGGTATTTTTATTTAAAATCATAAGGTGTGGATGTGAATATTATCGGATTATGCGTTCGGAGAATGTTCGAGTGCGGTCGGCGTGGGGCAGAGCAGCTCTGTGAGCGGAGCGCACAACGCGACGACTTGCGGGCCACTGACTGCGTGCGCGCGCCCGATTGCCGTGGATCCTCAACTCTTCCAATTTTAAATACCGAACGGGCTTTGTACACAATTTTCCAATATTCAGTTATTGGTGGCGGGCGGCAGACTTTACTCTGTAACCTTTCCTTAATTTGCCAATGTTACCATTTGCATTTAGACTATGCTAATGAACAACAAAAAATTTGATAAATCTATATCATGATGAGCATCCACTTGGCATCTTGCATTTTGAACAACACCCAATTTTACACCGAGAGCAATTATATATTTTCTAAATAGATACCTAACAACTCTACAATTTAGTTTTTAGGGTTCCGTAGCCAAATGGCAAAAACGGAACCCTTATGGATTCGTCATGTCTGTCTGTCTGTCCGTCCGTATGTCACAGCCACTTTTTTCCGAAACTATAAGAACTGTACTATTGAAACTTGGTAAGTAGATGTATTCTGTGAACCGCTTTAAGATTTTTACACAAAAATAGAAAAAAAAACCAATAAATGTTGGGGGTTCCCCATACTTAGAACTGAAACTAAAAAAAAAAATCCATTCCAATCATCAAATCCATACGTGCGGGGTGTCTATGGATAGGTCTTCAAAAATGATATTGAGGTTTCTAATATCATTTTTTTCTAAACCGAATAGTTTGCTCGAGAGACACTTCCAAAGTGGTAAAATGTGTCCCCCCCTGTAACTTCTAACATAAGAGAATGATAAAACTAAAATAAATATATGATGTGCATTACCATGCAAACTTCCACCGAAAATTGGTTTGAACGAGATCTAGTAAGTAGTTTTTTTAATACGTGATAAATCGTAAACCGCAATTTACCTTTCATTCAATCAACTCAAATATAAAAAAGTTACAACGAACTACAAGAATTTTTATATTATGTTACTTGCTGAATGAAACCCTTCATGGGCGAGTCCGACTCGCACTTGGCCGCTTTTTACTACATTACTACAATTTAGTTAACAATTTAGTAGGTATTTTAGTACCCAGTTAAACACATTTTACAGATGAAAATTTAAGATCGTCGCAGTTTGTAAACAAATAGATTGATGAGCTCTTTATATGAAACTATAAAGGTCAATAGATATTTGATTCGATTGAAAAGGACGAAGTAATATGCATAATAGTATATGGTTAGTTATAAAATGTTGATTCCCATAAAACATTAACGGTGATTGAAGAGGAGACGCCCCGCCCGACCTACATCGGGGTACCATGAAAATGTATGATGCTATTAACTGGAAGGTCGTCGTTCAGACGATGATGTCACCGTGACTGATTTATCGACACTCAGGATCCAAGTGGGATTAGGCCCTCTGCGTACGCACATGCATCATTGTGAAAGCGTCGCGCCCTTCGTCTGTTTCGGACCAAACACTCATTCTTTATTCTTTATTGTACACAAATAGATTTACAGATCAAAATAGCTTACAAAATGGATATGTACAAAGGCGAGCTTAACCCTAATAAGAGTTTTCTTCCAACAAACCTTTGAAGATAGAGATATTTGATTATAGTGGTGGGTACGTGCACAGAGAATGACATTGGAGTAAAATACTAATATATTGTATATACTATAATAAATACAACACTTAACCATATTAAAAAAAATACCTTTATACTATACCTATATTAGAGATAAACATAATACATTATACAAAATATAAATAATATACCTACTTATACATAAGAACCTAAAAGCTTACAAGGACAGGTAATGCTCTTTCACTCTATATGTTTATAAGTGCTTAGTGATGGACTTGCGCGGATAGAGTATATAGCTGGAATACATTGATTTTTAAAGTATTGAGCAATATTATTATATTAGTTGGCAAACATTACCTATTACGGCAATAATAGCAATTCAGTAGGTAAAATCCATCTAAAAATTATTTACGGATTATGTTTATTTCCCATAATTTCTACTTCCTCAGCCTCTCCAAATCAACTTGGGCAAATCGGCGTTGTATGTATGTAAGTATGTATGTATGTTTGTTTGTCCGTGGATAACTTTCGAAGTGTTGATCCGATCATCGTGAAATTTGATACATAGGTAGGTAGTGATAACACAATTTTGGTGTGACTAAAAATGTTAGTGGGTTGTTGAGATATTGAGGTTCAAGAGGGGTAAAATAAATGAAAATGTGACTATGAGGTCTAGTGGGACGTCAAATAAAAGGTCTTCGTAATTAAATTTCTACGCCGTTTTTATTTTGAGTTTAATCTTTGTAGTTTTCTACCTTCTATAAATGCGGAGCTTTGCGTGATGAACTTATTGATCGAACGAAACAAAATCTCCATTTGTTTGTTTTGTACCTTTGATCTAATTAGTTGTACATACGATAGAACCGACATGTATTTTTATAAAGGTCCTTACAATAAATTGGAATAAAAATAAAAAAATTGGCCAAATCAGCATTGAATGTATGTACGTTTGTTTGCCCAAGGATAACTTTCGAAGCGTTTATCCGATCATCGTGAAATTTAGTATATAGGTAGATAGTGATGGCACAATTTTGGTGTAAAAAAAAATGGGGGGGAGTTGTTGAGATATTAGGGTTCAAGAGGGTTAAAAAAACAAAATAGGACTATCCGGTCAAATGGCACGTCTAATAAAAGATCTTTCGATCTTCGATCCCGTTTTTATTATTAGTTTAAACCTTGTAGTTTTTAAGTTATTAACCATAATAAAAACTGAACTTTGACAATGTTCATAGGGTACAGTCACCCCACAGTGCTGAAATTTGGTATGCGTGTAGCTTTAGTGACACAAATATAGGCAAAAGTCTGAAATCCAGAATAACTGCAATTTCTACCCTAAAAACAATAACCAAATACATGAACTCCCGTTACCTGTAATTTGAATGAAACTGTAGGTCAAGTAGGTTGGTTAGTTATTTCGTGGCACTATTTTGATAGTCAAAGATTACTAATAATATTTTTTTGTTTTTATGGGAGACTCGCGATATCTCAGTTCGGGGCGAACCACTAGTCAATAACACAAATTTCCCTTGCCCATCGAGTAATTAGGTCATCAGAAAAATTATAGGGATAACTGGTCATCAGTTAAACGAAATGGTAAGCCCGGTTTGAATTATGACTGGTCTAATTTTGTTTTTAATCTCTTTGAGCGTGATATCACTTTGTTTAGTTTACACATATCTACTATAGACTCTTTAGTAGGTATAGAGTGTTCCCTTCATGGTTCCCCTTAATGTAAACTATGGATTCGATAGTTAGTCAAATGGAGCTCAAGAAATAAATCAATGTGGTAGCAATATATCCTACTAACATTATAAACGCGAAAGTTTGTATGTATGGATGTTTGTTACTCTTTCACGCCGGAACGGCTGCACCGATTGCGATGAAATTTGGTATGTACGTAGATCATAACCTGGATTAACACATAGGCTACTTTTTATTGGCAAACCATGTGTGCGAAGCCGCGGATTGGTCAGCTAGTATGTTTATATATTCACTAAAAATCATATTGAGACTACATTATCAAAACGAGATGGTTGACTTTAGAAGATAGACACTCAATGCAGTATTTTCGCAATAAACATAGTTTTTGTATTCGTAGTTTTGTGTTTGTAAATAAGTTGTTTATTGGCACACATCGCCTAAAACTTAACACTTTTTTTAGGGTTCCGTACCCAAAGGGTAAAACGGCACCCTATTACTGAGGCTCCGCTGTCTGTCTGTCTGTCCGTCTGTCACCAGGCTGTATCCCATGAACCGTAATAATTAGTTGGACAGTTGACATTTTCACAGATTCTGTTGCCGCTATAACAACAATACTAAAAACAGAATAAAATAAATATTTAAGGGGGACTCCCATACAACAAAAGTAATTATTTTGTTTTTTTAGCTCGATATTGATAATGGCAACAGGTAGACGCTTGAAATATTCACAGAATATTTTGTTATATATTAACTTTAAAAATAAATAATTAAATTAAAATAAAACAAATATTTAAGAGGAGCTCCCATACAATAAACGTGTTTTTGCCGTTTTTATAGATAATGGTACGGAACCCTTCGTGCGCGAGTCCGGCTCGCACCTGGTCGGTTTTTCTTTTTATTTAATTTTTGGAGATAACTGTACCTTGCAAAAACTCTATATTACTTTAAATTAAACATACTCGTATACCGTCGAAAACTTGATTGACTGAGACGCGTGTGGTCCACTTCTGTCGTCGTCCGTCGACCAGTCAGATAATATCAATTCTCGGCGATATGTCGACTGCCGGCTGTCAGCATCATATTCATAACCAACAAAGACCGAATACGAGCTAATCCCTAGGTATGCAACGACTGATTGAAAGACTGTCAAAACCAGCCGGTTTGACAAGGTAATTCTATCTAATTGATCGAGCGAAGCGAGATCTCCAAATCAACTTGGGCAAATCGGCGTTGTATGTATGTATGTTTGTTTGTCCGTGGATAACTTTCGAAGTGTTGATCCGATCATCGTGAAAGATACATAGGTAGGTAGTGATGACACAATTTTGGTGTGACTAAATGAACTAAAAATGTTAGAGGGTTGTTGAGATATTGAGGTTCAAGAGGGGAAAAATAAATAAAAATGTGACTATGAGGTCAAGTGGGACGTCAAATAAAACGTCTTTGTAAGTAAATTTCTACCCCGTTTTTATTTTGAGTTTAATCTTTGTAGTTTTTGAGTTATTTTATTAGCCATAATAAAAACAAAACTTTTAAAATTCACAGGTTCTGAAATGTGTTAGGTATTCGTGTAGCTTTAGTGACACAAATATAGGCAAAAGTCTGAAATCCAGAATAACTACATTTTGTACCGCAAAAAAAGTAACCAATTAATAATTATGAACTCCCGTTACCTGTAATTTGAATCAAACTGTAGGTCAAGTAGGTTGGTTAGTTATTTCGTGGCACTATTTTGATAGTCAAAGATTACGAATAATATTTTTTTGTTTTTATGGGAGACTCGTAAGATCTCAGTTCGGGGCGAATCACTAAAACCTTCTAATCTACTATCTTCTCTTCCAAAAATAGTCAAAGCACAATCTACATACCTACAACATGTTTTTTACAAGTACGCCTTGCCTGAGTCTGTGTTTCCTGATGACTAAGAATAACCTAGGTCATCGAGTCACGAGTGATTTTTTTTCTTCTAGGCAAGCGTGTTCCAATGTAGACTGCATCTATGCTTACTATCAGACGAGATCGTGGTCAAAAGCTAGCCTAAAACTTATACAAATATATAGTAAAAAAACTTCCGATCTTTGAACAGGCTGCACCAAGTGCCCAAAACATAGGTATAAACCATCTTACAAACTCCAGCTTACAAACAAATGTATCACTGAAATCAATTCATCAATAGGTACGATGCCTTGACAGACAGACAGACGTAAAGACTTCAAACTTATATTTAACACCCTTTATTGTGGCGTCAGTAACTTTAAATGTAACTGTATTGTTATTTTCATTTTTTCTATAGTAGACAAAACTCTAGACATGGTAACTGGCCTGGCGGATGACCAGCCAGCACTAATAGATCTCAACGATACATACATGCCTAGCCTAGTGTGGAAATCAATAGATATTTTTAGTCTAAATAGATACCTACCTACTCTGAATAAAAAAAACTAGTACACACGGCTACACATCAAGCTATAAATTTCCAGTATAAGCTGACTTCTCATTCTACGAAACGCTATACAATGCGAGGTCAGCTTATACTGGAAATGTATAGCTTGATGTGTAGCCGTGTGTACCTACCAAAACCAACTACCATGCTAAGCAAGGATCCATTTTGCGACACTTTACTCTCCTTCTGTTTCTTTATTGTTTGTTTAACCAATAAATAAAAACTAATATCTACGTGTTATATTTTCGATGCTAAGCTGCCAGACCCAACTATGTCTAACGCAATATGTAGGTACTCGTTAAAGTTAACTTTGTAAGTATTTGGACTGATATTTTACATAAACTCTTGATCCTACATGATTTTCTTTTCATGATCTTGCAATAAAGATGGTTTTATTTGATTCTGGTTATTAAAACTACCTCAGCTCATGATTTCTAAATAATTTTTATGTGGATATAGTATAAATAAAGTAGTTATCTTTTCTACCTCACAAGAGCAATGCTCGGGATTTTACGAAGTATATTTATTGTGGACAATATATGCATTATATTTTTATTCCTTAAACATAATGTATATTTATACATTATGAACAATAACAGGAAAAATAAAACTAAATAAAAATAAAAATAATTAATAAATTGCATATAACTAATATATAGTATAATAGTATAAACTGTCTGATCCCATTCAGGATGTTCTATTCGTTAGTGTCTTTGTACACAATGAATCTAGTGTCATTAGTTACAATTCATCATAAACCTATAACAGTCGACTGCTGCACGTAGCTCTATCGCAGGGTGCGCCTTGAGTCCGATCTTCAGCTCTTCTCATACAATCTTTGCCGGCCACAGCGCGCAAATCGTCACTCCATTTAGGAGGGCGTCCTACACTTCGCTTGCCTAGACGACGTCTCTACTTCAGAACATGTTTACTCCAACTGTTATCGGTTCTGCGGCAGATAAGACCGGCCCACAGCCACTTTAAGCTTGCTGACCCTCTGAGCTATCTGCATGAGTTTACAATACATAGTTCAAATTAATAAAGGTACAAACTAGAGTTGCCAACCCTACTATATAATATAGTATCCTACTATATTAGGGGATCAATACTATATTTCTAAAAAAATATATAGTAGGCGAAACTACTATATTTTGCGTAAAACGCAGCCCTAATCTTTTTTTAAAGCCCGTTCCGCTCTAAAATTAAAAATTGCTGAGAAACTAAAAATTAATTCTAACAGTTTTGTCAATATTTTGGACATTGTACTTTCTGACCAAAAATTTTTTACACAAATCAACTATTGAAAAATGGCAAGAAGTTTTTCTCTTAAATAATTCAAACTTGCCTAATATTTTAATAATTGTATCAGTCATTGCTTCAATTAATGTTCAACAGAGCGCATATTTTCTGTCATGAATACGAAATGGAGAGATGAGCGTAACAGGGCCAGTTTGAATTTAATAAAAGCAAAATTAATGGTGTTTTTAACTTAAATTTGGCCTGCCATCAAGCTTAAAAATGCTTTCTTAAGAATAAAAATTTAACTCATAAAATCATTTAATTTAGCAAATTGTCGGTCGAAACACCGATAAGACGGTACGTGATAATTCCCGTATTTATAATAATGATTAAAAATTTAACTATTAAGGCACAGAGCAGCAAAAAATATACATTTACAAAATAAATATTTTAACCACACATATACTATATTTTTGCCATCTACTATATTTTTAGAGGTAACAGCTCCGAAAATACTATATTAGATAGAAAAAAAGTTGGTAACACAAACAGTTATATATTTATTTCTTCAAATACTGCAACTACAATAAAAAAATATTTAAACTGTCTGAAAAACATGAATTTTACTTTTACTTAAAACCTATTATATTAATAACTAATATTATAAACAGTAATATTATAATATTATAAACTGCCGTGGGGCGCCGGCAATAGAATGTTGCCCCTCCGCTCTTGCCCGTGGATGCAGTAGGAGTCTGCTAAGGGATACCTCCGAAAGATGGGCAGCAGCGTCTTTTCGTGTTTCAACACCTATACTGCGCTCGCCAACCCGCCTGCCAAGCGTGGCGAGTATGGCAACAACCCCCTCATGGATTTACAACATAAAGCCAGGCCCCGAGTCCCCGGCGGCCCCGCTAATCCTGGCTACGGTAGCATTCACGGTAACGGCGGGGCCAGGGGTGCTAAGAATCCCCGGGAGACGATCGGCTACCAAACCCTACGACGACCACTGGCCCTGGTAACACACAACATCCGCACTTTGAGGACAGACGAAAAGATGGTTGAGCTGGAAGAAGAAATTAGTAGATTACACTGGGAAATTTTGGGGTTATCAGAAGTCCGTAGAGAGGGCAAGGACACGATATCCCTCAAGTCTGGTAACCTACTATACTACCGAGAGGGCGACCAACAGTCCCAAGGTGGTGTTGGGTTTCTCGTTCACAAGTCACTCATCAACAACATTATCACCATCGACAGTGTGTCGAGCAGGGTCGCGTACCTGACACTCAGAATATCTAAGCGATATTCGCTGAAGGTCGTTCAGGTATATGCGCCGACCTCTTCACACCCAGATGAAGAAGTAGAGTCTATGTATGAGGACATCAGCAGAGCCATACATACGAACAAAACTCACTTTATTGTTGTTATGGGGGATTTAAATGCAAAGCTAGGCATGAGAAGCGATGATGAGTTGAGAGTGGGGCAATTTGGATATGGGCAACGGAACCCCAGGGGACAGAGGCTGGCTGATTTTCTGGAGAAAGAAGGACTCTTTATGATGAATTCTTTTTTCCAGAAGCCGCCTCATAGGAAATGGACCTGGATGAGTCCTAACGGTTCCACGAGAAATGAGATTGATTTCATCTTGACCAACAAGAAACGAATATTCAATGATGTCTCTGTGATTCACAGGGTAAAAACCGGCAGTGATCACCGAATTGTTAGAGCCACATTGAATATGAACGTTAAACATTAAAGGTCCCGTTTGATGAAGTCTACGCTCCGACCCACTCGCGCACATATCCAAAACCTCGAGAGCTTTCAACTCGAACTTGCAAATCGCTTTGACTGTCTAGAAGTAGATGCATCAGTGGACGAGATCAATAACAGATTCGTAGAAACCGTCCATACGGTGGGGTCCCAGTTCTTTAAGACCCCCCGTACCAATAGACTTCAGAAACTCTCTGATGACACCCTTAACCTCATGGCTGAACGACGTTCTTTGCGACTGCAGTCTCCCGATGATGCTCAGTCACATAGGCAGCTCAATAGAAAAATTTGGATATTTTTGCGGCACGATATTCGTACCTTTAATACATCTCGTATTAAAGATACGATAGAGCGGAATAAAGGCTCCAAAGTGTTCGCGAGAGATAATTCTATTGGGCAGAGCCGCATGACGAAGCTGAAGAAGGAAGATGGCAGCATAACGTCAAGTAAAGCGGAAGTGTTAAGGGAAGTCGAGAGGTTCTATGGACGGCTCTACGATTCGGTCACTAAACCTGTGTGCAGTGCGGCCAACGACCCAAGAGCCAAACTGACCCGACATTATACCGAAGATATTTCGGACATCAGCCTGTATGAGATCAGGATGGCCTTGAAGCAGCTTAAGAACGACAAGGCGCCGGGTGAGGACGGAATCACTTCAGAGTTTCTGAAAGCGGGTGGATCACCGGTACTTAAAGTCCTTCAGAATCACTTTAATTCCGCCTTGATTGAAGGTACGATGTCAAAAGCATCGAACGAGGGCGTGGTGGTTCTGTTCTTCAAGAAAGGTGACAACACCTTGCTTAAGAATTACAGACCCATCTCGCTTTTGAGCCATGTTTATAAGCTGTTTTCAAGGGTCATCGCGAACCGTCTTGAACACAGGTTTGATGACTTCCAGCCTCCCGAACAAGCCGGGTTCCGTAAAGGGTACAGTACCATAGACCACATACATACGCTGCTGCACCATACAGAAGACCGAAGAGTATAACTTGCCGCTATGTCTCGCGTTTGTGGACTATGAGAAAGCCTTCGATTCGATCGAAACATGGGCAATGCTTGAGTATCTCCAACGATGCCGCATTGACTATCGGTACATCGAAGTGTTGAAGTGTTTGTATAAAAACGCCACTATGTCAGTACGAGTACAAGAACAGAACTCGAAGGCGATTCCCTTAAAAAGAGGCGTAAGACAGGGAGATGTCATCTCTCCGAAACTGTTTACGACCGCTTTGGAAGATGCTTTCAAGCTTCTGGAATGGAAAGGACTGGGCATCAATATTAACGGTGAATACATCACTCAGCTTCGGTTTGCCGACGATATTGTGGTCATGGCAAAGTCGATGGAAGAGCTCAGTACGATGATCAAAGGCCTCAATCGAGTCTTCCAACGGGTAGGGCTTAAAATGAACATGGACAAGACGAAAATTGTGTCGAATGTCCATGTCGTGCCTGCCCCAGTTATGGTTGAGAACTCGGCTGTTGAAGTTGTCGACGCGTATGTATACCTAGGACAAACAGTCCAATTAGGTAGGTCCAACTTCGAGAAAAAGGTCAATCGTCGAATCCAACTCGGATGGGCAGCGTTTGGGAAACTTCGCAACGTCTTTTCGTCCAACATACCTCAGTGCCTTAAGACGAAAGTCTTCAATCAGTGTGTGTTACCAGTGATGACATATGGAACCGAGACGTGGTCCTTCACTATTGGCCTTATAGCCTTTAGCTTAGAGTCGCTCAATGAGCTATGGAGAGGGCTATGATCGGGGTTTCTCTACGGGATCGAATCAGAAATGAGGAGATACGTAGGAGAACTCAAGTCACCGACATAGCCCGACGGATTAGCACGTTGATGTGGCAATGGGCAGGCCATATAGCGCGCAGAACAGATGGCCGATGGGGCAGGAAAGTTTTCGAATGGAGACCACGGACCGGCAAGCCCAGCGTAGGACGTCCACCTACAAGATGGACAGACGACTTGGTAAGAACCGCAGGTCGGCGTTGGATGCAGGCCGCTTCCAACCGCAGTTCCTGGAGATCAATGAGGGAGGCCTTTGTCCAGCAGTGGACGTCTTATGGCTGATATGATGATGTGATGATTATATTAAATCTGTTTGGTAAAGAAACGGAACATATTTTTATTTATTATCTATGTAAATAATCATTAAAGAGATAACCATGTGTTTCTTGCCTTTCTTCCCTGGCTTGGTCGCGGAGGAACAGGCAGTAAATACGTCAAAAGTGATCCTTGTGATTTGAATTTTGACTTTGACTTTGTTAGAAGTTTGTTTTTGTAAATAAGTTTTTTGTTGAAATATTACTTTTTCAAAACATGCTTTTATTAAATTCATAATCGGAACCGCATGCAGAAACACCCCTGCCCAAACACTAGTAGCCTACTATAATCCATTCAGAAGTTCCGTTGTCTAACATCCGTCTCCAACATGAGACCACCTCCATGGTACCATATTACTGCATTGTCACCGAAGTTGCATATGTATTCCAAATTTTAGCTCAATCGGTTGAGGGGAACTGGTTTAAAATTCAGTTGCAAGATTCCACCCGGACAAACATACATACATTGCAAGTTAATAAATAAAATCTTGTAAAATGATTGCCTGCAATAACATAGATTCATGTCGAAAGCCATCAAAAGAACCACAAACTGCTATCGAGAAAAACTGCTTTACCTACTCTTCATTCTCTTCATATTTTTAAAACTTTTGTTTTCGCAGTGACCATATTGATCATAAACTTTATATTTATTTCCTAGGAGATTTAGAGCGACTTACGTAACGATGCCTAAACGTATTTAGTCGCTAAATATGATTTAGAGAGTTACATGTAAAACATGTTTAATTGCTAAATACGTTTAGGGATCATTGTGCAAGCCGGGCTAAATGTAAAATATTAATATAACCTAAGTAAAATATTTTAGTTGTGACTGGTGATAGTAAAATATTTTATTATCTTTGCCAACCTTCTACAATTCCTAAGAGTTTGAAAGAGTTTAACAAATATTCAAACAAACACATTTTAAAGGGTTATAAACCATAGGACTCCCGCTGCTACTCATAGGCTACCCTCGTAGAAATCCAGAGCAACCCATCCAGTGTTGTCTGCACTGCACCTAACGGCTCCCAGCCCAGAAGATAGATTCTTATTATTTATGTCTGTATTGTCAGTAATATTATGACTCATCTTTCAGCCCATTTTCAGCGACTTCCTTGTCATAAGACTATTAAAACAATAAAAAAGATATCCATTATTATTAAAAATTATTCCCCCTATCACGATATATGTGTCGCGCCACCATAAAGTGCTTGAAATATGCTTGTTGCTCGGTTATTGCACTGCTAATTTTAATCTAACGTTTCATGCTAGTATCAGTCTGGGACGCTACTAATCCTATAAATACAGAATAAACAGTGCTTACAGTGGGCCTAGCACAGTAACTGTAGACTTTTTGGGACTTAGAAGGGTTTAGACTTGAGTCATTTTTTGAAACAAAGAAGATATTTGTCGACCGTCTCGAGCACGGCGATTGCGAGAGTGAACGGGAAGAAACGTTGTTGACACTTCCTTGACAGAAGTCTACAACGCCGAGCACGATAGCCATCATTTTCTCTATCTTTGACATTTAAGGCTAGACAACTTTCTTCTGAAATTGTCTCTTTCGCACTCTTCTCAATCGCGCGTTTGCCATAAATTTTCGGTTAGATATTTAATTAAATATATATATAACGTACGTTGCTATAAACAGAGTATCCTTCTCTAGTCTAGGAAGAAACCTTATTGAGCCTGCTCAGGGCAAAGACAATTTCGGAAGATTTGACATAGAATAGAAAAACACTAATAAGTACATCACACTCAAATTTAAAAACAAATAACAATACATGCAGAAATACAAGTTGCAGTCAGAGCCTTGTCGTCTCTTCGAAGAGTAGACAAGGAAATCGCTGTGCTAGCCTTCCAGAAATTGAACTTTATACTCATTGCCTAAACACAATGTACCTACTCCTACTGTGATATCTCGATAGAACTAGTTTTTCGTGAGATTTTACAAATTATCATCCTAAAGTTCAGAGTTCTACGATTTCAATTTTCCTCTATATCCTTGAACATTATTTGCTCAATACGAAGCATTTGGTTTGAAAAAATTATGTGGGGGCTTTCGAAATGAATCTCAGCCCGTTTGCACCCACTGTTGGGTATAGGCCTCCTCTTTATTACGCCATTCTTTCCGGTCCCTTGCGAGTCTCATCCATTGACACCTAGCTACGCTTTCAATATCATTCGACCATCGGGCGGGTCTCTTGGTCTACGAGCATCCCTTGGCCACCACTCTGTAATCGCCTTCATCCAACGCCCGTCATCCCTCCTAGCCAAGTGTCTGGATTGATTTCGATTACGACTGGAATTGAAACAAAGGCCAAGTTTTACCCGACTGCGCAAAATGAAGGTAATGTTTTTTTTGATAAACCAAGCGTGTGAAGCCGCAGGCGGGTCAGCTATAGTTATGAATATTTTCGCTTGGTGCCGTTAAAAAAATAATAATAATAAATAAATAATAAATATTGCTGGACATTTCACACAGCGCTATCTAGCCCCAAACTAAGCAGAGCTTGTACACACGGCTACACATCAAGCTATACATTTCCAGTGTATTGTATAGGCTTTTCGTAGAAAGAGAGGTGAGCTTATACTGGAAATGTATAGCTTGATGTGTAGCCGTGTGTACTATGGGAACTAGATAACTGATAGAATACTTATATACATTTTTTTGTAAATACATACTTATAATATATTATTATAGAAAAACAACCAGACCTGGAACAAATATCTGTAGATCATGCAAACATTTGTTCCTGGGCGGGAATCGAACCTCCTGCGTTTCAGCCGGCTATTCGCCCACTGCGCCACGGAGGTCGTCACTTTTCATTACAATTCATTAGTTAGAACCACAGAACATAAAGTTCTGTGGTTAGAACAATATACAGACACCTAATTATGTCAGTCTCAGGATTTTGCAAGTCGGTATAATCTTTGGCCGGCGTAATGCCAAATTGTATGATTTACGAATTGGGACTACGGCGGGCGCCACTTCATAAACCGGGAACGCCGATGTTTTTCTGTGTCAACTATTTATACTAGACGTTACTATCTGAGAGCAGGAACGTGATGATCTCAATAAAATATCTCTGGATAATTTGACTGGGTTATTTGATAACAAATGAGTGGTCCTCGCAGACACATTGCCGCTGTTGTGTCGAACAGGTGTATAGGTGCGTGTTAGACATCATGCAATGATGGTGAGCAGAACAATATTTTTCAGATACAAGCTATAACGATTTGAAAAATTAAATATTTATATATCTAACTTTTTATAATTATATTATAAATAACACTAAAGGTAAATTAAAGTAAATTATTTTTATGAATAATATTTTGTTTTCCGTAACATTTTGCCATGTTTCGTTTACGTTATACCGTAATTAGAGGAAGGCGTTCGTCGTTTGCAAAATTATTACACAATTAAATATAATGAAATACTTAGCAATAATTAAAATCAGTTTTCTTTCTCTTGCATAATCTCGCAAGTTTTTCTTCGAAACATATTCTAATTAGATATCAACCTACGACCTGATAGCCCAGTGATTCTAATCAAACAACTCATCGAAGTGCATTGAGTTAGCCTAAAGGAGAAGACTCAGACTGGCGCCTATCAATTACACCAATCAGGCAAATTGATGAGAAACATCTATCAAACAAGATATGAGCCACTTAATAGTAGATTATTAAACGAGGGGGATAAAGCAGTATTTGAGCATAATTTGACATTGTCGAGCAGGTGGTGTAAAAATATTTTCACACCACCTGCTCGATAATGTGTAATTATATGTATGACATGTAAACCTCACTGAAAGCAGGCGTTTAAATCCCTGCGGCTGAGCCGGGAGTAAAATTGTACTGAACTTCATTATGCCCTCGTGGGCATAATGCGATTTGAATTTGGAACCTCATCTGTATTCAAATTTGAACCAAAGAGAGAACACAATAAGAACTTATTCGTAAACCTAACTAACCTCAGCACAAAATGTACCACCCTAGATTTGGTTTGTATTGTCTCGCAGAAAGTGTGAAAAGTAGAGTAAAAATCCTCGTGGATAAAGCTGTCTGCATTTTGGGTGTGCTTATATCCTCTCTGCACTCAGGGTTCTAGTAACTCCCTCGCTCCGCTCTTGAGTTAACTCTAGAACCTCTCGTTACGTTCGGAACCCAACATAGCTCCCGTGACGTAAGACACTGCTTTATCCCCTCGTTTGATAATATACAATTATTTACCCTGGTTTATACAAGATCTTACAAGATCTTTTGTAAGAGTGCTTATCTTACACGATCTTTTGTAAATGTGGTGGTAATAGATACAAAGGCCTGAAAATACAGTTACGAGGCAGCTGCCCAGCAATTAATAACGATAGATAGATGATTACAGAGTTCCAAATGTATCCAACGATATTGCCAAATCAATTAAAATGTATTTATTTGTCAGAATGAAATAGTAGTTATGTCTACGAACTTTAAAATAATAACAGTGCTTAGTATAGGCCTTCATTTATTGGAATCCCTCATCACTATTGCTCATAAAATGAGAAATCTTTGACATTGTGGATAACCTATTGGCAGCTCAAGATGATGGAAAATGCAGTATACTGGTTCTTCTTGACTTCTCACGTGCTTTTGACTCTTTAAATATTTCCCTTCTTCTTTCAAAGCTTGCCTTTTATGGATTTGATCCTAATACCATTAATTGGTTCTCCAGTTACCTTACAGGGAGACAGCAGTGTGTTGAACTTCGATTATCTAATGGAATTTCCTCAAGATCCTCTTTTTGTCCTGTTCCTGGAGGTGTCCCCCAAGTATCTATACTTGGGCCCATTCTTTTCATTCTTTTTAGTGCGGACATAGTCAAGGACATTTCACACTGCCAATTTCATCTTTATGCGGATGACTTGCAGCTGTACTATTCTTTTCTACCTACTGACTGCGCCAACGCGGTAAATATGATAAATGATGATTTAGCCCAGGTACATCAATGATCAGAGTCTAACTCCTTAGTCCTTAACCCCAAAAAATCAAAGTATATAAGGCTAATTTGCAAAACTATCAGATTATTAAATTAGTATTTCGGTTAACGGGGAATCCGTTGAATATGTAAAGGAAGCAAAAAGTCTTGAACTGACTCTTGACCCTCATCTCCGTTTTGAAAGGCATGTGGCTGATGGGGTTCGTAATAGTTTTTACAGATTAAAGCTTCTCTACAAAATACGAACCTATTTAAGTGAGGATGTTAGGATCACCTTAAGTGAATCTTTAGTGCTTTCTAGATTGAATTATTGTGACGTAGTTTATGGGACGTGCTTGTTGGCTCGGACTGAAAGGTTAATACAGCGGGTTCAAAACGCCTGCGCGTTTTTGTTTCCACATTCCCCCGCGCACACATGTCACTCCTTACCTAAATTCTTCAAACATGCTAAAAATGAAAGCCCGCAGGCTCTTGCACCTCGCATCTCTGCTCTTTGATATTGTTTCTAATAAAATACCTGTTTACCTTTACGATAAGCTCAAATGGGTTCAAGAATGGTCTCGCTACCAAAAGCGAGTCTGTACTCATGTGTTTTTGACACCTAGACACAAATCTGTCGCATTTCGTGGGTCCTTTAGGTTTGCAGCTTCTCAGTGCTGGAACGGCCTGCCGCCACCTTTACGTGTCCTGAAAACAGTAACTTCTTTTAAATTTGCACTGAAGAAAGAACTTCTAACGCTACAAAAGCGCTCATAGCTTACCTTACTTTACGTGGGCGTAGAGAGCTGGCCTTTCAGTCACACAGGAAACTGTGTAGGTAGTATTTTTCTCCTTCTTATTGCACTGCCCACAAACACTACTCCACACTCTCTGCTCACTCGTCTTCTGGTCCTGGCTGTTGCTTCCAGTATATTTTTCTTAAAGGTTCACTCCTGTTCGCCTTCCGTGCGCCTATATATAACTTTTTTATTATTTCAAGTTTATTTTATTATTTACGTATGTGTATCCATGTATGTCTATGTATTTGTTTAATCATTTATTTTTCTGCGCTCGTGAGGCTACCCATGGGTCCCATCTGAAAACCATCGCCGCTTATCTTCCGGTAGGCAGGTAGGCAGCAATACGCTGAGATGGGACCTGTTTGGCCCACACAGCACGGAAGACCATATTATCTGTACCTACCTATGTATACTTAAGAACTAAATTTTTATCTTGTGTTTTTTCTTTAAGGGGACACCGGAGGGACAATCGCCCATACAACACGTACTACCAAGGTCTAAGAGATTAATAAGGTATTATTTTAATTTGAATAGTATTTATCTAGGTTCCCAACCATATATTAGACCAAAATACTTACCTAAAATTAAATAGATGCGTATCGCATTCTGCACGTTTTTTCGTCATAAAAGACCTGTTTTCAACCTAATTGCTTCGTATTAAAAACAATAACATCTTACGTATCCTAGTCATGGGAACATAGATTATATCGTCTAGTTACAGAATAACAACACAATGAGAAAAATACAACAAGTTTTCAGTCATCATTTTTGGTATTACGGAACACGGTCAAAATCTTATCAAATTTAGAATCGTTCTATTGCTATCACTGTCGCTCTGTGTGGCTAAACTTCGTCACTAAACAGGGATAGCGATATTCAGGCCGAAGTTTTTGACGCGGCCGAATTGAAGTTGCGCTCGGGGTTCGCAGGCGCGTTAATTCTGTACTGAAATATTTTTTCTTTTTACTATTATATTCTTGAGTTAAGTAGGTATGTTTTTTGTATTTGTTCTGTTCTGAATGGTCTGTCCTGTGTGTGTGTGTCAAATAAATGTATTTTCTTTCTTTCTTTCTATTCATCAACAGTACCTATAGTACTGTTGATGACTAGCGGTCCACTGCTGGACATAGGTCTTCCAATGTGCATTTCTGAGCCTGATCTGCTCCTCTTCCCATCCAGTCTCTATTACCTACAGTGCGCCGACTATCGCTTCACGGTCCTACACTACGCTTGCAAGCGCGGTCTCCACTTTAAAACAAGTTTACCCAAACGTTTTTTAGTTTATCGGCAGATATGACTGATCCACTACCACTTCAGTTTGCCTGATCTGCTCCTCTTCCCATCTAGTCTTTATTACCTACAGTGCGCCGACTATCGCTCCACGGTCCTACACTACACTTACAAGCGTGGTCTCCACTTTAAAACAAGTTTACCCCAACGATTTTTAGTTTATCGGCAGATATGACTGGTCCACTACCACTTCAGTTTACCTGATCTGCTCCTCTTCCCATCCAGTCTCTATTACCTTCAGTGCGCAGACCATCGCTCCACGGTCCTACACTACGCTTGCAAGCGCGGTCTCCACTTTAAAACAAGTTTACCCAAACGATTTTTAGTTTATCGGCAGATATGACTGATCCACTACCACTTCAGTTTGCCTGATCTGCTCCTCTTCCCATCTAGTCTTTATTACCTACAGTACGCCGACTATCGCTCCACGGTCCTATACTACGCTTGCAAGCGCGGTCTCCACTTTAAAACAAGTTTACCCCAACGATTTTTAGTTTATCGGCAGATATGACTGGTCCACTACCACTTCAGTTTACCTGATCTGCTCCTCTTCCCATCCAGTATCTATTACCTTCAGTGCGCAGACCATCGCCCTATGGTCCTACACTACGCTTGCAAGCGCGGTCTCCACTTTAAAACAAGTTTACCCCAACGATTTTTAGTTTATCGGCAGATATGACTGGTCCACTACCACTTCAGTTTACCTGATCTGCTCCTCTTCCCATCCAGTCTCTATTACCTACAGTGCGCAGACCATCGCCCCACGGTCCTACACTACGCTTGCAAGCGCGGTCTCCACTTTAAAACAAGTTTACCCCAACGATTTTTAGTTTATCGGCAGATATGACTGGTTCACTACCACTTCAGTTTGCCTGATCTGCTCCTCTTCCCATCTAGTCTCTATTACCTACAGTGCGCAGACCATCGCTCCACGGTCCTACACTACGCTTGCAAGCGCGGTCTCCACTTTAAAACAAGTTTACCCCAACGATTTTTAGTTTATCGGCAGATATGACTGGCCCACTACCACTTCAGTTTACCTGATCTGCTCCTCTTCCCATCCAGTCTCTATTACCTACAGTGCGCAGACCATCGCCCCACGATCCTACACTACGCTTGCAAGCGCGGTCTCCACTTTAAAACAAGTTTACCCCAACGATTTTTAGTTTATCGGCAGATATGACTGGTTCACTACCACTTCAGTTTGCCTGATCTGCTCCTCTTCCCATCTAGTCTCTATTACCTACAGTGCGCAGACCATCGCTCCACGGTCCTACACTACGCTTGCAAGCGCGGTCTCCACTCTAAAACAAGTTTACCCCAACGATTTTTAGTTTATCGTCAGATATGACTGGCCCACTACCACTTCAGTTTGTAGACCCTCTGAACTTTTTTTTACCACCTTGGCTCTCTTTCGGATAACCTCGTTGATTTTCAACATCCTTTCCATTTTGATATAGCAATGTTAATAAGGTTTTCAGAGTTATATCAAAGTGCAATCTGTGTAGGTGTGTAGGAGCGGTAAGAAGCTCTACACATTCTTCTCGTCCTACGCGGGCCATTGGTTTTTATTATCGGACCTCCTAGAGTTCAAGTGGATTAATTACAATTGGATGTTTAAATACATTTGTATAATTATGCACCCACCACATCTAGTTTCAGTGTTGCAATTTTAGCTTACAATACCACCTGCTACTTTCAGCACTGAAAATACTAGTGGTTTGCCCCGAACTCAAATCTCACGAGTCTCCCAAAACACAAAAAAAATATTCTTAGGGCAACTCTCGCAACGATGCCTAAACGTATTTAGTGGCTAAATATGATTTAAGGAGTTGTCAAGTCATACAAATACGTAAAATTTAAACATGTTTAGTCGCTAAATACGTTATGGGATCGTTGTGCAAGCCGGCCTAAATCTATGACCAATAAAATAGTGCCACGAAAGACTATCCAAAAGACTTGACCTACAGTTTCATTCAAATTACAGGTAACGGGAGTTCATGTTTGTGGTTAACTTTTTTGGGGTACAAATTGCAGTTATTCTGGATCTCAGACTTTTGCCTTTATTTGTGTCACTTAAGCTACACGCATACCAAATTACGGTACTGTGGGGTCACTGGTGTACCCTGTGAATTTTGACAAATTTCAGATTTTATTACGGCTAATAACTCAAAAACTGTAAAGAATTTATTAAAAATAAAAACGGAGTCTAAATTTACTAATGAATACCATTCATTTGACGTCCTATTTGACCTAATAGTATCATTTTCATTTTTTTTACCCCTTTTGAACCCCAATATCTCAACAACCCCCCTACATTTTTAGCTCATTTAGTCACACCAAAATTGTGCCATCACTGACCTACCTGAGCATTAAATTCATGATGATCGGGTCAACGCTTCGAAAGTTATTCTCGCACAAACAAACAAATAATCATACATACATACAATGCTGATTTGCCCAAGTTGATGAATTACGAATACGGAACAATTTACGTTCCTACTTTATTGCTACACTTCTATTTAACCCTTAAAGAACTAAAACACTAGATTTAGTCTCCAGCGCTATTTTTATCATTCGTAGCTTCGTAGTGGATTGAGACTTGTCACGGACGGAATAACAAACTTCCGTTCCAATATAAACACTGTCGTCTAAGAATTTATACATAAAACCAGATGCTAAAGTATATCCTCAAACACGATGCCGTATCTATTAGCAGTTACTTTAATGATTCAATTATGTTTCAAATATTTGATTCAAATATGTGTTCAATTATTTGTGAACGGGCTCGAGGAAGTGGGCACCACCGCCTCACCTTTATCTGCCGCCAAATAGCAGTACTTGTGCTGCTGTGTTCCGGTTAGATGGTAATGGTATGTTCCTGTAATTACTGGCACATAGGCATACCAGCTAAGTCCAATAGTATGGCAACGTATCCACATAGAGATCAAGACAACATAATAGCTTGTTTTGAATTCTATGTGGATATCCATGGGCTGCAGTAGCCACTTAACATCTGGTGGACTACATGCTCGTTTGCCATATAAGTAGTATATAAAAAAAATTTATGAAATTGTTGTCACGTATCTCTCTTCACCCAATAATACACCGAGCTAAGAGTGTGTCGCGTCTCCCAGTGCCAACTTCTCTGAACCGATTACAGCAGCGCCGACATCAGACTCAATATATTTGGTTTATTTTATATTATATCACAATTAAATTACCTAGGTCGAAAATCTATCTATTATTGGCCTCTATGGCTCTGCCAATCAATGCCATGACGGTTGGTAAGTCCCAGCGACCCATTTCCACCAAATCGCCAGCCATCGGCCGTTCACCTAATGATCTCATCGCCCCAGAATAAAAGTTCTGTCGTTTAGACCAATTGAATTTGTTTATGGAACGCTTTCTAGGCGAAACCAGACGCTCTACTTTTGTTTAGGTAACTTCGTTGAAATCCTTCCGCATGCGATCAAGATTTATGTATGACGAAGAGCTGTGTCGCTGTCCAACTGTCATTGCAGTTCGTACTCACGATTTCTACGGGATGTAAGTGGTCCAAATTGCGATCCGGGCGTCCGATTATTGACTAGAAAAGCTCGGTATTATAAAACGAAGTAAAGGAACATATTTAGTTCTGCCTACTTGAGTCTCGATTGAATTTAGTTCTTGTGTATCTATAACGTCATGAATTACAAATGACGATAGTCTGTGATAAATTAAAAGGTTTTGTTTTAAGTGAATTCTATGAGATGACAAAGCATATGCTCATCTAACTCATGGAAATTTAATTAAGCGGAAAGTCTTTGTTCCGCAATTAGTAACGCTTTTAGTTTTACTCTTTGTGGTTTAAAACAGTCCGCAATTGAAGAAGAATGCTAATTTCTGTGCGGAAAATTAGCCTCTTCACAAAGCGCCTTGCAGTCTGTAGACGATGAACCCGCCAGCAGAATGATAAACAGTTACTATACTGTTATAAGCTAAAAACCCCTTTTAACCGCAATCAAATTAGGCTGCATTTACATAGTACAACACAGATTAAGTACCGGTGCCAGTCTACTGAAGACATTGGAAAAAGCCTGCTTATCTACCACCGGCACTGAATCACGATCCAAACTAGTTCTTTTAAGATCGGTCACAAGACCTACATAACCGCCATAGCTTAACCTAAGGCAGTGATCGAATATTGGGCGACTAAATGAAGAAAATAAAACCGGCCAAGTTCGAGTTGGACTCACGCACGAAGGGTTCCGTACCATTATCTAAAAAAACGGCAAAAAAATCAGGTTTGTTGAATGGCAGCCCTCTTAAATATTTGTTATATTTTAATTTAATTATTTATTTTTAAAGTAAATATATATCTAAATATTCTGTGAGTATTTCAAGCGTCTACCTGTTGCCGTTATCAATATCGAGCTAAAACGAGCAAAAAAATCACGTTTGTTGTATGGGAGCCCCGCTTAAATATTAATTTTATTCTGTTTTTATTTGTTGTATTTATTATTATAGCGGCAAAATAAATACATCATCTGTGAAAATTTCAACTATCTAACTATCACGGTTCATGAGATACAGCCTGGTGACAGACAGACAGACAGCGAAGCTTCAGTAATAGAGTGCCGTTTTACCCTTTGGGTACGGAACCCTAAAAAATTTAAATAAAGAACCAACGAACAATACTAGTAATTTAGGGTATATTAGCTGTATCCGACGCGACTTCGTACGTTTAAAACTACTAAACGTATACCAGTAGCTGAAGTTTTAGACTATCCCAATTTTTTATATATTTATGTGTTTTGTACTAAAAAGGGGTTTAAACATTGACAGTACACGTTACCATACTGTGTACTTTTAAAGACCCTTCTACTGTCTGTGATCACCTCAATGATCAGACCTGGCATTCAATATATCTGATCTGATGAACTGATATAAGGGATAAAAGGTAGCCTATGTGGTAATCCAGGTTATAATCTACGTGTATACCAAATTTTATCGAAATGGGTTTAGCCGTTACGACGTGATTGTGTAACAACCAAACAAATAAATAACAAACAAATAAATAAACAAACATCCAAACATTCACATTTATAATATTAGTGTGATACTTTTGTTGACGGTCTCTATGATAGTCTCTATGATAGAAGCGGTTCATTATTTTCCTTGGAAAAGTATTCAATCATTTGACCTTAGACACAATGGATAATGTTTTTGAATATGAGCTACAACATTATTTTTCAAACCTAGGGGGAGATTTTCAGACAGAATGACCATGCCATGTTTCATGTATGAAAAGTATTTATATTATTATTTTATTTATTTGACAAAATAACATACAACTATTAATTAATACATCGTAAAACCTTACGGCCTTATTCCAAAACGCAGTCTAAAAATAGTACTGGGTTTAAACCAAATTTCTTATTACAAAAAGAAGTTTAACACTAAACCATGAATCGTCTATGGTTTAAAGTTAGACTCCCGAGACCCCTAGTTTAACTCTGGTTTTTCTTGTTTTGAGGTTATCTTTGATTTTATTTTTGTGTTACGTATTGATAAATAATTTACCGAAATGTGTATTAACATTATTGACTTGATAGATTTAGAAGATATAGATATGCTGGAGACGTTCCGGTGATCTGATAGACATCGTCACCGATTGAATCCTTTCTAATTAAGTGATGAAGATTTCTATTTATTTATTGCGTGAAGATTTATCTCACGAATATAGAGGGTGCATTTTGAGCCTCGAAATTTCAAGTAATTTGCGCGCTTCGCAATTGGATTCGCCAAAAAGTAAGTGTTTATAACCTTGTAATACATAAGTTTTATAAAAACAAATATGATCAATTTACTAATACATTATTATTGTTCATTCTAGATTCAAGACGATACCTACTGCTTATTTACACGGTGTATCTCACCCAGCTGACTAAGTTACCATCTCAGCTAGCTAGCACGGATGCCCAGAAGATTTATAAAAAGCCAACTTTAGGCCAGCAAGAGGAGAGCATAAGAAAATTCAGCACAATAGCAAATTTGATGTTCTTCAATTAATGTACTTACAGGTAATTTTGATTTTAGTTTGTTACTGTCTAGTAAAATATAGCAAAAAAAAAACGAAATGATAACAACTTTAATATGAAAAACTGTCAAACAATAAATCGCCCATGTTTGAGAGATTATAACTTATTTTAGTAATAAATAGATTAATAATCTATCATTAAACATATTTCTTATCCTTATATACCTTAGAGAAAAAATCAACAATAATTGAAACGGAACGTTGCATTGTATGGTTGTAGAATGAATGAATGATTATTTACCAATCTAAATATAAGCTATGGATTTAAATAAACTATGGTCTATTTCTGGTACTAAGTGATCTTTCGTTGGTCTGTGTTTTGTAATAAGAACGCATTTTAATCCTGGTACCAACTTTAATACCGAAACAAACCTAGACTTCTTAGTTCTGGTTTAAACCTGGACTATTGTACTTTTTTGGAATAAGGCCGTAAAGGTTTGTCTCGGTGCTTAGAGACACTCGAGCCGCACAATTTTTATAAATAGGTAGGTACCTATTTAACCACTTACTTGATTTTCTAGAATACTAATTTATACTAAGTTTTACGTTTATTAACCCAAGGAATAATGTTCTGCCATACTAAATGCAACTACCAATTTCACTCAGCTACGGGACCTTTAAACAACAAAATAATGCCATTTCTTTTATTTAGCTTGAATCATATATTTACCAAACTTCAAGTCTCTAGGACCAGCGGCTTAGGCTGTTGTAATAACTGTATGTATTTAATATCAGTCAGGCAGGGCTTTAATTTATAAATATTAAGATGCTAAAATGCCGGCAGATCGCAGATTACACAAGTAAACTGCATTCTACACAAATGCAGCCATCAATTCGCGAACATAAAACCTACGGGAATCGAAATCGTCTGATAGCCGCAATAAAGTTTTTAGTTCGTTCCATTGCGTTCGCTAATTGTTGTTACCTACTAATAGTGCTAATGAATAGCTCTAATGAATCTGTGGCAGTGATATCACGAGTTTCACACTTTATTTAACTGCTTAGGTGTTTGGAATCTGAAACCCAGAGAAAAATTTTAAGACTTCTACTTTTGTAGAGCTAATTGTACTTGGCATGTGAACTACCAACCAGTAGTCCTATCCGCCACATTATTTAAAATCAAATCAAATCACAAAAAAAAACATTTATTTGTGAACAACACCAATAGTACAACAGAACAAACACAGACAGGAGACATAACAAAAAGAACAAAGAAACAATAACTAAAAGATTAAAATTAAATAGAAATGCAAAATATTGCAGTGTGTGTGTCCCATCGTACTCACTGCATGTGTCACAAAAAGGCTTTAACTCAGCATGTGCTGGGTTGCACTGGCTACCCAGCGCTAGTCTTCCGTTAGAGCCTCTTTGAGTAGACCACGGATATCCGCCCACTAACTAAGCAGTTTACAACTAAATACAATTAAATATACTATGGATAAAAATAAATAACATAATGAAATATAATAATAATAACGCCTACCTATTTACTGTAAAGCCGGAGAGAGTCAACAAGTACTAAAATAAAACACACGACAAGCTAGCCCCACAACAACGCATTAGGATTTAGAATGATACATCTATACTATATATACTAACATTACCTACTTATAAAGAGGAAATATTTGTTTGTTTGTATTGAATAGGCTCTGGAACTACTGGAACGATTAAAAAAACTCTTTCACTGTTGGGAAGCTACACTATCCCCGGGCGACATACGCAACTTTTTACCCAACTGCGCAGAAGGAGGGTAATGTGTTTATTGAAAAACTACGCGTGCGAAGCTGCTGATTGGTCAGCTAGTAAAGCATATTAAAATAAAATTTTAAATTCTTAGGTAATCTTGTCATGTTATCAGTTTATGTATATTACCCGTGCGCGTTAAGTTGGGACCTGAGCGCGGTGACGTCATATTGGCGTGTTTGTACCGCCCGCAAAAAAGTGAACATAACAAGCAGCCGCCCGCGGCTTCGTCTTTGTTTTTTTTAACCTAATTTATTATGTTACTCAGGGAGGACGCTGCTTTTTATCTAATCTTTTTTACACTATTTGAATAAAATAAAAATACAATGTTTAAGTTTATACATTTATTTTATCTATTATTTACATTATCTCATCTTCGTCACTACTTAGTGGATTTATGCCTTCTAGAGGTTGTTCTTCGTCCTCAGTCTCACTATAATCACTTGACGAAGAGGTATCCGATAAATTTACAACATTTACTATAACAACAAAAACTACAACAACAAAACAATGACACAAACTATAACAACAAAAACTAAAACAACAAAACAATAACACAAACGATAACTAAAAGAATTCCAGAGCGCGTCGTTACGTGACGTAGGCCAGTACGAGACTAAAAACCCTAGTAAAAAATAGTGATGCGAACAACGGTACAATACGGGCGCCATCGGGGAAGTGCAGGGGAAGCGGCGGGGAGTCGCATTCCTAGCAGGTCCCAAGTTATCGCGCACGAGTAATACGTCTTATTTGTGATACACACATGACGCTATTTAAAATCATTAGGTACGTTATGTCATCCATAATGTTCATATATCACACATAACTTAAGCAATGATTTAAAATTTTATTTTTAAATTGTCTTTCTATTTCTATAAGTACATAAAACAAGTATATTTCAGTTATACTCTTCTCAACTCCCAATGCAATGGAAATTCTACTCTAGAAACAGTTTTAACCGTTTATTGCCAGGATGGTGATGCGGCTGCCTCGTTTTTGCAGCGCATCGAGTATGTTTGCAGAGGCGCACACGGACGGCGCACATGCGATCATGCGCAAGAAAATCGCGTCTATACTCAAGCGTGCGCGCGGCAGTAGCAACGACATCCTACAGATGATTGTTTCGCGTCTGGCTGGACTGCCCCATCCTTACAAAATGAATGCAAATACTTTTAGGTAAGTAATAGTTAAGTTATTTGTAATTATATCAATTTAATTAATAAACTATTGACATGCTATTAAATTATTAATTTTTATTTTTTGTAAGTTTAATTATTTATTGTGCAAGTATGTATGTTAGGGGGCGTCCATTATTTATTAATTTATTGACATTTTTATATTAATTTTGACCATTTTTCAGTTATGTTATTTTTATTCTATTGTAAAGTTATGTTGGTTTTTGTTATTTTTCAAGTGTGTGTTATTTTGTTATTGTATAACTTCTAAATAATTGTATAATCAGATCTAATGTACCTTTGGACTTGTTACGAAATAAATAAATTAATAATTAACGGCTTTAATACCTAGACTTATGGTTACAGAGATTAATAGGAGCTGTACCTAACCAAGACATAGACATAATGAAATAGGTAAGTTGTCACTCTCGATAGTTCATATTTATACATAACCACATTGTTTAACAATAGTATATTATGATACAAGTGAGCTAAGTTGCTCATTATACACGAGGCTGTGGTTTGCAGCCCGAGCCGTAGGCGAGGGCGTAAATCAGCCGAGTGTCTAGTGAGCTAGTTACTCACGAGTTTCATACGCACTTTTTCAACACACTTGCGAGGAAAAAACAAACATGTATTGCATAAATCGTTTAATTATTAAAAAAATTGGTAAATGTACAATTTTCAAAACATATTGGATTGTTTTTGATGGCGATTTCACAGTTTGTCTTACATTGGTACTTGCCACTTCTTTAACAACTTCATTTACTTCTTGTGTAAATGTCGGCGACAAAGGTAAATCATACAAATTACTGGAAGGAGAAGGCACCAAATAACTCATGCTACGAGATGTACATGGTTGTGGGTTACAGTACGTTTTGATATCCACACAATGTTTGAGCTTAACCATGCTTCTTAACATGGAATAGATGCACCACAGGGAGCTGGGTTTGTATGTATTGGCGAGTTCAGAGAAATACGCCAAAACACATTTTCAGAAAATGACTGGCTTTTTTTGTTACTTTTCCATTGTATGAAACTATTGTAAGCAGCTACTTTGCTCTAGATTTTGCAGGTATTAGGCTTTCATTTGCATTTTGTGCTGCATTTAGCATTTCTGGCGGGGTTAAGTCTATCAATGGTTAATCTTCTGTACTAAAACTTGACATTTTTACAATTATTTACCACACAGCAACAAAAGTGATACAAATGAAAAAATGGAAATGGCGCGCAAGTTTTTTTTTTTGCACGCGCCAAATGTAAGTTGATTGATTACATACAGCCTACTTCAAAATTATAATTTTAGTGATAAAATGCAAATATTTTATAACAAATTATTGTGAATTATAAGTAATTTGATAATAATAAATGTTTTTTCGTCTTAAATAGGGATACATTTATTTATTCCAAAAAATGTAATAGGATTTTCAGTGGCATAAAACCTCTTTGTTGTTACAAAAACTGTATTACCCGGTTAAATTGAAAATGCTCTGTTTACTCGCATTTAATTTGCAGTTAGGTACTCACTTAATCTTGTAGGGATAATTCTATTAAGCACAAGTGTGTTATATTATTACGCACACGTGTGTTATACTTCGGTTTGTGGCCCTAATAACGATGTACTATGGCACACTTTACGAGCAAGTGTGTTGAAAATATGTTTGTATAATATTTAAGATTACAAATGTACTCACATTAACAATCTTAAAATAATATAGGTACAAACTGAACCTATAAGATTAATCTTCGCCTTGCGCATACTGTACGAGGTTCGAATTTAAACGCGTACTATGCTTTTCAGAAGGCAACCACACCACTCTATAAAATTCAACCTTATCTCCCAGCGTTAGAGGACACATTATGTTTTGTTTTCAGTAATCTGTATTGTTAGTAAGTATTTAACTAATGGTGTTTATGAGTAGTTTAAAAGTTTTCATGTTTACGTTAGGAGCACGCACTAGCCAAAGAGTATAGTCGCTTTTAACA
Source organism: Philereme vetulata (assembly GCA_918857605.2). Classification (NCBI taxonomy): domain Eukaryota; kingdom Metazoa; phylum Arthropoda; class Insecta; order Lepidoptera; family Geometridae; genus Philereme; species Philereme vetulata. The sequence continues at coordinate 8,119,794 of OU975442.1, forward strand.
TTGTACGCATCTGATGGATTTTAATTTAATTTGTGAAGTTTTAATTTTTAGAGTTGCTCAGAGAGCAATGGAGCGTGCCATGTTAGGCATCTCGCTATTGTACCATATACCCAACATCGAAATACGACGCAGAACCAAAGTCGTGGATGTGGGTAGAAGGATAAATCAGCTGAAGTGGAGATGGACGAGGGCAGCAACCGAGTGGTGGCCGCAAGAAGGGCGCAGACCAGTTGGCAGACCACCAGCCAGATGGTCGGACGACATCGCGAGAGTAGCGGGAAGGCAATGGCTGCACTTGGCACAAGACCGGAGAGAATAGCGTGATAGCGAGGAGGCCTATACCCAGCAGTGGGTGGATGTGGGCTGAGATGATGTTGATGATGATTGTGAAGTTTTAATACACATAATAGCCAGCACACTTCTTGAATAAAGTCTTTAAAACGTTGATACTTTAACATAACATTTTTGGAGGATGAATAAAACGTACCTACAATCAATGAAAACTTTTGAAATAAAATAAAAAATATTGCTGGACATTGTACACAGCGCTATCTAGCCCCAAACTAAGCAGAGCTTGCACTATGAGAACCAGATACCTGATAGATTACTTATATACATTTTTTTTGTAAATACATACTTATAATATACATATAGAGAAACAACAAGACCCGGAACAAATATCTGTAGATCATGCAAACATTTAATATATTATAATATCATGATGTTATAATTCTTATTAAATATTTTATCTAAACTTCAGAGTTTAGTAATGGTAGAGTCTAGTAAGAAGCGAACAGAGCCTAAGAAGTAAAGTTAGTTGGTTATTCTTGGAGAAGGTCTGAGAGGAAAAGGTTATGTTAGCGATATTTCAGTATCTTTATCATAATCTCTCCAGTTTAGGACTCGAACATTATCATTTGTAGATAATAAAGACACTTTTATTTCATTTTTATTTGACGACCTCCGTGGCGCAATGGGCGAACAGCCGGCTGAGACGCAGGAGGTAGTGGGTTCGATTCCCGCCGCGGAACAAATATTTGCATGATCTACAGATATTTGTTCTGGGTCTGGTTGTTTTTCTATATATGTATTATAAGTATGTATTTACAAAAAAAAGTATTTAAGTTATCTCATATCTGGTTCCCATAGTACAAGCTCTGCTTAGTTTGGGGCTAAATAGCGCTGTGTGAAATGTCCAGCAATTATTTATTTATTTGATTACCTCCGTGGCGCAGTGGGCGAATAGCAGGCTGAGACGCAGGAGGTAGCGGGTTCGATTCCCGCCGCGGAACAAATGTTTGCATAATTTACAGATATTTGTTCCGGGTCTGGTTGTTTTTCTATATATTACTAGCTGACCCGGCAAACGTTGTTTTGCCATATAAATAATTGCTATTAAAAAATAAGGGTGTATCGTAGAAAGTTGAAAATTGAGTATTGTATGTATTTTTGTATGTTGTATCATAAAAAATTAGAAATTAAAAATTTTGTCTAAAAAATAAAAAAAAATTTAGGGGTGGACTACCCCTAACATTTAGGGGGATGAAAAATAGATGTTGGCCGATTCTCATAGATACCGGATAAGCACAAAAAATTTCATCAAAATCGGTCAAGCCGTTTCGGAGGAGTATGGCAACGAAAACTGTGACACGAGAATTTTATATATTAGATAAGTATGTATTCACAAAAAAAAGTATATAAGTATTCTATCAGTTATTTGGTTCCCATAATACAAGCTCTGCTTAGTTTGGGGCTAGATAACCTTGTGTAAATAATAATATGTGAATTGTCCAGCAATAAATATTGCTGGACAATTCACATATTATTATTTATTTAGAATATGACACCCACCGTTCATATCAATCTTCCTTAAACTTAATAAAAGCCTATATACTTTATAACTTATTTACTTTTGCTGATCTCAGGGCTCAATTTACATTGACGCGGAATAGAATGGAACGGAAACGTCATTTTCACCCCGTCTCGCCGTGCGCGAATTCACGAGAACTCTGCGTCGCGTTTTGCGTATACGCTTGACGCCGTACTGCACCTCTTCCCGCGGATTCACCAGAAGCCGCCGACAGTAGCTGTGGTAATCTCCGAGCATTCTCCGGAAGACGTGTAACTTTGTTTTTTGGTTCGTATCTAGTTTGTACCTACATTACACAATTGACATCTACTTCATTATGCTATATAGAATTTTTGTTATAAAATGTACGTCCACGTCCTGCCGCAATGTGAATAAAGTCTTACGAGGAAGTCCATGCTCCTAGTGGAAACGACATCGTCCTCCGGACATGCGTAATCAAAAGCCTATAAATATAGACGCCGACAATCATGACATGAATTAGGTAATGATCCATGAATTAGTCATGGTATCCAGCTTTTATGCTTTGATAGGATGGATTACATAGGGGCTAACGTGTGCCGTTCACCATGTGCACGGTGGTAGAGCTTTTGTGAACGGGCTCGAGGAAGTGGGCACCACCGCCTTACCTTTATCTGCCGCCAAATAGCAGTACTTGTGCTGCTGTGTTCCGGTTAGATGGTAATGGTATGTTCCTGTAATTACTGGCACATAGGCATACCAGCTAAGTCCTATAGTATGACAACGTATCCACATAGAGATCAAGACAACATAATAGCTTGTTTTGTATTATATGTAGATATCCATGGGCTGCAGTAGCCACTTAACATCTGGTGGACCGCATGCTCGTTTGCCATAGAAGTAGTATAAAAAAATGTGCCTGAAAATATTTGGTATAGCTTCATAGTAAGTCTACTTTGCCTTGATTTAATTTGAACCAAAAGACATCTGTCTGGAATGCCACGCACGACAAACTCATTAGCAGCCGACTTCCCACGACCTTCACAATTTCACATCGACTGTCACCAAGTGACTTTATGTCTTACGATGTATTTTCCTTAGAGATAGCACTCTCTTGATGGATTTGTAGTTTTCAAGAACGGCAGACGATGGCAGAGTCAAATAATATATTTTCACAATATACATATTATTAACATCTAGTCCTGTCAGCTGTTGAGTAAAACAGCAATAACATTTTTTTTTCACCTTCTTCGTTATTTAATTTAGCAGCCCCGCCTCCTTATCACCTAAGCCAAATTGCTTTTCTGTCGCTATCGCTAGTCAGGTCATCCCTTTCACACGTACAGTACGTATCTCACGTGTGAAAGGGATAGTCTGACTAGCGATAGCGAAGCGACAGCAGTAAGGCTACCGTTTAGACATCATTCGTCAATGCTTTAAACTTTGAAAACTTGAATATAGGAAACTCGATCAATAAACTTCCCCTGACCATGAAAGACCCACGAATGACCACTCTATTTCATCTTTATTATCATTTCACTACCATTAGTAAATTGGACGATACATAGACATCGCCTAACCTTAAACTTAAATATTCTAAACGTACCTTTGAGTTAATGTGTAAAATGTATACGTATAATATCGACGAATGTGAGTACCCAGACAAACCTTGCACGGCTTTTAGGGTATAATATTAAGGATGAATGTACTTAAATTGTAGTATATAATTAAATTTAAAAAAAATAACCCTTACTCATCTAGAAGGTCAAGTTCGCAGAATCGTCCGAGTACCACGTTTCTTCCAGCACCAAAGACTGGAACACAAGGCGCTCTGTATCGCTTCTAGGAAATCACACCAGCCCGGTAGCACATCAGGATAACGATCAATCAAGATGCGTGCATCGTAAGCTTTAATTAATCCAGTGTTAGTAACCTACTTTGCATGTGAGTAACTGACTATTTTGCTAAGGGACATCGAGTTTTTTTACCATATAAAGACCTTCGTTTGATCTGATGGTCAAAAGTGGAGCATAAGATCTAGAAGACACCTATTTGCGTTATTGTATTGTATTCATTTATTTTAGATAATTATAATCCATAATCACAATAAATTAAAATAAATTAAGTACAATCAAAATAAATTTAACTAAATCAATATTATAATATAGTAGATAAGATAAAATTAAAATAAACAACAGACAAATAAATTAATTAATTAATTACCTACGTGTTTTAAATTGCCAGTAATTATCCCCACCCAGTGCCTCTGAATAGGGCAATCAAAACGAGCAGCAATCATCTTCAGAATACTGTTGGGACTACCGCGCAAACATTCCTGACGCGCTGGAATGTCGCGGCAATCCCAAATGCATTCTGAAGGCGTTATTATACTGTACACGCAGGACGTTGCAGGCTCGTTGCGTGTACCGACTCCACAGGCTGCTCGAGTAAAAAGATTGGCAGTATGCTCTGAAAAGATTTATCTTAACTTCATCGGTACATCGAGCAAACCTGTGGGCCAGCATGTTGCTTCTCACCGCCAGCGCCCTGCGTTCTCGTTCCACGTCAAGATCGTCTTTCGGATCTTCAGTGACCAAGTGTACTTATCGGCTTCTTTAGAGTAAACATTGTATTTCCTTGCGATATTTATTGTAAAAGTATATGTATATATTTTATATTTATTTATGTAAGTATATGTAGGTATATTTTAGGTTTAGGTATTTATTTATTTTTATCCTACATAAATAGGTATTTATTGTAACACCGCCTCCTCACACGTCTTTTCAATCCAGTCCGTCCAAAGGTTGTCTGGAAGAGATCGCTTTTAGCGATAAGGCCACCCATTGTACCACCATGTATTAGTCTTTAAGTTTTATAGGTTAAGTTATTTTAATATGGTGTAACAATAAAGAATTATCTATCTATCTATCTAAGTGTCCCAGGTGTTTGAAATTATTCACTACCTTTTCTTTTTTTACCTTAGAGATGCGTCTCACTTGATGGGTTTGTAATTTTCAAGAAAGACTGGTAGAACCAAATAATATATTTTTCGTTTTAGTATGCAGTAAAGTGTTCCATAACTTAGATGTACGCTTTAGAGGACTCGTCCCTCAATTAAATCTTAAGCTCAAAAAAACATTTTCCTATATAGGTAAATAGGACAAATCTGGACCAAACCACTGGATAGAACTTCACGACCCCAAAATTATCTCCACCGAACGCCAATATTACCCAAGAATCGTTCGAGCAGCCATCGAGATAAAGAATTGACGCAATTTTAATAGTGAGGACGGCTTTAGATTATCTGCATCGTGGAATCCAGTTATAGTTAGGTGTTCACGTCGCGATTTAGATCCACGCGTAACTTTAGATACTGTTAGTATTGTGTGTCGAAACAGTGATACGTGCGATTCAGAAAACCAAGTGCGGGTAGTTGGTGACAACATTCGCGCTTCCCGGCAATGGCACTCGCCCGCTTTCAGTCTCTCGTGACCACGGCCGATGTAACTTGGCCAAAACGTTGAGGTTAGTCTAAATTATGATTTTGATATAAATCTGTGCGCGAAAAGACCCGTTTTGTCTTAAAAACATAGGACAAATCTGTCTTGTTTTTGATTATAGGGGACAAATACCAACTACCACCTAAAGGAAATGCTCACATTGCTGTGGTTTCAAAGTTATGGGGCTGTGAAATTATTATGGTGGGTTCCAAACAAGTCACACCCAATCGTGTCACAGTTGGTATTCTGGATGTGAAACATCTATTGGCGCACCTTGGGGGTAAGACCGACCCGCCGTGGCGGCGTGCGTCCTATAAAATTAGCGTAATATTTATTCATCATTTCAGCCGTAAAACGTCCACTACTGAACACAGGCCTCCATGGATCTCCATGATGGGTAGTTGCCATACTCACCACGCTTGGCAGGCGGGTTGGCGAGCGCAGTACGGGATGTTGATACACGGAAAGACGCTGCTGCCCATCTTCCGGAGGTATCCCTTAGCAGGCTCATACTGCATCCACGGGCATGAGAGGAGGGGTAACATTTTACTGCCGGCACCCCACGGCATTTATTATTATCGTTTTATTTATATTATTTTTAGTTTAATATGTGTTTAGTTATGTAACTATAAATAATTGATAAAAGTCAAAAGTACGGATAAAGAATTGATTGTCGTCGTGCGTATTTACATGAGAAGATGAGTTAAGATAAACAGTTTTATCCTACTAATATTATAAACGCGAAAGTTTGTATGTATGGATGTTTGTTACTCTTTCACGCCAGAACGGCTGTACCGATTGCGATGAAATTTGGTATGTACATACGTAGATCATAACCTGGATTAACACATAGACTACTTTTTATTGGCAAACCACGCGTGCGAAGCCGCTGGCAACAGCTAGTTTAATTATAAATTTAACTTTCGCGTTTATAATATTAGTAGGATATAATATTATAAACGCGAAAGTTTGTATGTGTGGATGTTTGTTACTCTTTCACGCCAGAACGGCTGGACCGATTGCGATGAAATTTGGTATGTACGTAGATCATAACCTGGATTAACACATAGGCTACTTTTTATTGGCAAACCACGCGTGCGAAGCCGCTGGCAACAGCTAGTTTAATTATAAATTCATTCAATAACCATCAATTTCTCCTGTGTGTCTCAGGGTGACGGACAACAATTCAATGTCATATAGGCTGCCTTTGGACGTAACCTGTGAGGTAATAGAATTAATATAGGCTCTGGGTTTGTGTCGCCATCTCAACTTATATGCTTAGGTAATAAAACAACACTCAGTTTCCGTGGATATCAGAAGTTACGATTTTCATGATACCCATATCCGAAACCAAAATAGTTGTACATGATGCAAACATTAGTCACGCAGCAGGAACGATCGCCAGTAAAACACATTCAAATAACAATTTAAAAAAACAAACAAAAATAACTATAGTACACGAAGGCGCAGAGCTTTATAATAAATTTACCCTGTGATGTAAAAAATGTAAGCTCATTTAACGTATTTAAAACTAAACTCGCTCAACATATTACAACTAATGTTTACTAAATGAAGTAGTTATATAACTAACGAACGATCTACCTGAATGCGTTAATTGAGTACTTTCCTACATAACTTGAACGAATTACATTAACTTTTCTATGTGTACTGATTCTCATGTAAGTGATAATTGTTATCTTTTTGAGAATAAATGATTATTAAACCTATTACCTTCTTGTCTCTTCTTGGTCGCATAAATTTGGACTACAAATCAACACTAGCAAAACCCAAGTGATGATTACTGGCAGCCGGGTCTTTATTTCTAGGCTTGATCTAACTAAACTCTCTCTCCTTATGTTACGTATAACGATGATTCTTTACTTCAGAGCAGTAAGCTAAGGGGTAGCTTACTGCTCTGAAGTAAAGAATCTTGGCCTAATCATCACTGAGAACTTATCATGGGAGCAGCACATTACCTACTGAAGTCAGCAGGAAGATGTATGGATCAATGCACGCTCTAAAGTGCATGCATAATTTCCTTCCTTTTTCAGCTATAATTACTCTTGTAAATTCTATCCTACTCCCTATCCTAGATTATGCAGATGTGTGTTATCCCGACGCTGCTTAATAAACTGGAGCGTTTGTTAAACCTCTGCATCAGGTATGTATACGGGTTACGCAAGTACGACCACATCTCACAGTACCGCTCACCGTTAAAGTGGCTCAAAATCCGGTTTCGTCGGGATACTCATACACTCTGTCGTCTTTATAACATCCTTCAAAATCCTCTGTCTCCTTGCTATCGTAAAGAACGTTTTTCTCCTCTTTTTCCACCTGATCGTCCTTCTCGTTCTTTTCAACATCTTTTATTGAAGACGCCTGAGCATAAAACTTCTTTCTTCACTAACTCTTTCACTGTGACTGCTATCTGCTTGTGGAACTCTCTTCCAGTGGAAATCCGCAAGGCCGCCTCTATGGGAATATTCAAATCCAAACTCTTTAAACACTTCATCTCTCTTCAAGATGCCCAACAAAATTGAGCACTTTATGTAGATATACATATTTGTGTATTTCGTTTATGTATGTGTATTATTATTATTATGAATTTGTGTAAGTTTATTTCTAAGCTAAAGTTTGATTAAATTTCCATTTTCTGGCACTACCACTTTCTCCACACTACACAAAGGTTAGCTGGAAGAAAATGCTAATTAGCATATGTATATTTTACCTATGTATTCGCCTATGTATTATTTTATTGGTGCAATAAAGAATTTTCTAATCTAATCTACCTTCTTACGATTTCTTGACCCTATTTGAAATCTACTAAACGCCCGTCAAATGCATGCATTTGAATTGCATATAATTAAATTGCTAATCCAAACTTAGCAAGTGATAATTTGCGCCTTACAACAGATGCAAAGCTTGTAAATACCTACAACTTGAAATATAAAGCCCACTGGGTTTTAATAGTTCCCTGTAGTTGATATATTGAAGTGTCGGGGTTTTGCAACATCTCTGAATTACTTTACCTTGCACATAATACAATGCCAGCGCCCATACGAAACATAATTATATTTGAAATATTATACCCAGGACAACTTGCGCCACCATATCAGCCATAGGACGTCCATTGCTTAGCGATCCCTAATCGTGTTTAGTGCCTACAATTATAATATACTAGCTGACCAATCCACGGCTTGGCACGCGTGGTTTGCCAATAAAAAGTAGCCTATGTCTTTTAATTTTGTTTATCCTGTCCATCCAAAGGTTGTCTGGAAGAGATCGCTTTTAGCGATAAGACCGCCAATTGTACCTTTATTTAATGTTTAGTTCCATTATTACTGTATTTTTGTTTGGTGTGCAATAACGAATATTTCATTCATTCATTCTATGTGTTAATCCAGGTTATGATCTACGTACATACCAAATTTCATCGCAATCGGTTCAGCCGTTCCGGCGTGAAAGAGTAACAAACATCCATACATACAAACTTTCGCTTTTATAATATTAGTAGAATATTAAGTTGATCAAGCAGTAGAAAAAAAATATTTATATTTTGTTATTAAAAAATAGGTGTTGCCCGCGATTTCGTACGCGTGACACTCCTAAATGTGCCTACAAATACCTAAAAATAAAGCTAAACTCACTGTTGCATCTTGACTTGACACCCCATTTTTATCCCATGGGAACTGATGTATGGTATAAAAAGTAGCCTAAGTGGCAATCCAGCTTATAATCTACGTATATACCAAATTTCATCGAAATCGGTTTAGCCGTTACGATGTGATTGATTAACAAACAAATAAATGAACAAACATCCAAACTTTCACATTTATAATGTTAGTATGACTAGCTGACCCGCCTCGGCTTCGCACGGATTTCAAAATAAAATCTTGAGTTCATACTAAAATTCCATAGAAAAAAAACATTTTCTGTTTTTCCAGAATTTTCTAATATTCCGGGCAACGGTTCCAAATTTTTTAGGACTATTACGAACACTTTAAAAAAAGATTTCTAATAAATCGGTCCAGCCGTTCTCAAGTGATGCGCTTACCAACGAACTACATGTAATTTTTATTATATATAGTCGCAATTTTAGGCAAATTTCAATATTAAACTCAAAATCTCGATGCGTAATAAAGTTCCTAGACTGCGCAATAACTTTCTTGAACAATAGGCTTAAATTTGGGCGTACTGACCGCCTTTCCGCTAAACGATTCGCGGAGGTTCCTCTCCGGAATATTAAGCAATTGAGATTTATCACAGACACATGTGATTATTTTACGTGTGGGTGACTCAACTTCCTTTACTGCTGCTAGTACCACCTACTGATAGTACAAAAATCATCTAAAACAGAGCGTATAATATATTTATAATATATACCCCAGGAAAGAGGAAAGGTGATGGCTCCCTAGTGGACGCCAATTTACAAAGTCTAGAGCACAGACGCCGAGTAGCTAGACCTTCAGTTTTTACAAGATTAATTTTGGTGAATGTGCGCAAGTTCTTCATGACTTTATCCCTCCTTCCCCCTTCCACCGGATAAGCAGACGTACTGAGAAGTACCACCCGTACCTGGTCGGCATACCACCTTGCCGTACCAAACGATTTGCTTCAACTTTTCTTGTTAGCACAAGAAAGGAGTGGAACTCACTTCCGGCGTATGTTTTTCCGGACCAGTATAATCTCGGAGTCTTCAAGTCCAGAGTGAATAGGTTCTTTCCAGGCAAGCGTGCTCCATCTTTGATCACACCATCGTCGCTTACCACCAGGTTTGACGTTTCTGAAACAAAAGCCGAAAATGAAATACTAGTTATAAATGTAAACCAATTTTCTTCTTAGCGTGTCAATAGCTCTGCTTATATTGTGTTAGATAGGTACTTGGCTACATTCGTGGCAGCAGAAGAAGCCATTTTTAAGCCTTCCATTGTGTAGGTGTTCGGGCACAAGGGGCACAATAGCAGGTTTTTCATCAACTATGCAGGATCACCACAGTCGCATTGCGTTTGGTTGGGATCCCTGAAACCCTATTTAAGGACTTCCACACTGGCCATAGCAGATTGTGCCCTGGTGGAAGCTGTTGCACCAATAAAAATTGTAAACCAATGAAAAGTAGGCACCACACATAGTGGTTGAGAAAAGAATTGTATAAAGTATTTCAACCATTGCTGGGGTCAACATTTTCCTGTACATAATACTTAATTAGACTTGACGCCCACTGAAAAATAGTGATTGTTCATGCATCGAGATCTAGATGGTACCTATCGATATGTCAATCATCCTTTGTCTATCAAATTAATTCCCCAATTGATTAAGAAACAATTGAATTGATAGCCAGTTTTATTTTTAGAAGTTACTCTCGCTTGCTTTCTTTACTTTAGACAAATTCTTGCATCACTGCATTTATCCTTGGTTTGGTAATGTACCTACTTACAAGCTAATTTTACGAGCAGTTAAAACTGAAGTGCCTGCATTTAAGTATTATGCATTTGGTGCAATACAGTGCGTAGGCGCATAATACGCCTGTATTGCACACACCATTGTATTTGAATGCACATCCATTTCAGACTTCAATGCATTGTATTTTCATTGTTTTTCATGCAAATAAGGAGTACAATTTTATGCACTCTCTCGCAACATTATGAATCTTTAAGGGGACACCGGAGGGACAATCGCCCATACAACACGTACTACCAAGATCATTTCTAATTGGACCATATTTCTACCTTAATAAGGTATTATTTTAATTTTAATAGTATTTATCTAGGTTCTCAACCATATATTAGATCAAAATACTTACCTAAAATTAAATAGAAGCGTATCGCATTCTGCATGTTTTTACGTCATGAAAGACCTGTTTTCAACCTAATTGTTTCGTATTAAAAACAACAACATCTTACGTATCCTAGTCATGGGAACATAGATTATATCGTCTAGTTACAGAATAACAACACAATGAGAAAAATACAACAAGTTTTCAGTCATCATTTTTGGTATTACGGAACACGGTCAAAATCTAATCAAATTTAGAATCATTCTATTGCTATCACTGTCGCTCTGCGTGGCTAAACTTCGTCACTAAATAGGGATAGCGATATTCAGGGCGAAGTATTTGACGCGGCCGAATTGAAGTTGCGCTCGGTGTTCGCCGACGCGTTAAGCGGTGCAAGAAATATATTTATAAGAACATTATGTTTCGTTCGATTATAAACGTTTTGGTCTCACAGTTACAACCATACAAAAATGTATTGGCGTGATCATAGACGGGAGTATTTATGTTCAGGATAACCTGACAAAGGTTGCTGGGAGTCGTTGCGTGCAGGCTGCACAAGATCGGTTGCTCTGGAAATCTGTGGAGTATGCATATGTTCAGTAGGGGACGTCCTATGGTTTAATATTCAATAAACAGATATAAAGAGTTCCTATTTCGAGTTCCTTTTTTGTACAAATTCCCAAACACTCCGATCCTCTGAAAACCTCCTTCTCAAAACCCCGATACATAGAACCAGTTTCTATGCAAACTCCTTTTCCGTCCAAGCTGTCCGATAAGGAACGCCTTGCCGGTCTGCATTAAGAAATACCCCCGCACCTTCCGTATTTAAAGCTAGACTCAAAAACTTTTATCTCCATGAAGAGTCATGATTCATCTGATCTCTAATATTATTAATGTAACTATAAGTACATATGTAAGTACATATTTATTTATTTTATATATGATATTTATTTATTTAAAACTATTTATGTACCTAATATGTATGTATATAACTATTTAGGATTGTAATTTCTTTTTCTATTATTAAGTTTATTCTTTTTACACCTCGGCCAATCTTCCATTATACAATGAAGATCTCCATCCAAAGGTTGTCTGGAAGAGATCGCTTTGTTAAGCGATAAGACCGCCCATTATGCTTACTTTTATTTGTTTTTTTTTAAACCTGTTGTGTCTAGCTTGTAGGGTATAATAAAGAATTTTCATTAATTCAAGAGATATAAAACAGATATAAACATTTTATTAATAATTTGTCAAATTTTTATGTTACAATATTCATTAAAAAATACTTCATTGTGAAATTGATTTTAAAATAAAATAAATTCAAATGAATTCATGTCACGCCTTTATACTTTCGAGGACACTGTAGAAGGTGCTCTCGACGAGCCAGTTTTTTTTTTTATTTTAACTTAAAGTTATTTAGAGTTCGCGCATCCTTCACCTTGTCTGGCAGGGCGTTGTATACGCGAGGAGCCATCATGTGGGCCAGCCTTCGTACTGTGACCGACAGCCTGCCAGTGCCATCGTACTGTGCCTGCCCTGCAATAAAATTTGTTTCAGACGTAATTATGTCCATATATGGTTAATACTACATTTGTTAATAATGTTAGTAATACAAATTTAAAATAAATAAGGATAACGGACAAATAAATTTAAAATCAAAATAAAATAAATTAAAACACATGTCAATAACTCATAGATCGAGTTACAAACGTCGAGATCCGTAGTAGAACGAAGGTTCATGCTGTTGGGAATCGAGTTATGGAGCTCAAATGATCTTGGGCGGGACACTTGGCAAGACGTGGTGATGACAGGGTGGAGCAGGGTAGCAACTGAATGGTGGCCGAGGAATTGCTGTAGAAGGGTTGGACGTCCGGCAGCGAGATGGGTGGACGACATCGTTAGAGTCGCGGGCCGTCAATGGGTGAGACTATAGCGCAGGATCGTGGCGGATGGCACAAACTTGGGGAGGCCTATACCCAGCAGTGGATGAAGTCGGGCTGTGGATGATGATGATGATGATGTTAAATAATGATAAAAATATAAGAATAAATAAAAACCGAATACTTATTTTCTAACCTTTAGCTGAATAAGGTGCCACAATATTGGGCAGTCAGCTTTATCAGCCAAAACACGCAGGACAGTGTTCCTGCTGCCGCGGGCAAGGCACAGCATCGAGGCGGCTCTTGCGTAGAATGGCATGAAATCCATTCGTGTGAGCATCTGCAAACATGCCTGATGCACTGCAGTACCTCGGCAGCTCCAACAGCATCCTAACCGCGTTATTGTACTGAACGCGTAGGGCATTGATTGTCTTCTGCATATAGTTGGTCCATAGACTGCATGTGTAAAAAGACTGGCAGAAGGCTATAAAGAGAGTTACCTTTACTGCTCCCGTGCACCGTGCAAATCTACGAGCCAACATGTTGTAATGTTGTTAGTACTGAGCTTAATTATACCTACCTAAGTCTGAGCTCGAATGACGGGAGCCATACATACGTCAGTCGATGAGCAGTAGGCATGGGCGTTTATTCAACGGACTAGTCGAATCAACCGTTGATTAACATTCGACGCGTCAACGGTCTATCGTTTATTCGTAGACTTGTTGAATTCGTAGACGGTTGAATAAAATGTTGAGACGTTTGTTTCAACTAGAGCGCGACGGCTCGACGCGTAAACATAGTCGTATAATACGGGAACGGTAGATAGCTGACTCGACGCGACGATAAAATAAATTTGAACTTTAAAGTTACGTAAGTAGCGTTCATGTTTGAATAAATAGTTATAGTGAGTTAAGCATTTATTAAAATAATCCTGTCGATTAAAGAAAAAGGACAGCAATTACTTAACGAATATACTATAGGTCACGTTATGAACTAGTCAAAAATTCAACTACTTGATCGACTAGTCGACGATCGACGATGAATGGTTTCGTTTCGTTTATGAAAAAATCGTCCACGACCCATCTCTAGTGAGCAGTCGACCTAATTTGGAGCTAGATTTAAGGTATTCAGATTAGTACTACTAGTACAGCATAGACAGAAAGTCTATGCTGAAATTCAGACCCTACAAAGCTATAAACTATTCATTATTATAAAGACGGGATTTATCACGTACCGTCTTATCGGTGTTTCGACCGACCTTGTTTCGGTTCAATTCGTCAACCTTCATATATGTATTTAGAATTGAACCGAAACAAGGTCGGTCGAAACACTGATAAGACGGTACGTGATAAATCCTTTATTTATAATAATGATTGAAATCAATCACGAAAGTTTCCTATAAACTATTCTCTAACTATCTATCTATGTAAAAATTAACTGGTGTACGTTTGTTAGCGCATCACTTGAGAACACTTGAGGACATATTTCGGCTACTTTTATTTAAATTTTTGTAATAGTCCATATTAGTTATTAGGGGAATAAAACTTAAAATTTCCCGGAATAATTTTAAATTTGAGAAAAACTTACAGTTCTTGTGAGTTTTTTCTATGAACTCAAGAGCAGATCGACTAGTTGTATCATACTAATATTATAAATGCGAAAGTTTGGATGTTTGTTTTATTTTTTTTTTGTTACTCAATCACGTCGTAACGGCTGAACCGATTTCGATGAAATTTGGTATGTGCGTAGATTATTACTTGGAATAACACATAGGCTACTTTTTATTCCATAAATCAGGTCCCATAGGATAAAAAGTTTACAGTTAATTACACGAGTTTATCTTAATTTCCAGGTTACCTACATATTTAGTAGTGTAACGCGTACGAAGTCGCGGTTAACAGCTAGTTTAGTATGATTAGTCTAAGTTACTGGTTATCCGTGTGTGGTCTAGGACGTCTTTTTTCGTGGCCATTTATATTCAACGCATAAAAACGCTATTACATTCGAAGGGCAGCATAGGACGAAAATTGTAACAGGCTTATTAAATAAATTAAATTAGCTTACCAATACATATATTGAACAAAATTATTAATTGGTCATGGTCGCGTGATATTAGCTACGGATATAGTTTGTAATTAATTTTAGTCGTCTGCTAGTACGATGTTTAATACGGGTTGACATCGCGACAGGGCAGTAGTAGCTTAGGAGAATGGCTAGATCACTGCGAACAAACATATTCTTGAGTTTCAAGTTTTAATAACAAACATACATGAGCTTGAGAGAGTTAAGTGCTAATAACCAGAACATTTACTTTGAAGCCAATAATTCAAACAAGTGGTCTTGGCTAGGTCCACCCTGAGTCTACGCCTTGGCTACGATGGGGTTACGCAGAGTCTATGCCAAGTCTACGTGGGTAATTACTACACAATATTACTTACAACTTGCCAAATGTTTTCGGCCACCAAGCAGCATTGCTGTGTATGGGTTTGAAGGGTATGATTTCTGGTGAAATTACAGGCACATGAGGATTTACATATGTATGCCTGAAGTTAATGGACGCAGGGCAGTGCAACGTAGGGCACATTTCTAAGGTGCTTGACCTACGAGGCAGTTCTCTGTTACCACTTAACATCAGGTAGGCCATAAGCTTGTTCAATCTTCATGTATCATAAAAAAATCCATTAATTCAATGTCATGTCGCTGATTTTTTGTTGGCTACGTACACTTAGACCAAAGTTCTAAAGGCCTATATAGGTAAAGAAGTCCAGCCCAATTTAAGTTTCGGTATATTCTTCGGTCAATGCAAAGTTTGAGATGATGCTGCAGCCATAATACGTAAATATAATTCACTTATCGATTCAGACTATTTCAGACAACACTTACAAGTCCATTTGCGTTAGTACGACTTAGAAATATATAGCTATGTTAGTGATAAGTGGGCAGTTACAAACTTTTCTTCGCAAACCGACCGACCCAATAATGTGACCGTATGTTCAAGTTGTCGCTTTTAAGTGACTACCCCAATTCGCAAGCAAATATGATTGAAAATTTTATGAACTGTATTTAATGAAAGGCTAGAAATAGTTGAACTCAAGTTTATTGAAACCAATTTACGAGAATTTATATGTAAAAAGTATCTGTCCCGAACAGTAAATTGAAGACAAGAGAATGATTGAATGAAAGACTGACATTAATGCCAAAATGACAGCTACGAAAATGTTGCCGTCTTAAACACTAAAATAACTTCTAAGATTAAGTTTATTTCCATTTTATGTTTGAATTGAACAAAGTGACTTGGTAATATGTTCTAGAAGTATCTTCTCCATGCTCGAGGTAAACGTAATTTAAAAGTAATGGAGCGTGTAATAGCTATTATTGGGCGTGGGCTGTACTGGCTCTTAGACAAGACATCGGTGAATGAACTAGGAAAATATACATCCCTTTGTGTACTGATGAGGAAAGCTAATTAATTAAACTGAATGTATTCTGTTTGCAAAACTAATAGGGAAATTGCCGTTAGAATAACATAAATCTCTGATTCTAGCATAGGAGTACTTTATTTATTTTTTTCTAGCCCATACTGTCCCACTGCTGGGCAAAGACCTCCCCCTCTTCCTTCCACTTACCACGGTCTAGAGCCATATCCCGCCAGTCTCTTTGGAAGACGTCCAAGTCATCGCTTCAGCGCTTTTTAAACCTGCCTCGGCGTCGCTTTCCGTCTTTAGGAGTCCATATGCTTGTCTTCTTGGCCCACCTATCGGGTTACATACGGGAGACATGACCCGCCCAGTCCCATTTCAGCCTTGATGCCAATATCAGCGATGCGCAGCCAGGAGTTTGGAATCCGCTTTACACCCATTTTGGGTGAAAATTTTGCATTCAGTGCATTTTGCACTGAATGCAAAATTTGAACTTCTGAAATTCGGTCAATGACCAAGACTGGGCACCGTAGGTTAGGACAGACAGAATACACATGTCAATGAGTTGGCGTTTTAGCGATAAGGGAAGGTCACCCTTCATAAGTTCCTTCATGGACCAGTAGCTTTTCCAGGCATTGTCGACACGACGGTCGACTTCTTTGTCCTGCCTGTTGTCGAAGGAAGCTAACTGGCCTAAGTAGATGTACTCATTGACTAAGATAAAAAAATAATAAGTATAGATATATGCTATTTGCGATTATACATGCTCGTTACTGAAGGAAATGATGGAGGATCGTGGAGATGGTAGGCAAGCCTACTCCATCTAACCTAACCCTGACTCTTAGGCGCTGCGGTAGTGTCCTTCACCCAGCTAATGCTGCGACATGCTCAGGCGTAAGACGTCCACTGCTGAACATAGACCTCGCAAGAACAAGAAGTCTGATATGAAATTAAAATCAATTGTTATGTTAAATACTTAGTTATAATGCATGAATTAGAAAATATATATAATATGAATAATGTGATTATTAAATTTAGTTAATATTTTGTTAGTTTTTAATGGATGAATTTATAAATGATATATATTAAGCTATTTAGAATGAAATAATGTAATTCATTCAATATTAACGTAGTAATTCAATATGTATTATTAAGTTAGATAAAGTAATTCAATGTGTTAGTTAAGTTTATGGTTATTACACTTAATAACCACTTCATTGTATTAGTACAATAATATAATGTGCAATAGGTCTTAAAGCTTATGTTAAGATTTGTTTGTATGTAAAAGATGATATTGTTTTTGCAAAATCAATAGCAACAGTAAAATCAGAATATAAAAAAAAACATAGACCTCGCCCATAGATTTCACAGAACGATCGATCTTTTGCGGCCTGCTGCCAACGGCATACAGCGGTCTTTATCAGGTCGTATTTCCATCTAGTAGGGTGCTGTGCTACGCTGTGCTTTCCGGTGCGTGGTTTCTCGATCGAGATCTTCTGATGTCAGTTTACTACTCGTAATAATGTGACCTGAAACACACGTCACTTATTTATACACAAAACACTATTCATCATCATCATCATATCAGCCTCCCTCATTGATCTCCAGGAACTGCGGTTGGAAGCGGCCTGCATCCAACGCCGACCTGCGGTTCTTACCAAGTCGTCTGCCCATCTTGTAGGTGGACGTCCTACGCTGCGCTTGCCGGTCCGCGGCTTCCATTCGAGAACTTTCCTGCCCCATCGGCCATCTGTTCTGCGCACTATATGGCCTGCCCATTGCCACTTCAACGTGCTAATCCGTCGGGCTATGTCGGTGACTTGAGTTCTCCTACGTATCTCCTCATTTCTGATTCGATCCCATAGAGAAACCCCGAGCATAGCCCTCTCCATAGCTCGTTGAGCGACTCTGACCTTATTCATAAGGCCAATAGTGAAGTACCACGTCTCGGTTCCATATGTCATCACTGGTAACACATACTGATTGAAGACTTTCGTCTTAAGGCACTAAGGTATGTTGGACGAAAAGACGTTGCGAAGTTTCCCAAACGCTGCCCATCCGAGTTGGATTCGACGATTGACCTCTTTCTCGAAGTTGGACCTACCTAATTGGACTGTTTGTCCTAGGTATACATACGCGTCGACAACTTCAAGAGCCGAGACACGCCACTTATTTATACACAGAACACTATTAACTTGTCGCAATTATTGTTAACCTTTTAAATAGATTTGCTATAACATCAGCGCAATCGATTGCCCAATAAGGTCAGATCCTATGAAACAATACACTCATTCATAAAACGCGTACTTGTCAATTAGGAATCGGTTATTGTGAATGCTTTACAATCTTTTCAATGGTTTTACAATCGGCTAAATTGAAACGTTTTGCTGCCTTCAACTATAACCTTTTTATTTCGGTGGTTTTATTCGCTGACATAAACATGATTGATAATTAAGAATCACGTGATAATAGACTTAACTTGTAAGATCTTGTGTACACACGGCTAGACATCAAGCTATTCATTTTCAGTATAAGCTGACCTCGCATTGTGTAGGCTTTTCGTAGAATGAGAAGTCACTTATACTTGAAATATATAGCTTGATGTGTAGCCGTGTGTACGTTCCTTTGTTAGAATTTAAATTACTAGCTGACCAATTCACAGCTTCGCACGCGTAGTTTTTTATTCACATTACCCTCCTTCTCCGCAGTTGGATAAAAAGTAGCCTGTGTCACCCGGAGATAATGTAGCTTCCCAAAAGAGAAAGAATTTTTTAAATCGGTCCAGTAGTTTCGGAGCCTATTCAATACAAACAAACAAACAAATCTTTCCTCTTTATTATATTACAAATGTTTTTGTAGATGTTCTATCATCAATAGTTTCCGCAGCGCATGCGACGAAAGACGTTTTAGGACACTTTTTACACCTTGTGTTACGTTACTTAAGTATTAGTAAGGATCCTAAATATTTTCTAGCAATAAATATAGCCTATGTCACTCAAGGTGAATGTAGCTTTCCAATGGTGAAAGAATTTTTGATATCGTCTCAGTAGTTTTTGTGTTTATTCATTACAAACATACACACAAAAATACAAATCTTTCCTCTTTATAATATTAGTATAGATATATGTATACGAAAGGTAACAATAGTAATTACGAGTAGGTACCCGTTTACAAGCTTATTTTTCTCTTTCTGTCTATAGACCGGCAGCTCACGACAGATTTTATCGATCAATCGTACCACGTATGCCCCTCAAATTGTTGATTATACAGTAGGTTTAACTAAATGTGGATAAAAATGGATCTAAGCGAGGTCGTGAAAGCGGGACATGTAGCGTGCAATGCCATGTCAAATCACATAAAAATGATTTTTAATCATTAATCGGCTAATTCATTTTTAATCGGCTAGTAGCCGTCAGACTGAAGCAATAGGTATAGATTCTATTCTAATTAGAAATTTTCTAATCAAAAATGATCAGAATCAAGAACTCGGTTTTTCCCTTATTTACCTACATAGATACTGGCTAGTTTATGTGAGTAAGAACTATCAAACAATCTTATCAAAAAATACTTCCAGCAAAATAAATTATTTCATTTCATAAATTATTTGACTTGCTGTCGATTCGGACAAAATATATTGGGACGCAATGTCCCAATTGACACTTTTGATTTTAATATTTTGGTTTCTGTCGATTCGGACACCATTAAAAATAGCTGCATTAAGTTAGTTAAAAAAACAAGTTTTACCGAGGCGAGGCGGCGGCACAGCAAGATGACGAAATAGATGCATAGCAAGGTCACACTCTCTCTATCTCTCTATTTTAGATATTTTAAGTGATCATTATATAGATGCCTAAGTATACAAGATGTTGATATATACTAAATATACGCTATGAATGAAATTTGTGGTTTTTTTTAACGTTAATGTAAGTCACCACACGCTCGCAAAGCAATTTGATTAGCTTTTTCACATTATATTATATTTTGCTCAAACATTTTTTACCTGACTGTACCCAACAGCTTCAATAATTTGATGGTGTCCGAATCGACAGTAAAAAAAATATTATAATCAAAAGTGTCAGTTGGGACACTGTGTCCTAATAAATTTTGTCCGTATCGTCAGCAACTCATTATTTCAATATTATATACGAGACGGTTGAGAATTTTTACCTCTTTTGTTTTTGTTATCAAAAATACCTTTCCCCGTTCGAAAAAAGAATCACAGAGATATTTCGAGAGGTGAAGATGCCAAAGTGTCGCCCATTCACATGGGGCTATTATTAGAAGGTGGGTGAACTGCACACAGTGAAGGTCGTTCATAACGTTTATCCTAATAACTCAAGGGAAAAAACACAGCCGCGCCTCATAGGTAACCTCTTCTTGGCAGAGAATGGTAGTTACACATTAGTTTTCCTGCCAAAATTGCCCCTAGTTTGACGATACGACATCAGTTAGCCGGTATATAGAAAATAAATAATATATTTAACAAAAATACCAATATTCTATTGAACTAAACTCGCAAACCCGTGGAACTCCAACAGATAATTATACTTATATGTGATTCTATTACATATATCCTACTAATATTATAAACGCAAAAGTTTGTATGTATGGATGTATGGATGTTTGTTACTCTTTCACGCCGGAACGGCTGAACCGATTGCTATGAAATTTGGTATGTACGTAGATCATAACCTGGATTAACACATAGGCTACTTCTTTTTGGCAAATCATGCGTGCGAAGCCGCTGGCAACAGCTAGTATTATATATATATATATATATATATATATATATATATATATATATATATATGCGTATTTAGGTTTATATATTGTTTTTGTATTTTATCTAGGTTAGTACCTAAGTATGTTTTCCGGGTTGATAAGGTAAAATGGTTAAAATTACCCAATTGGTTAATCGCCACATCACCATACGATAAATTTTAATTTCGTAAAGTTCTTACAGGAAATTCATCTACTTACCTATTTTATCTAGGTTAGTACCTAAGTATGTTTTCCGGGTTGATAAGGTAAAATGGTTAAAATTACCCAATTGGTTAATCGCCACATCACCATACGATAAATTTTAATTTCGTAAAGTTCTTACAGGCAATTCATCTACTTACCTATTTTATCTAGGTTAGTACCTAAGTATGTTTTCCGGGTTGATAAGGTAAAATGGTTAAAATTACCCAATTGGTTGATCACCATATCACCATACGATAAATTTTAATTTCGTAAAGTTCTTACAGGAAATTCATCTACTTACCTATTTTATCTAGGTTAGTACCTAAGTATGTTTTCCGGGTTGATAAGGTAAAATAGTTAAAATTACCCAATTGGTTGATCACCATATCACCATACGATAAATTTTAATTTCGTAAAGTTCTTACAGGAAATTCATCTACTTACCTATTTTATCTAGGTTAATACCTAAGTATGTTTTCCGGGTTGATAAGGTAAAATGGTTAAAATTACCCAATTGGTTGATCACCATATCACCATACGATAAATTTTAATTTCGTAAAGTTCTTACAGGAAATTCGTCTACTTACCTATTTTATCTAGGTTAGTACCTAAGTATGTTTTCCGAGTTGATAAGGTAAAATGGTTAAAATTACCCAATTGGTTGATCACCATATCACCATACAATAAATTTTAATTTCGTAAAGTTCTTACAGGAAATTCATCTACTTACCTATTTTATCTAGGTTAGTACCTAAGTATGTTTTCCGGTTGATAAGGTAAAATGGTTAAAATTACCCAATTGGTTAATCACCACATCACCATACGATAAATTTTAATTTCGTAAAGTTCTGAAAGGAAATTCATCTACTTACTTATTCATTGTAGTTAAATTTGGCTACCTTTATTAGTTATATACCTACATACTTAGGTAACACCTACCCAAATTAACTTGCATCAATATTTTAATTTGAACTGAATGAATTTGATGCATTCGTTTCAAGAAATCGTGCGCAAAAACCAGCCCCGCGTCATGGTTGAGTCCACTACATAGTACTTAGTGACTTTACTTGATTTCAGTAATGCGTTCAACACCGTAGATTTTGATATTCTCCTGGCAATACTTAGCTCCTTTAACGTATCTCCAGCGGTGATTGGTTGGTTTTTCAATTACTTGCACGGGCGCCGTCAGCGTGTTCGACTCGAGGAGTCTCTCTCTTCGTGGTGTAATACGTCTGCTGGTGTACCTCAAGGTGGCGTTTTATCTCCTCTTCTTTTTGCAATCTTCATAAACTCTATTTCTCTTAATCTTTCTTCGTCTTTTCACCTCTACGCAGACGATCTTCAGATTTATAATCAAGCTACGCTCAGTAATATTGCTGATGCTGTTGACGTTACCAATTGCGATTTACGCCGTATTGCAGAGTGGAGCAAGCTCCACGGTTTGAAAGTTAATCCTACCAAAACGCAAACCATTATTGTAGGTAGTTCAAGAACGCTTAGCAAAATTGATTGGTCCACTGTCCCACAAGTTGTCTTTGACGGAATAGCAATCCCATACAGCGAAACCGTTAAGAATTTAGGTATCATCATTGACCGCAACTTTTCATGGAAGGCTCAGCTTGAACTAACCAGCCGGAAGTTGTTTGCGTCAGCTGGTTCACTAAGGAGACTACGAAACTTTTTGCCTACGTCCACCAAGACTGCGCTTGCACAATCGCTTTTACATCCCGTACTAGACTATGCCGATGCTTGTTATCTGGACCTCACTGAGGAACAGCTTAACAAGCTCGAGCGTTTACAAAATTTTTGTATTAGATTTATATTTGGCCTCCGTAAATATGATCATGTGTCTCCCTTCCGTTCAAAGCTTAAATGGCTTCCGATTCGTCTTCGTCGGAATACGCATATCCTTTTTCTTCTCTATTCTATTCTTTTCAATCCCTTCTCTCCTCACTATCTGAAAGATAGATTTGAATTTCTCCATTCTTCAAATAACTATACTCTTAGGTCATCAGAAAACTTGATACTCAGAACTCCTTCGCACAGCACTTCCTTTTACAGCGCTTCTTTTACTGTCCAGGCTGTTCAGCTGTGGAATGCTCTGCCCGAAGAAGTAAGACGGTCATCGTCCTTACACGTCTTCAAATTGAAGGTGAAACATCATTACCTGACGATGTCATCTTCCTAGCGTTATTTATTTACTATTTATGTACTTATTTTATCTGTTAGTATAGTTTGCTATATGTATATACCTATATATTAGTCTATTTTATAAGTATATTAAGTATTAGGATTAAAACTTCATATTATTATTATATCTTAGAATATATTATGTGTAAATGTAATGTATCCGCTAAAGTACACCGCACTCCGTAATTTTTAAAAATTTCGCTCCATCCAAAGGTTGCCTGGAAGAGATCGCTTTTAGCGATAAGGCCGCCCATTGTATTGCCTTATTTATTTTAACCCAGTACTTATTTTTTTATTATTTCTGTTTGTGTGGTAATTCAATAAAGAGTTATCTATCTATCTATCTATCTATCTTAGTTATTAGGGTTAACCAAAGGACACATAAATGGAATGTGCACGATAGATAATGATACATTTCATATAAGGAGCCGAGATCGATCTCAACGCGTAAAATTAAACATTTTAGAACAATTCATTCACGTATCCGGCGCTAAAAAGGACCTAATGAAATCAGATTTGAATTTCGTGTCGTCATAAGGATTCATATGGACGGCTCCGACGTCATCCACTAATGGGTTACTAGACAAAACTATTCATTATTATCCTCTAAGGACAGTCAAGGCCCCACTAAACTTTTTATGGAACGCGAAATGCTTACATGGGTTCAAATAAGCTTGCAATGTGCGAAAAAAGATACAGCCAATCGATTCTGTCATTGCCACTCTATAACAGATCTTATTCGTGACGTAGGACGATGGTTATGATCTTAGCATTCAGTTTTTATATGCAAATTGGGTAGGTACTGATTCTTGATTTAGTTTTTACACTATATCT